>VXBU01000554.1:839610-901373 GCA_013400315.1 Bombycilla garrulus | reverse complement strand
AAAGAAAAGTGATGACAGCTCACATCACTTCCACAGAAAACCCAGGTAAAAAAAGGCAATAAAAAATTGGCTTTCAACAAGAGAATGACAATGGATAACACGCCTCTCTCCCTCTTCTTGACAAAACAGATTTATTACACGGGAAAAAATAGAGGTACCAACTCCACAGAAGGTATCATCAACAACAGAGGTTATACAAATCTAGATGTACATTT
This sequence comes from Bombycilla garrulus, assembly GCA_013400315.1. Classification (NCBI taxonomy): domain Eukaryota; kingdom Metazoa; phylum Chordata; class Aves; order Passeriformes; family Bombycillidae; genus Bombycilla; species Bombycilla garrulus. Next base: position 901,158 of record VXBU01000554.1, on the reverse strand, counting down.
CAATTATTAGAGAAAATCTAGGGTAAGATGCTTAGAAGTTCAAAGGAATGTCATTTAGAGAGACAAAGAAAGTTGTTGGTTTGCTGGGTTTTTTTTGTCCCTAAGTTATATTAACTCTACTGATATACAGCAGCTCTGGACTTTTTTTTAATCTTTTTTTTTTTTGCCTGTGTACAGAGCAAACACTGCAGACCTCACAGCACAGACTTCACATGTTCCACTGTTATGAGGTTCTGACACTCTCAACTTATCCCTAAACACAGAAACTACATACTCAATTTTCCCAAGCGTGTCTACAATGTGGCTGCCCAATGTCACTCGAATGAAGATTTTCTTAACAGTACATGACAGTATTTATACAATTTTCCTTTTCTTCCTTAATCTACTATTTCCACTTAAAAAAATCATCTGCTATAATAATCCATTCTTTCAGCTTGCTGCAAGTATTCAGATTAAAAATTAGTACTGTATTTAAATAGGTATTTACTTTCTGAATCACATGCATGTTTAATACCAATAGATACACACCAGCCAGACCACACTGAGAGAGAATTTTGGCCTTTCCAAAGTGAGAAGAAAATGGCTTCTAATTTCTTTTTCAGCACCCATCACTCCCAAAAAGAATCTCTTAGCAACTTTCTAGAGGTCAAGCAACTGGAATGACAGTACTAAAAACTAAAAAACATCACAACAGTTTTAAGGAACTGGTCAGTCCCTAGTTGAATCTACTTGGCACTGGGAAAGATTTTTATGAACTGAAGTGTGATCTCAGTCCACAGACAAACAGACAAACAATCACTCTAATTTATAATGTTTCCTTGATCTGCACCAGATGTTCCACTAGCAAGCTTATGCTCACTAGATGTTATTGCCCAGCTTTACATCTCAGCAGCTTTTCAGATTAGCAATCAGCAGAATGGGCTGAGCAGAGAGAGAAATGATAAAAGTTTTAACTAAGTAAGTCAGAGGATGCTCCTATAGCCTATCAACTACTACACACTTGTTGATTTGCTTACTTAGGACAAATGAAAAGATTCACATTCAGGTGAAAGACAACTGAGATGAGAGAGCAGCAGCAAGACTGTTTGCATTGGTAACTTGAACACATATTCCAGAAACAAATGACCATTGCACAAGTGGACAAAAACGGTGATTACATAGCCTTCTCAAAAAAGATACAACTGAAATACTGCACTGAAGAGCACTTACAGTAAAAACAGTCATTCTGACAATTCACTACTATTACACCACCATTACACTTCAGAGCTTTGATCCTGTGTTAGGATCTTTTAGCCATTAAAAAAAAAACTCAGGACTCAGGTAGAACCTTTGTATTGAAGCACTTGTTAGGAGTTGAAAGCTTAAGAAGAGTCACATTTAAATGACTGCAACTTTGTATGAATTCAGAGTGCAACTGGCAGCATCTCTTCTCAGATAAGGGACATTACAAATACCTGTAACAGTGATTGAGAATAAAGGGCAAAAGAGCAAGAACACACAAACAAGTAAAACGTAGAAATATAAACTTCAACCAATCCACTAAATGTAACCTGTCTTGCCAGATCTTTTTTAACTTATTGGAAAAGTTGCTCTACTTAATATTGACAAAGAGAAGTGCAAATCAATACATTTGGAACAAGCAATATATTTTAATTTAAAAATGTTCAAACTGCAGCAGTAAATCTATGCACTTAGCACATACAAATCAGAGGGGTTTGCTTGTTGGATACTTTTGACAAGATAAGACAAGATGGTATGCAAAGCTCAGATGCAAGTAACATAAGAAACATTTTGAAAAATGTCCTAGCTAAAAGTACCAACATGTTTAAATTAACTCTATTACCATCAGCTTGAATTTACCTAATTAAGTCAAGGAAAAGACACCATGGAAAAAAAAAATCTAAGTTTTCTGTTTTGCAATATATTCCAACTACTTGTTAACTGTCAAAAAATTCAGACTCAGGCAGCTCTCAGCAAAATGAATGTCAGAATGAGAAAAGAAAGTTACTAAAAAAAATATCTAAAAGTCCCAAGTGTAAATAAGACTCCTTATTTCTTTCTATGGTATAATACTGCTCCCACACATTCTCCCCAAGCTACTTCAAAATTGCCTCATCACCATTCCTAATCATCGTGTCTTAGATGTACTAAGTTTAAAAAACTTTCAAAAAAAAAACCAAAACAAATTTAAAACCTTTTACTCAAATTCACATTTTAATATGGACCTAAGCTTGCCATACTGTGAAAAAAACCCACAGGTATTATTATAATCATTATCATTATTATTAAAAACATAGTAAAGTAAAATAGGAGTTTCTTTTCAAGTCTGCAAAATATACTTTTAGCAAATTTCAAAATAAAAGTTTGGTAGGAAATCCTTTCTGAAAGGGGATGAGGTAGGATTCTATTAACTATGTATTGACAGAGTAATTATTGGAGAAGGAGCAGGCAAGCTGGGACAGTCTCAAGTTGCTCAAGCTGAAAAAGTGTTAATTAATGTCTTCCATAATAGTTATTTAACACTCTCATTTCAGGTCCATCACATGGAAAGGTAAGAGTGATAAAGGCAGACAAACAAGTCCAAAACACCAGGAAAAAAACTGTAGAGATTATTTCAGAATAATCTTAAATTTATAAAGTAATAATTGCATATGTTAGAAAGAGTGATGTCACCTTCATTGCATACAAATGGATAAACCAAAAATTTTCTTGGCAGTGCTACTGCTCTTCTTCGTGTTTGCCCTACTTGCTATAGTTTAGAATATAATGAAAGTTTCAGCTATTTCTGCAAATGAATTCATCAAGTTTGTACTAATTTGAAATTGGACTACAACTTTGATCATAACAAATTAGTGCTAATAAGGCCAACTGTTCATTCACCATGGTGCTATGCAAGATTTGCGATGAATGGTAAAAGACAGATTATTATTTTACTTGTAACTACAGTCAGAGAACATTAGAAGCAAGAGCCAGCACAAATCATTCAGAGTGGATTTCAACAATTAGGATCTTAAAAAGAACAAGAAAGTATTTCTCATTTCCCTCCTCCCCATTTCCTATAAACTCCAACCAGCAATACATTAATGTCTAACAGCTAACCCTTATTCAAAGATAAAATCTAAATTCATAAATGGCTTCTGGGAAACTGTTGTGGAAAACAAAATGAAAAGGTGTTTTTAGAATACCTCTTAAGTCCACTGGAATATGAAAACCTTCAAATATACTTGTCAAGTAATAGAATTTCAGACTGTTGTAACTCCCCAGCAAGCCAGTTTGATATCCCTGAGTCAGACTGTGAGAAGTGTATTTAATATATCATGATGGTTCTTTAACAAGGTTTCTCATGACATTTTAGGTTGAATAGATGATTAAATAATTCAGAAAAAATATTTCTCTTATTCTTACCACTTGAAGTGAAAACCGCAAAATATCGAAAGTATATTGAAAACTACTGCACTGTTTCCCTGATTATTTGGCTGTCTTGAAAACCACATTCCTCTCTCAGCCTACTTACCCATCCCATAACAAAGTTTTGAAGTAATGTGAGTAGTGGAAAAAAATCTCTGACTTTTCCTGCTAAACTGCCAAGGATTTTTATCAAAGCATTAAGAACTTTCCCCTTTGAATGAAAGAGGGTTGCTGGTTACAATACTCTATCCCTTGCAATCCAAGTAAATTCCTTCTGCCTTCCATCAGCCTCTGGAAGACCAGAGTTCATAATGCTCCTAAGCAGCTGTGCTGCTGTTTTCAGCATTGATGCACTGCCAAGCAAGGCCTGTTGCTGCTTTTCAGTCTCTGCTGTCACCACTCTTCAATGGTAATGCAGAAGGTTTACTGTGACAAATAAATTTATTTAAAATGACTACCAAAACTGGTACAAACAATGTAGTAAAGGAAATGAAGAATAAAGAATACTGTCAAGAAGACCCAAAGAGAAAATGCCATGAAAATGCCAAAGGAAAAACACAAAAAGAAAATGCCATTAGACATTTCTGGGAAATGAGAGTCCAGGAAACAATATATATGACAATACAGCAGGTGGTTTTCCCTGTATCCTCTTCCAGACCTGCTCTTGCAGTGACACAAAGTGACAATCCCAGGCAGGACTGATGCAAGAGAGAAGGGAGGTTCTGGTTTATTTTTTGTCTTAAATAAGACAATTACGCAAGACATTTTTAGCTTATATTTAGAGAACACAGAACTCTCAACATTCTCATTAAATATATGAAGCTTAATGGTCTGGGGTGATCAATGCATGCAGTGGGTTACAGGATAGGAACCAGACAGAGCACAATGGGCCAGCAAGCTGCCACTTCATGCAGTGCCTCTCCCAACATTTGCTTTTACTCAGGCCTGTGTCCTCTGAGTCCTAAGGAATACTATCCAGATTTCCTGTGGTACCTGGAATTCCTACATGTAAGTCAGACAGATTCATAATTGCCTAACTGGCCAAGTCTGGTAATTCAGACAATGCCAAGGATAGCAAGAAAGCAATGCACATTGCTAGAAACGCAGATGATACTGACAGCGCAGCACAAAGAACCAGACTCCTAGAACTGAGAGCCTCAGGCATTAAGATTTGAAAAGACTCTCTCTCATTGTTTTACAAAATAAATCTTTTAAGTTTTTAATTTTTTTTTTTAGTAAATCTACAGAATACTTATTTAATAAATACCTAAGCACAGAGTAACACTTTGCATTTATTTTTGGCAATGAATACTATAATCTAACATCAGCAAGAACAATCTTTTTTTTTACCATACCCCCATTTAAAAATTCCTTTATTTAATAAATATGCATCTTTCTGCTACATGCTCTACATCAAAGATCCTTCCTTGTTCTTCTTAAAGACCATGCACTATAAACCCTATTCTGCGCCACCGATTTTAAATTTCATCTATAAAAGTCATTTTACATATACTACAAATAACAATACATGCCCAGTTTGAATATTAAAGCTGTAATTCAATTTCAAGGTTCTTCTGACAGTATTCCAGTATCACACGTTTTATTCCCAAGATGCTACTTGAATCCTTTTTAGTAAATTCACAAACTACCACAAATCAAGGCTTAAAAGCAGATGCATTTAATCAAGAACTTCAGTACAGCTTGTTGTTATCCATGCAAACAGTACTAAGAAGTTGGCCCTACAGTATATTAATAGAAATTAACAGAAATAGCTAGGATTAATAAAACAAGTTACATGTTTCCATGTTTATAATCCATACCCTAATACACATTCATTTCAACTTGCTATGTATTTTTTTTCTTGCATTCCTATCATACAGGAGGGAGGGTGTTATTAGCTATTATGACAGATAAATGAAAAACCACACAGATAAATCCAGATTTACAGACTTAAACTCACCCCAAGTCTCTGTTCCTTAGACTTTATTAGCTTTAATTACTCAGAGATACGGAAATATTACACAATCTTAGGCTTTGACTGGATGAAAAAAATTAAATTTAGCTTCTATGAATCTGGTTAGCAGTCTCAATAGAGTGCAGGTGGTGGTCAGGGACTGGCCTGTGCCAGTCACATTTGGTACCACATGGCTCCATGATGGACAAAATCAACTCACCACACACCAAAGTGGAACCAGGAGTCTCTGCTGCTTCTGTGAAGAGTACTTGAGAATGGGAGGCAAAAGCCAAAAGGAGACACACACAAGAGGATGCAGAAAGGACATGCTAGAAGGAGACAAATGCTAAACAGAGGAGATGCCAAGAGTGAGACCCACTGGTCCGTAGCTCCCCAGATCCTCCTTTCTCCTCTTCTTAGAAATGGGAACAATGTTTCTGTTTTCCCAGTCACTGGAGATTTTGCCTGATAGCCATGACTTTTTAAATATGATGGAGAGTGGCTTGGCAACAATATCAGTCAGTTCTCCCATCACTGGAATGCTTGACACATAGACTTGTGGCTATTCAGCTTCATCAAATGATCCTGAATCTACTCTCTGCTTATAGTGGGAGGGACTTCACTCCCTCCACATCCACACAAAACCAGACACTTGAAGGTGTTTTGGGAGACATCAGCACAAACTCAGCCAACCCACACATGGAGCCTGGAACAATTCACATCATACACTTCAAACAGGCAGTTCAGTTATGGTGTTGCATGCATGTATGCAGGTTTAAATAGCTATGAAAAAGCACCTGTGGGTATCAACAGGAAGAGAAAAAAGATTGAGTCAGATAAAAAAAAAGGAAGGAGGAGTAATAGGTCCTGTAACTAAAAAAATTGTGTCAAAAGGAAGCAGAAAAAAATCCGTAAGAAACTGAAGTTCTTTGAGATGGTCAAGAATAGCTGCACTTGATAACTGCATTTTGTATATTGCCAACAAGCAAACATGGCATTCAATTCAATCTTCAACCTGTTGAAAATATATGTTCAAAGTCTGCCATGTGAAATTTAACACGGTAAAAACTCCAACCCACAAAAACAAGCCAGTGCTTCCCAACGGAAACAGAAATACATATGGAAATCAGAGACATCCACAGCCAGGAGAGCACACAATTTACCAATACCTAGCCAGAATATCTATTGGAAGACAAAGAAACACAAACATAACAAGCCAAGGATTGGTATAATCCACAGTTCTTAGGTCAATTTGCTTCACTTGAAAGAGGCTTAAAAATTTATAAAGAAAGCATGTGGCAAGACATGGGAAAATCTCAAAGGGGTTCTGCCCAGTCTCAGCCTTTCACAACCTACCATCCTGCTGCACATGACAAAAACTCATGGCAATGCCTGCCAAAAACCCCCTTATCTCACCTCTTTTGCTTGACGCCTTTCAGATTAGCCATTGCTGCACAGTAGGTGAGACCCTGCCAAACATCAGGAGACCCTTGATCAGTAATAATTGGAACAAGAGAATTGATGAGGATTCCTGTTTTGTGTTAATTGATGAAGATTTCTGGTTTGGGTTATCACTTGTGTGAGAGAAAACTCAAAGTGCCTGGTGTTAGCCAGCCTTCTCCAAATTGCTCATCAGAGAAGTTCTGAAGTGTATAGGTGCCACTGCTCAAACAACAACAAGCAATACAGTTGCCCAGCCCACGGAACATCTAGATCATACTAAACAACACTGGACACGTGGATCAAGAAGACTGATCTCCGTAAAGCATACAACCATAAAGACTTTAGTAAGATTGATGCACAAACCTGGACAAGTACCACCAGATTCCTCAGAATGCTCAGTTAGAAGATGTATGCTAAGGAAAGCACACAAAGCTTTAAAAAGACTGCTCTGAGAGAATTTGTGCCAGGCATTTTGCCAAAGGATAGATCATTAATGGTTTTGATGATCTCCCCTTGGAGAGGGGGCTGCCAAGACAAATCCTCTTAGTTATACTAGAGAGGTTAAGTGAGGTCAAAAAGTCCCACCTCTCCCCAGCTGTGGGCACTTCACCAGTTTGATAATTTTGATAATGAAATAAATGAATGCTTTAGGTGTTTACATTTAATTAGCCTGATGCCAGCAGAGTTTCTAATAACCAGTATTATACTCGGGTTTGTGTCTACTTTGATTAGCTCTCTTAACGGCCGACCAGCTCTGTCACCCTACTGGAATAATCTATTTTGCACAAGTCAAGGCCATTTGAGACCTCTGGGCTATGTGGAGGCTGACAGCACGGCTGGCCACTTCCAGCTCTTCCAGCAAGAATAAAGGGGACACCAGATGTACCTGAATCTCCAGGCACTTTTCTGTCTCCCTTTAGGTTAAGGTAGATAGACAAGAGCCTATTTATTTTCTTCTGAAGGCGAAAGAATAGTTGTGCTTGCTAACACACTTTGAAAGCCATGGTGAACAATACCTCTAGGATATTATTTACCTCCTAAAGCAAGAGTGTCTAAACATTCATCTGCTCCCTAAACACTTCTATGCACAGGAGGCAAGAATTAATCTCCTTTCAAGAATAATACCTGTATAGTTGATCTCCATGGCAACAAAGATGAAACTTAAAAGCAATTGGTGTAACAACATTCAGTATCCCAGCAAAAAAGTTAGCTACCACAACTACTATTTGTGGCTATTCATTCAAGCACATTCTCCACATTGCTATACTCCCATTTCAACTATTTTGAGATTAAGTTTCTTTGCTTTAATAATTTAATGGAAAAACTATAGAAGAAACACATCCAAAAGAAATCCAAAGTTTTTGAACAAAAAGTACACACAATAACACTAACTGAAAGGTCATCAATTTCTCTCAAAGAACCAGCAATAAAGACTGTATCAACTGTCAGCAACAATAGTGGATAATTTTACTGAAAGCTCTCTTGGAAAATATTTTCTACTTCCTCATCACTACATGGTAAACTAGCAGAGTATAGATACCAAAATACAGCAGTTTCACATTATCAACCTAGATTTAAAAGATCACTAAATAATTAAGGACGTACTTCTCCAAGGCCCCACAGACACTCAATACATCACCACAACTGGACACGGGTAGTCATAATGAAGTTTTCTATGCTCAAGGCAGATTTTGGGCCTGCTGCCCTCCAAGAGAGCTGAAGGGCTCTGATCGTACCACCTGCAGTAATAACTCCCCTGAAATAGGCAAATGAGGTACAAACCTCCCTCCACAAAAAAAAAAAGAATAAAAAAACCCCAAAACAATCCCCTTAACCAAATCCTTGAAAGAACACCAAAGCAGACTGCTTTTTAGAAAGTACCTTTCTCCACCCCATAACATCTAAAAGGAAGAGAAGATTGTCATGGAACATCTGGACAATCACTGGAGTTTGCTACTAATGGGGTATTATTGACTCTGCTTATGTTTTGTCATTTTGTGTTGCTTTACAGTACACACATCTCAATAACTTTTTTTTTGAAAAGTTGTGCTCACTGTTCTAACTTGGAAGAAAATACATTTCTTCTGAAAAGACGTGAGAATTCCCCTCCATGCAATGTACACACTTTCTGAAATAACTGAAGCATCCTGGCATCTATAAACCCTGAGAAATGACAATATGAACGTAGTTCTGAGAAAATAAGTTTTGAAGTCTGAAAGAGTTTACAGAAAGTTAAAATGACCACGATTCTAATTTGACAATTGTTACATATCAGAGTTAATTTACAGCCTTGCATCAGTTTACACCATTAAACATTCATAATACCAGTTACACTTACTGATGCTTGTTTGCTCGTGTGCTTCCTCCAACCACAGAAAAATGCGGCAAAAAAGAATTTTTCTTGTAATAGATCATGCACCTTCAGTTGCAAATGTTCCTTTCAAAGACTGTATCTTTCTGGATCTTGCCAATTACTAGCACTAGTTAAGTAATTTCCACTTCCCCAAGGCAGTGACAAATACATATTTAAAGCAATAAAAACAGACAACACTTAATGAGATTGGCTAAAGCAGAAAACAAGCATACACAAACCCTCTGTTAAGCTGTTTCTCCAATTCTATGGCAGCTTTCTCTGCCTTTCTCTTGTGGGCTGAAGTCCTACCCACCACATACCTCAGAATAAGAAGTCCTAAGGGGAATTCACACAGATTTACATCTCTGCTGGAAACTCAGCTTTGTTGCAAATGTTTTTGACTCCTTTTGTAACGCATTATTACAAACAGAAATAGAGTAGCACTGGGTGATTCTGATTTTGACAACTTAAAGAGGTATTTTTCACCCAACTTACTCTTGAAGAGTATCCCTCAATAAGTATTCTGAGTATTAGATTTGTATTTGTACATAAATAGAGTAAGGCTTAAAATGTGCAAAAAAATCATACTTCCATATAAAAATAACTCTGAGAGAGACATGAACATATTGACACTATTTTTAGACAGGTAGGTAAGACCTGTAATTAAAGCCTGATCTTTTCCTAAGAAAACATCTGTTTTCTTCACTGTGTAATTAGTAAAATTAATGAATTCCAATCCATCCACACAAATGATTTTTTAACTTTGAAATCAATCACTTTAAAGCCCAAGATGCTTTCAGCTACACAAATTTGCCAAAAAGTGATACTGTAGATCAAGTTCAAATTAAGACTGTAATTTTCTTACACGTTTCAAACATTTTCCAGCTTTCTTCCTCTATACTGCCAATGTTCATATTTCTATTATGAACAAAACATATATGTGCCTTTAAGAAATTTGAGATGGCTACGTACTAGATTAACCTTCTCAAACATAATTCTCGTTAAAAATCGTATTTAGATCACTTTTTTTAACTGGATCATAAGAAGAAATATGCTTATTGGGAGTTTTTTAAAAACAAGACTCTCCTCCCCGACACATTTTATTATATACAGAGCAGGAAATTGCCGAACAGCGAACACAATTTCACAATGCAGATTAGAATATCAATCATTAGATAAATTTCTTTTAAAGTACTTTCTTCTTTAAGACAGTGTTACTTCTGTGAACATTACATGGCATGCGACCACACTTGAAGAGGTTAGCACTGCATAATTACAGACACCCCAAATAACGGGGCACAGGGTGTGCTTCAGCAATCACCGCTGCTGCTATTGCATTGCTGTGATAAAAGGACAACAAAAGGAGGCTTCTATCACACCATCTTTGGGTCCTCACTCACAAGGGTAATTCTGATTGCTCAAATTAAAATCTGAGACCAAAACCTATGCACCTGTTTATCTGCTATAATTGTTTCAATCCTCCTCTTTGACTCAGAGAGATGTGCAGGAAAAGCCCAGCTAACAATCTCATAAGTACTTGTTTTATGAATCTGGCACTCAGTCAAGAAGTTGCAGTGAAAAGTCTTTTAATCACCTTCTGATCAGAATATACTGGATTGGATCTAAGTTCAAGGGTATTAAAATGTGCAAAGGAGACTATGAAAAAATGGCTGGGTTATAGATTTTAACTTCTTAACAAGAAAATTGACTTAAAATAGATTTTCTAATTTACAATGAATCAAAAGAAAAAACATTAGACCATAGCAAAAGTGGCACAAATGTATCAAAAAGCAAATGAATAAACATTTGAAAAGATTTATTATTAGAAATCGTAATAAATTTTGGAAAGATGAATCGATTTTAGTTAAAAGGTATAACTGACAATTTATTGGGCGGGAAGATGCATTATTTTCCAATTGTTATCCACCTACAGTAAAACTGATTTGTGTCCTATTGTATTTTATGGAAAAGGAGAGAGCAACTTTCAGTGATTTAGATTAAATGTATTAATCATAACCAGACACTGTGAACTATATATCTACTATTAAAGAAGATTTTTGACATTTAATTCTGTAGCAATATTTTGGCTCTGTACCACTCTTCCTAAATCCAATTCCTGCTACAGTTGGCAGATTTCTCCCTTTTAATTTTATGGGGCTTAAAGTAGCATTTAACCACCCATGCGGTAAATAATGCAGGATTAGAAATATTTAGTGTTTTGTTTCCCTTTGAAGAGTACCAATCCATCAACCCCAAATATTTTAAAAATATTTTCCACATTCTAGTAATATTTAATATAAGATTCAGTAAAACATACTATGCAAATGACGTTGTTTGCCTGAAATAAAAAATACCCCACATTAAATACTAAAGAAAATATGCATCTGCATCACTGATATAGGGGAATTAATTTTATAATTAAACTGCTTTGTGTACAAAGAAAACTTGAATAAAACCTTCAGAGTTTTTAAACTTGATAGTCACATAACACCTAATACTTACTCTCAATCAGAAAAAATACAGTTAAATGTTCCCCTGAACAAGGCATAACAATATATTTTATAATATTTATGCCCAACTTCACACTGAAATGGTAGCTTCTATTCATGCAAACCGTCCCCCTCCTCTTTTTTATGCAGTCATTTTGTATGCTTTGCTTAAATGCTATATTTTGCTGCATGGAAAAGTGAGCTTAGAATAACTTTTAAGAGTCAATGTTCTTAGAGTTCTTTTACATACTGCAAATAGTCTTAAATTGCCTTAGACCTAGACCAACATGTAGATTCCAGAGAGTTGCAGTATGGCAACAAAATCTCAATTGCCACATGTACAATGCTTTCTTTTCCATAGCATAACAGTGACAGAAAATAGGAAAATAGGAAAAAAGGTTTTCTGCAGTTTGACCATATGCCACAGGGAATAAAAATGCAACCTACTGTGAACATACTGTATGTATCTGTTTAAGTCTTTGTAAAAGAGGGCTTTTAGAAGCCTTGTCCAAAGCAAATGGTTCAGGGTAAAGGGAAAATGGGGCACATTTTTTGTAAAAAGCTCTTTAAAGTGAACGACACAAGTGTTTTAAGAAATATACATCTAAAGCAAGACAGTTACAACTGAGTTTGCCCATCAGCTAACAGTAAGGAAATATGAGTCCCTAAATAAACAACTTTCAGTTCTCTGAACTCAGAAGTTTCTTCCTTGACCTTTAAACCCATAATGTGCACGAATGTTAAGTCAAAGCTGAGAAATAACAGAATGAGAAAGTTAGTCTCCAACTTCTGAATGCAGGTATTTAAAACCACCAGTTAAACCACCTATTCAAAGGTAGTAGTGAGAAAAGAAAAAACTATCCACAGCAAAAATCAGATCAGGAGCAAGCAGAAGAGTCTGCTGAGTCTAATTGCAAAGGGCTGAATGAAACAGATTTTGAGCTGGTATCAAAACTGTTGGAATGAAAGGGTTCACTTGATCAGTTACAAGCATTTACACTTTACTTCCAAAAGAAGCTAAGAAAGCATCTGCTACGTTGCAGTTGAAGGGAGAGTAATTAACAAGCAAGGACTGATACACTCTTGAACCACTCCAGCTGCAAGTGCTAATGTTAAACATTTTCTTCCTATCCTCTTCATTCCTAGATACTCTATGTAAATCGGCAACTGGACAAATGGTTTAAGTAGACAAAAACCAGTATTTATTATGTTTTTGAAAACTTCACACCAATGTTTTATGTAGGGCTTTCCTACAAGATCAGGAGTCCACGAAACTGAGGAGCTTTGACTTTTTCTATGACTCACCTCACAACTCACAGCTTTTTTAAAGTACTGATTATCTTTGGTGAATGACCTTTCCATTCTAGGATTGCTTACCACCATTTTATTTAAAATTAGCATTGCCGTCTCGGATGCTGGATAAACATGTTTTATAAAGTGTTTGCTTCCAACAGATCTTCAAATTGAATTTGCTGCAGAAACATAAACAAAGCCTACATTTCTGTAAAGAAAAGGTTCTGCATTCAGTTATGTGCTTACTTGCTGTAATACTGCTGGAAGATGCAATCCTTGAGAAGCTTTGAGAAATTTTTGCCTTCTCAAAACCATGCTCTCAATATGCACATTTGATTTTCTTATTTCAAGAAACCAAACAGTAGCAAGCATGTCACTTTTCCAGCTCAGAAGTAAGGTAAGTACAGCAACTGTGGTTTGCCCCATTCATTTCTGGTTGTGTTTAACATGTTATAGAACACTGTCTTTACATATAATTGAAGTCAGAGCAATCAAAGAGAATGGCAGAGGAGGATCTCTCCATTCCTGTTTAATCTCTCACACCAGAAAAGAAGCAGAGTAATTTTCTTGGTCGATTCAACTTCAACACAATACATCATGTGTATTTCCTACATTATTTTCTGTCCTGCATTTTGAAGTCATTTGATAAATGCACTGCCATGATGAATTGTTGGAGAGGATACTACAGATCCAGTTTAATTCACTATTTTTACAGTACTTCTTCCTCTGGGTACAAGCCATATGAACTCAAACTGAACATATTACTACCCCCTCCATTTAAGATTCGGGGTTATATTTTTGCTTTTGTTAAAAAGCAAAAACAAGATTAAAATATTCTAATTCCTCATCATTGCCTTTTAGTAATGATTAGAAGGATAAGATACTAATGCTATCCATCACTTCCCATAAGATTTTTAAAATTTGTATTACATAAACTAATTCTAACAGAATCAGTGAACAAAACAAATGAGTGCACCCAAATATAAAATGCTTACCTCAGAACAAATGAATGCACCTGAAAATAAACTGCTTATCTTAGAACAAATCTGGAAGGTCACTTAATGGGCTTAATCTAGATATCTAATGGAAATACTCTGCTTATCTCTAGACATTTAAAGTGGCTGTATTCATTACAGATGACCACTACATGAAAGGCAACATAAAATGATATGGGACTATTTTTAAATTGTTCCACCTATTAGCAGCCGTGATGGACAAATCTATTCATGTGAATGAGTTACTATGGGTTGAACTAGCAAGAAACTTCCAAGTGTTTAGGAGCTGTAGTTGACTTTGTACTTGCTTTTGGTTAAAAAGTGTTAAACAATGTGTTAGCTGAAATCACCGGCATGATTTTCATAATTTACTTGATATTTATGATGTTATTACAGCATAAATGAGATGCTGCTTAGCAGGCAAGCTATAGTATCTGTGCAAGTGTTCCTTGCCTATTACATGTGTTTTACTACCTATTGTCAGCATTAAACAATCAACTCCCCCATCAAGCTCAATACAAGGAAATCCAACTCCTAACTTGACTCTGGATACAAGATTCTGTTCTACCACTAATTGTTCAAAATGCAGCTCTTGAGGCCTTAAAAGTTCCTAAAAGAGATACAACAGAGTGAAATTCTTGCAGAAAAGATACTAAGTGCAATTGCATTTAAAGGATTTCTTTTTCCATTAGAATTGCACTAAAACATAAAACATCAAAGAACCCATAGGCATTTTGGGAAGTCAAAATAAGCAAATTCCAAATGTCTAGAGAATAAACATTTCATGCAGCCACACACCAGAAAGTGGGATTTCTTTTAAAGCTGCAGAAAACAAGAGGAATAATAATGTTGCTATGTATTTTGAGGTCAGGGGGTTTAGAAATCATTATTATCTGTAAAGACTGCTGTAAAACTGTATTAAATGTGTTTTCAAGATGGACACTAACTGAAGTATGAAAAGGATATCATAATGCTATTTGTCCTCCTCAAAAATAAACTTAAGTGAAATTGTAGATGACAATCATTGGAGTGGTTGGGTTGAGGTGAATTACAAGAAATACTGCTTAGCCTAACAGTTCATAGCACCTGTCACCATGAATAAACTCCAGAACGCATCTAAAATACTAAGCAGCACATTTGGCATTTCTGAGACTCATGCTGGAGGGCAACTGTTTTGCTGAAGTGGTTTTGACACTATACTTGAGAGCCCAAGAAGAGACTAAGTCACCACTTCAGCTAGACAGAAGTTAATCTTTGATAGTTTAAGGGTATGCTTTGATTGTCACAGCAGTTCAACTACACCAAGAAAAAAACCATTGTGAGCTTTGTGACAGAGTATCCCTTTTAGTAGTTACATCTAAATGATACTTCCATTTTTGTTGATAAAGTACAATTCTTATCTCCTCAAGCTATTAATTGGCTGATGCATCTAAACTATTTTTTTTCTTGATAGTCAGAGATTTTGTAAGAATCAAGGTAGGACACAATTCAAGACTCTACAACTCTAATTTACAAGGTAAGTGGTACAGAAGAATGAATAAAAACCACATGGCTCACCTACACCAGTAATTCTTTTCTGGCTAATGAACTGCAGCTTCAAGTGAGACAAATGCTGTGGTATTATTTGTGCCTCTTTACTGATTTGATGACACCACGATAATTGAAGATTTTCATTAGACAATTTCAAGTGACACAAACATCACTGTCACTTGAAGCAAACAGTTTCTGAGGCAGACTTCGTTCCACCGTAAATCTCATAAGTGATAGGTGGAAATCACAACCCTCCATAACAATGACAACAACACTGACAAACCTGACCTATTAATTGCAGTGCCCTGCCTTGAACAATCAAAATACAAATCAACTGTGCCTTAAATAC
The DNA here is from genome assembly GCA_013400315.1 of Bombycilla garrulus. NCBI lineage: Eukaryota > Metazoa > Chordata > Aves > Passeriformes > Bombycillidae > Bombycilla > Bombycilla garrulus. The sequence goes on along the minus strand of VXBU01000554.1, from coordinate 885,344 downwards.
GGATAGCACTGCTGGTGCTATTAGTGATGAGAACCACTTTGAGAACTGACCTACCATGAAAAATGACACAGGTGTAATTAGGATCCTTTCAATAAGGAAGTAGGCTAAGCTATTATGAAAGTCACTAAGCAGCTTTAGTCCTCCATCAGGTGCTTCCCATGGCAGATGGAAGTTACATTAGGCTTGCATCGGTGTAAGTGAGAGCTTTAGCAAAAATGTGCTGGAAAATTAATTTGTGGAAAAAAGAAGCTCTTGCTATGTGGAATACACAGTGAGGATTAAAAGGTTTAAGAACAGTGAGTAGTTCCCCCAAAAATGTATAGATACATGAAGTTAAAAACATCACAGACACCTCAACATCATCCACAATATTTACATTTCATTTTGAAACCTACATTGTTTATAATGAGGTTTTGAAATGTGACTGAAGCTTTTTCCCCCCTCTGGTTCATGGGTTTGGATTGGAATGGACCTTAAAGATCATCTAGTCCAACCCCCCTGCCATGAGAAGGGACACCTTCTGCTAGATGTGAAATTATTGTTTTCTTATAAAATAAAGCTATTTCAATGTGAGCACTTTTTAAAATCCAGAAGTGTGCCACTTGACTCATTCCTCAGGAAAACTGTAGCATTTTTGCCAGTAGTTACTGAACACTGGAAGAACCAAAGGTGAGGCTTACACTGACAGCACAGCAGCATCTCCTCTCCTGATAACCTGAATTTTTCTGCCTGACAAAAACATACCTGCAGGAAGCACACAGGTGCAGGAAACTACCCTCTCCTTAAGGAAGCTTTATCCCTCTATGTTGTAAAACTGAGATACTGAGTTTGAGAAGATTAAAAGAGCAAGACATTCACTACATTTCGCAGAAGTAGATATCCATTTAAGGTAATTACAAACAAACAAAAAAAAAAGGAAAAGTATAAAGCATACTGTGAAATGCTTTCAGTAGCTGAGAGTATTTCTGATGACATGAAATCTTAATAAAACAAAACCAAAAAATACTACCTTCCTACTCATTTAAAGGCAAATTCATTTGCTAAGAATTTAGTTTTGTTAAAATCTAATATCATCACATTTCTAGAAATTGATATAGAGACTATCACTCCAAATGACAGAAAATCATTAACTGAAGAAAATAATTAATGCATCTCACAGATACTGTATTGTTTTATCTGACTCATTCAACCACCATGATGAGTATACCACTCATTCAAAATAAACAAATTCTTCACACCACCAAATACACTTTAAGTTGAAAGCAGTGTGCTTCCGAAAGTTGCAGAGTATCCACAAAGAGGCTTCTAACCAATATTGTAAAAACAGTGCCCAAGTTATTCTTTAAAGAAATATTCCTTGGATCTATGGCAAGGTTTCTTACTCAGTAACATTTCACTTTATTTCCAAAATATTTTGACAAGAAAAAAAAGCTCCTGAAAACACCTGGCTGTTTCTTCAGGAAAAAAGAATTTAGAAGCCAAAATGTTTCACTCGTCTGTACATTTTGGAAGCTTAAAAGTTGGAAGTTTGGAAGTTTAAAACAGCACGAGTGCTCAATGTACCTTTTTTCCTAATGTCAATTGACTGTTAATCTGTGAACAAAGTTTTTGAGAAAAGCTTTTATCTTTGAACTTCAAAAAAAAAGTCACAGGATTTAACAAAAATACCCAGACACCTTCAGATAATGGGTCCTGGAAATGTAGCTTTCATCCTTTAAGCACATTTTGAATAATTACAACTGTGTAGAGTCAAGCTCAGTACTACAGTTGTGCAAAAAAAGTAAATAAATCTAGGAATGCAAGACTTAATACAAGCTGTTTTTATTATAATGAAACCAAACCCCATGACACAAAGGTGATGGATGGAAAAATTGACACAAAAGAAAGCATCTTTTTTATTTGTCATGTTTTTTGCACTTCTGCTCAGTGAAATCACTTACTGGCTTCCAGCCCGGACAGGACTACAGGCAGGAAGAGACAACACAGAAGAGTTCCCAAACAAAACCCTGCAATGTTTCTCTCTGTCTTAGAGAGTAAACAGTGCCAAGAACTACACAAGGAATAGCTAAAACAGTATCACTCATTTTTAAAACTTATTAAAACTATTTTCACTTCTTTGTATGGAGGAGTTGTGAACAAAGTCAAAATTCTCAACTGAATACTAAGCTGGGCAAAACATTTTGAAGAAAATGAGAAAACAGTCATGTTACATTTTCCCTATCTATAATTAACTCTTATTTTCTTTAATAAGGGTTTTATCCTCTTCCCAGGAATCCATGAGAAAAAATGATGACCCTAATCATTTTAGGTAAAGAGGTAATTTAGTATTCTAAATCACAGAAATAAATAGTTTCATTTCCAACACATCTAAAATGTTAGATTTCAGATTTTATTCTATGAAATACCAAAGCTTCACATGCAATTTGCTAGAAAGTACACAGATACAGTACTAGAAAAGTGACATGTATATAAACTATATGTCACTAGATAAGTGCCAAGTATATAAATACACAAAGACCGGAAGAAGAAAGCCTTCCTTCTAAGAAATCATCCATAGAACACTACCTCTAAATTGTAGGACTTTTGCCTAACATAAAGCAGTGTAGGGCTTTGGACCACTTGATCAGGTCATATCGAATTCAGAATTCAATCAATTCAACTCAACCACAATAAGATTTCATGCAATATACATATTATTAAAAGAGTACATTAAATATGAAAGCAAATGTGTACTTTTCCTCATTTTAACTACAAAGCTACCACTACCAACTTGGCATGGTATTAGAGAAACCACATGCTTTTCTATTTGTTTTCAAATATAGTTACAGTTGATGCTGTCACAAAACAATGAAGACATGAAAAGCGACTGTTATAGCTGCAACCCAAACCATAAACATGAGAAACTACTTAATTACAGATTCCATTAAAAATGTGCTTAACTTAAATGAACTGGACAATTGAGAGGCTATAAGCCAGTTCTATTGAATATTTCTTTTTTTCATTTTCTTGCATAGCCTTCTCAGTTGTCATCTGCTGTATGATAACTCATTCAACCTGCACATTGGATTAGGTAAGGATTTTCAAAGTATGTGCATGCTAGGTTTTCACTTCTCTCTTTCTTGTCCAGTGTTGTACGATTATTAAAAAAGTGTTTGACTCAAAGGCAGTATACCTGATAAAAGAAAGACCCATGAGTTTGCTCAAATTAAGAAACTCATCCATGAAACACAGGAAGAGCCTCTGGAGAGAATTGAAGTGGCAGCTGTGGCTACCTCAAATTCAAGTTGAATACCTGGTCCATAAAGAGTGGCATTCCTCCTCTCATCCTCAGCTCCCTCTGTGCAGTGAACGTGACATGAGCAGGCAGTTTCCTTGCTCCACAGCAGGCAATAGTCACACTCTTAGCTTGTTATTTCTCTTACCAGAAAACATCTGAACAGTTGGGCATGAAACGCTTTCTGAGAGAGGATGAGGGTACATCCAGGCATTATCATAGCTCTTCATTCTGCCTTCCCCAAACCAGAGATCTCACCCAGGCTTTGCTGGCTGCTATAATTGTGAAATGCCAACCAAGCTTTTCAAAAAAGCTTAAGCCTTGACTGTATGCAAAAGGCCAACTGTATGCTCACACTCCCTAGATAAAAAATTACACATCCTTTGACTGAACAAAAGATACAATGTGTGTCTTTTCAGTAGTATATATATATATATATATGTTTTTATCCTTGTCTCCCTTTCAGGTCTGTCTAAAAGCAGTGATACAGACATCAGACTCCTTGATGCTAAAAAAGAATTAATTCACACCACAATTCTGTTCAATAACTTGAGTCTGCAGTGTTCTTTCCTCAGGATATTAATCTTTCTAAAAGCATTCTTGCTCTTCTTCACTGTTACCATCTAATAGCAGTAATTACTTCTTGTTCTGTGTTATCAGATGTCACAGGTATTAAATGACTTTTTTTTTTGCCATTGGATTGAAGTATCTAAGGAAGATTTCTTTAAGAAGCAATCACTGACAAAAGGAAGCACATGAGCTCTGGTTTATATAGCCATGTTTGCAGAGACAAATGCAGCAGATGTGCCCACAAACATAAACAGTCATTAAGGAGGTCAGAAAACTGCATCTGCAGAGCTAACAGCACATCCCTTCTATTTGTGACTCCTGCCTAAATATAGTGACTCAGAAGCTACATTCACATGCCAACCTTCTTCCACAACATCATGCAAATGATGTATTTAATAACTGGAGGTAACTGAATTATCAGTCTTTAGTAGATTGCCTGGATTTTTGTTATCAAGGGAACTACAATACCTTCATTATGTATGGAATATCATGACCAGAAGACAAAATGGGCTCGTAAGGACAATCCAGAAAGCGTAGCAGAAAATAAACATTAGGATTTTTTATTATATATATGCATTCACAGTATATCTTCATCAATTGAAATTTAATCACCTTTTTACAATTTAGAGGAAAAGGCAGGTTTTAGGGTAGTTAAGCCATGTATCATCAGTACCATGAAGCTAACCTATCAGTTATAATAGCTCCTATAAAATACCAGAGTGAAATTGCAATAAGCCTAGAAAATGGGCTACAAATCCCAGATATGCTCAAGCAAGCATTGAACCAAAAATAAAAATAGGTAGATAGGAAACCAAGAACTAGATAGCATTCATCTAATTCACAACCACTAACGGCAGAGATCACAGGCCAAGGTTTTAAAGCATCTTATTCAGCTCCAAATGGCAATTATTGGACAGGAACTTCAATTATAAAAACCTTGCCTCTTCAAAACGAATTAAATTTCAAGCTGTTTCTTTTTATTCTCTCCATCTATAATAACTCTTACTTTCCTCAAAAACAACTTAGCTTGTTTAGGCAACTTAAATCTGAGAACATTTAATGGTGTAAAATAATAAAGAATATCCATGTTGCAGTATTTATTGTCCTGCCTATGTTTATTACACCTGATAAAGCATCTCCCACATTTTCTTCCTCATACAAACATTTTTCTTATGAGAAAGGAATAGACTGGGCTATAATTATTATATTTTAGCATTTAAATTTAAGAAGTCAAATTTCTCTTCTCATCATGCCCTACTCCAAAGAAAAATTCCAAAAAAATTTAATAGAAATTTATTTTAGAAAAAAAAGCTGTGGGAAAATCTAAGTATTAGATTGTACAGAAATGCAAAGACAGGTGGATTTTTTTCTCCACTTATAAACATTGCTCCTAGGGCTGTAGGTAATAAAAAACCCCAAACATCCCATTTATAGTTCCAGCCTTAGAACAGGCTCAGTGCAAAGAAATGCACGATCTCTATGGCAGGTGCATGGATACTTGCTTTATTATTTTTTTGTATATACACTTTTTGCCTGACCACACAGGTGCAAGCCAAACAAAAGAGAACAGGGACATATTTTTCAGAGCGGATTTTTGGGAGACAAAAATGACCTCAATTGTACCGCAATGCATCCTGGAATTTTTTTTATTATCAGAAATTTATTTGATTTTCATCATAAAAGTGAAACATGCTTTCATATAGACATAAAATATATACTGAAAATGGCAACTTACACATACAGACACACCTGCACTGAAAACTTTTTCCTTTGCTTAGTTCAAAACAAGTACTGAGAAACAGTATCAGACTCTTTCTTCTACAGTGGGGTGTCGGAATATTTAAAAAGCGCAGTGGCACCAAGTCTTCCAGTTTCATTACCCATCCATAATATCACAGAACAAACATAAGAGGAATATCCTTTTTAAAAAACTTCTCAGAACAGTGCGCATGAGCTTACAAATACAAAAAACACCTACCAGTGCATTCTGGTTTCCTGAAGGCTTTTTTATGTTTCTTGCTGGCATTCCGTGAAGATGACTACATCTACTCTGGAAACCTACGAAAAAGTTCAACTTTATTCAGGAATATTTTCTCTACCATAGAACCAAAAAAATTCACAATTACACACCAACCTATCAATATGATATCTCTTAAATAAACACATCTTATTGGCAAACATTTTATTGGTGGAAACACGGAGCACAGAATGTCATGAAAATTAACATTTCTGCAGCTATTCTTACTGCCATCCTAGATCTATGCACAGTTGGCAGCACAAGAAGAACATACTGAACTACAGTGGAAAAGTGGTTTTTGCATCACTTACAACTTCCTCGTCACTAGGAAACATTAAATCTGGCCAATGGGCAGAGACCAAGTCCTCCAAAGCAATCCAAGTGTCTAGAGAATAGCCCTCACAGAAGGATTCAATACATTCAGCCTGCAAAGTAGTTTAAAAGTGATTTGACCTCTCCTCAGATTTGTATTTAAATAGGAAAAGAGATCCTTGTGGCAGAGGAAGGTACAACAAAATTCTCTGGCAAGCTGAGGTCTGACAACTTCAATCTCCGGACAAGAGTGGGTTCCTACTGTAAATGCAATCCAACACTGGTAGAGTTTATCATTGGTTGCACAGTGGTTGGAAGTATTTTAGAAACAAAGGAGAAGAGTATTTTCTAAGTTACAGTCTCAGTCTATGCTCTAGAGAAACCCTTTCCTCTTCTATACAAACAACATGGCCTGACCATAAAGCAAAGCAGATGGTCACATTAGCATTTACAGCCCTTAAATTAATGCACTTTATAGAATTCTATACATTACAGCAGAAGCCAGGAACAAAATGGAACATCAAGTTTCACTTTAAAAAATGTTGACAAATTTGCAATGCAAACACTGAGACAAATAAAAAGAGCAGGCCATCAAAATGAGCAATTTTCCACCTTCTGACTTTTCTAATAATTGACTTAGAGTTATTTCTCTCTAATAATATCTTAAAAATTAAACAGTTCAAGGAAATAAATGGGTAACTTCAAGATCATGTCCATATTTTACATATTTCATATAATCCACGGATATCCTTCTACTGTGCTCAAGTGATTCTACAGCTTGCATTTGCTACTTACCTCTCCTCCCCGAGCGGGACATAAGAGGGAAGGTACCAGTTAAGATGCTTTCAAAGACTGGGTCAGGCAATTCTCTCTCCAGTTCTGTGGAGTCTTCTTGTTCCCACCATGGAACGACCCCCGTAATTCCACATGCTCCGCCTGACTCATTTTCATGAAACCAATCACTCTGCTCATCATCACCTGTGTGAGGGCAGGGTCCCCAAATCCCCCAAAAAGAGGGAGGAGCAGAGAAGATAAAAATCAGATGTTACCATCGATAAATTTTCTGACAAGATTATTATTTCTTTTGCTTTATAGCTGTATAACAATTACTCCTCTATAGCAGTTTTATTTGGAAAGTGTTTCTCAAATAGCATGACAAGCAATTGCCATCAATGAAACATCATAAAATGTAATGTTTTAAAACCAATTTACAATAGTGAAAACAATAATAAACTAGTTAATCCTTTTGGCAATAACTGTGGGGAAATCCATTTAAGTTACTGCACTTTACATATTAACAAAAAAAACAAGCCTTAATCTCCTGCAGGGAATTAAAAGGTATAAAACTGAAACTGGTTCTTTGCAGCTGATAATGGTATATAATTAGCTTAATTTCATGATTTGTATGGCTAGTAAAAAGGGAAAACAATCATGAACAGATGTGACTAAATGAAGTTAATCTGATTAAGTTCATTTAGAAATAAGTTTTGAAAAAGTTGATTTTAAATGAAAACCGACAGTATCCCATGATTGAGAATTACACTGCATTATAACACAAAGTTGGTCATTTTTACTGACAATATTTATCTATGTAGAATTTAAATACTTGGATTTAAATTAAGAAATAAGACAAGACTGAAAACACAATACTGAAAATCTGATCTTAAAATCAGCTCATAAACACATTGGCAACTAAAAATAAATTTTTGTTTGTTTTAAAATATGCTCTTTCATACACACAATCTAGTTTCAGAAGAACAGAAAATATCTTCAAAAGACATGGGAAATTTCCTTTCCCCCACCCAAAACTTAGATTAGGCATGTGCTGTACATTTTACTCTACTTCAAACTAGTCAACCATGTTTCACTATTTCTGCATATAAATTATTTGTTTGACATTTCCATTTTTATTTGGAAATAAATTAAGCAAGATACAAACATAAGATTTGTGAGACACAGGTTTCAAGAATAAAAAAGCATTTGTGCAAAATTTCCTTGTCACTAAATGCCACAGTGGGGAAACACAAATGATTAAAACCAAAGCTAAAATTTAGTGAAAAATAAAATCCAACACACTTGCTCCAAATAAACTGTCGAAATGCAAAGAATATATGAGATCATGCACAAGTGAAAATGTCTGTAAACATTCAACCAGGACACGTACTTCTAGAAAATACAGAATAATTGAAGCCTTTCACTGGTCCCTTGCAGGTGAAATGGGATCCTTATACCTTTAATCATCACTACTAAAAGCAAAATTAGCAGAGGCTACAGCAGGAAGTTTTAGATGGAGAAAGGAGAAAACAAAGGTGAAAAGAGATACATAGGTCAAAATAAGATTTACATTTCTTTGCATTCCTGAAGCATTTCAGCTTGTTCTCCCTATTCACTCTAATCCTCATTTATAGCTATGACATTTCAGAAAGGCACTCACCATTAATTGCATCCTCATTTTGTTACAGCTAGGTATGGGCTTTTTGGAAGAACTCTAAGAATATTTAACAGGGACACTGATGGTGGTGGAAGGAGAATCACACCTTTTAATTAGATTGGTCTGTGGTTCAGAGTTAAGGTTGAAATCCTTTGTTTTGATTTTCCAAACTCTCATGTTTGTTAAACTTTGTCTCTATGTTTTGCAATGAGAGCTCCAGACACCTTCATTAACAAGAAATACTATCAGAATCTCAAGAGCAGTCTTATCACACACAATTAATCCATGAAGGTAAGCACAGAATTCTGAAATGGGGTTCCATGTTGAGCTCAGGGACAGAAGCTGTAAGAGGCAGGCACTGCAGTTTTGGAAGAAAGCTACAGTTTAGCACTGGGTTGGTGGAATGTGCAAATAAGGCAAAGAGCATCTACGGAACAAAACTGGTATCTTTGCTATAAACCCAAGGGCAATTCTTTTGGAAAAAAAAAGAAATTACTTTTTCTTTTTATGCAACAGAAATATTAGTATGTTAAGCAATTTTCTGTTAAGATACCTTAATTTTTATGCTATTACATACTTTCCTAAGCACTTCTGTTGCTTACAGCCAAAGGCAGACTTCAGATCTGAACCGCTTAGTCTTTTTCCACATAACAGCAGGATCCAGATATACTTGGTTTTTAGCTTCCTTGTCTGTGAAATTAAACAACTCTGAATCCTCTGAATATTTTTGATCACATTATCACCTTGAGGCAAGCATAAGCCTATTACTGCAATTCTTATCCAGGTGAGAGCACTCAGAAGCATTTTGCTTACCAGTTGCTCCACCTTGAAGGGATGCCACTTTCAGAGCCAGCGATGACCACTGCATTTAATTCATTCCCTACCTCACACATATAGGTAATAAAACACAGAGGCCTCCCCACTCAAGATGGTAACCAAATACTTGGATTTTATCCCACTTAATTTGCAGCTCTCAAAATGCAGCACAGTATTCATAGCAAATGTGATCTCAGGAATACTAAAAGCTCCAAGCAACAATTTTGACTTCCAAAGATTCACTACACTGTCATTTCCTCCTAGGATGCTGATTCAGCATAGGACTACAGCAAATTATTATATTTTTCTCAGGTACAGGAGAGGTAGAAAAACCTCCAAATCTCCAAAAATAGAGCCCATGCATCCTCCTAAACACATTTTTAAAATACATCAAACTTGTTTATGTGTAATGTTAATGCTTCAAGGAATTACTTCAAAGTAATTTACATTGAATTATAACTGCACTGATCAGTACAGTAGAGTCAATTTAAGGCTCAGAAATGTCAGCTTCAATCCTAAAATCTCCAGGCCAGCTTCTGGCTTAGTTTTTTCTTTATTTATTTATTTTTAGGTCATCCCCTCCCTCTAATTACTCTTTCACTCTATATTATTATGTCTTCATATTTATCTAACTACTGCTCCATGTTAAATTCCTTGCCTTCTTCTTCAAGAAGTTTAGAAAATTATTTTATGGGAGCTTCTGGTGGTTTCTCCATGGACACAGACACCTTTTGCATCACCATCGGTTTCATGCTCAGAAAAGCTTCACTTGCTTCTTATTTTAGCTAAGGCAGAGCAGTTTCACAAAAACTTTCCACTGGACACTAAGAGAGAGTTTTGCCCCTCTTCCTGTTTTAGTACAAAGTGGTTAGACCAGGCTCAACAGCAGCCAGTACAGATGCTTTGCCTATAACAAGCACAACATACTTGCAGATGTTACTGTGTCAAGTTCAGCATGGGTGTCCTGCAAACACCATGCCATACTGCTCTGTTACCCACCAACCTGCACATGGAGAACAAGAGCACAGTCTGTGAATAACCTGGGATTTAGTCTCATTTCCAGCATCAGTGCATCTCTTTCCAGGTTAAAAAAACCTCCACTGCTAACAGCTGTAATAGTCATTTAAACCTATCAGGATATCACTGTAGCACATCCCAGGAGTTTCAGGAGAGCAGAAGCTGAAGTTACCCATTCACAGAGGAACACTGCATCTTGTGCTGTGTGCTTTACAGATCTACCTTGACAAAATATATACACATAAAAGTATGCTATATAAATATTTAGGATTTCAACTACTCAGGTCATATGCAAAAACTTTATATTATTTCCTTTTCATTTGCAAAGACTATAAACTTATTTGCCACAACAGTTCAAACCTGACGTGATTTCACTTTGCATTGCACGCTCCTTTTCATTATGGAGAACAAACCCTGTCACCTGCAGCTACTGACATGGCGTACAAGGTCCAAATTAGCTTCTCACTAGAATCCTTCTACTGAATCAGTACTGGGTCATCTTCATAAAGGACACAGTAATGAATATATGCTTAATCGTAAAATAATGAACAACTATCTTTAAAAGCTTAGCCACATTCACAGTGGAACTCTGACATTCCCTGACCTTCTCCACTTTTAACTGTTTAACACTTTATTAACATAATATTCCTTCCTGCTTGCTTAGATCTTAAAGGACATTTCAAGTGCTGCATGCCATGATTTAAGAAGTCTTAACTCAACTTTGAATTTCCCAAGTGTACAAGTATAGATGAACCAGGAACACACAGTATGTTTTATTTGCTATACCCATGCTATAAAGCTCATTAAGGAACATCCTTGCAATTTAACTGTTTCTTCCCCCAAAACACGGTCTCATCCACTAGTGTTTGAATAGCAATAGTTTTGTTAACATTGTGCTACGTTACCTTTACTTGTAAAGTGCCTTTGTGAAGAAGATCCGTGAAGTGCCTTGAAACTGCAGGAGATCCTACTAGTTAGGCCTATCACAGAGGTGTATTTTGTGTTGCAGTGCAAAACTAGACATTTTGGTTCAAAATTCTTCTTGTAAAATTTTTCTAGACCAGACATAACACTGCCTATCATTAAAGTTTTTAATAATTGCAATACAGCCATGAAAATACTACTTGAAACAAAAAGAAAAAAGAGAAAGAAAAAGTCATGAGGATTTCTCAGACACAAGTTTCAGCTGCTGTTCAGGTCTTTCAATTACTTTGTTGGCAGACTCTCCTAACTCCATACTTAAGAGCTTGATAGAATCATAGTATTCTTGATTTTTTCCTATTAAATCTTACTCTTAAACTACCCAATTTGAAAACCTCTGAAGAAAATATAACCCACGAAAAGTAACTTGAGGTTTGTTAATAGTTCAGCAGCTACCTTCTGACTGTACCATCACTAAACATTTTCCAAGATCTTTAAGCTTCTGCTGACTAACTCTTCAGGGTTTGCAATGTTACAGAGAATAAAAAAAATTGCCACATTGGGCCTACAAAATCGAGCATCAATTGCATCTGCCAGAAGGAATTACCACAGTGGGACAGAGCACAGCAGGAGAGCTGCTTGTGCCCTTTCACATGACCTAATGTAAGCACTTGGATAACTTGGAAAAGGAGGGCGGACGAGGCTGGGCTCAGATGAGGACTTCATGAGAAGCAAACAAATCAAACAAAGCTATAAGACTGGAACACAGAAAGGAAAAGAGTACAGAAGTTTTAAAAAATGTTAGATGGTACAGCACATATCAGAAGTTGAAAAGAAGATTTTAAAATCTCAACAATTTTATCATAGCAATTGATGAGAATTAAAATGTATCTAGAACTATCCAAATTAAAGCTATACCTGGTTTTCTTTAATCAAGTGATAAAAATGGAAACTATTCTGAGATTCTGTCTATAGAAGAGTAGGTACTGTAACAGAATTTATTTCCTTATCCTTCCTGAAAAAATTTGGAAAATATTAAAAGTCACAAGATCAGGCAGTCAGAAGTTCATAACTACTCAACTATTTAATTTACTGGCCAGATGCTCCAAGAAATTGCTGCTTTAGTCACTTTCCTGTCTAGAATGTGTGTCCCAAAGGACAAATGTGCTTTGGGAAATAATTAAAGTTTTATAAAGAATATTTGTCCACAATAAATGAGATGTGGTTCTTGATCTCAGAAACAAAAAAATGAACAAATGTTGCCCAGAAGAAAAGGCACTTCTTATTCTCTGCCACCCAAACTTCTAAGTGATGGAAAGCATCTCATTTAAACCAAGTATTTCACCAGGCAATATTAATCAAGCTCTGGTTCTCCACTTGACTTAGCTGAAATCTCAAGTCAGAAGTGCAGAAAATTTGAACTACAAATGAGATCAAGACGCTGATGCTCTGAACATAGCTATAGATATATATATATATAGATGATAAAGATACAGAGATAGATACAGATATAGTTTAGATATAGATAGAGATATCCTGGAGGAGAGACACTGGTAAGACAGGAATTAGAGTTTAGCTTTAAAACTACAAAACAAAATCAGCCATTCCTTCCCATAATACACTTCTATTCTGTCCTCTTCCAGCTTTGTTTATCACACCCAGGCTTCTCCTTTGCTTCTATCAGACTGACTTTCTCCTTCCTTCATTCTTGCCAATTTTGTATGTGTTTCAGTTCAGCTACAAATTAACTCGCAGAGATAAAATAACCTCAGCTTAGTTAAGGAGAGTACAAATGACTACTATTCACTGTTGGGGGGAATAAGCATTATTAGAAAATCAACAATTTTGTTTCTGAAGTAGAATCTCTGACAGTACTTTCATGGAAAATTCTCACAAAACCAAAGCTATAATGCCGATCTAAAAGCATCTGAGTTCCAGTGTGAGGCTATCAGTCTTCTGATCATGCCCACAAAATTATTAGTTCAAAGGAGAGATTGAAAAACTAATTTTTTGTCATGACAATATTCTTTTCAGGTTTCATTACTGTTGTTCCTTATATTTGTGTTTCCGAATACTATTTTGGGTCTAATGCTTTCTGCTAGAAAATTGAAAACTGAAACAAGATCCAAATATCATACAAAACTAAGAACTACAACTTTACTGTAAAGAACCAACACTAAAAAAGGTAACACCACATCACTGAAAAACACAGTTGGTCACTGATCCCTCCTGTTTTCTCTTCTCACAAAACATATAAGAAAACCAGAAAGCAACTCAGATGTTTCCAGTCTTATTATTCAAAGATTTAAATAATACAAGTCAGGATTTAAGGACAGAAATATTGATAGAAATTTATCAGAAGGGTACTGGAAAAACATATGCAATTAGAAAGTGTGATAGGGCATCTTACATATACATGCTTTAAAAATTCCAAGTCAGATAAGAAATTCAAATAGGGAAGTAAAAGCAAATCTTTTTGACTTATCTCATACTTAAAGACTTCAGATTAAAGAAATTTTTTCAGAGGGGAGATGTTTAACAAACTCATGAATGAAAAAGAACTATGAAATCCTGCCCTATCAGTTTAGGGGAAAAGAAGGAAAAATGCCACCTCATGAACAGCATGAGAAGCAGTACTACAATCAGAGTCTTGTCAGAAAACTGGAAGAACTGGGCAATAATATAGATGATTTTTAGGAGATGCTCAAGTTTTAAGTAGCTTTATCATATTACAGAGGCTGTTTCTCAATATAGCTTTTGACTAAGTCATGTATTCAAGACACTCTCTGATAACATTTAAAAAAAACAAAATGGAAAGCAAGCTATACTTCCACTCAGTAAAACAGTAATAAAAACTGATATACAATAATTATCCTACAAAATAACTTGTAACGCTTACAGAATTTCAACTGATGTGGTTTGAGGGGTGGAGAAGGGAAAGATTGATTCAATACCTTGTCTTCCCTCATCATTGGTAAACAAACCAGCATCACTGCTGCTCAGACTGCTGGATTCACTGCAATAAGAGAAAGAAAGAAACAGATCAAAAGAACAATTGATCTTTCAGTTGTAAAATTTTAAGGACACAAGGTTGTGCTCAGATTGAACTTAAGCCCAACAGGGATTGGGGAGAAAAATAGGATGATTTTTTTTTAATCAAACTGCAAATATCCCAGTTCCATTAACTACAAAGTGTATTATTTTTTGGCACATAAAACCATAGGAATCTAACAGTACCCTGACAGTAAGCCAGATGTGACTGCAACGAGGTGCTGACACAATTGATGCATTTTATTATCTGCTTCCATCAAATGCTCACTGCTCCCTTCTTATGCTGTGCAATTCAGCTTGATCCTGGAACACCACTGCTCAATAAAATAGGAAAAAGTCTCAATCAAAAGCAACCTAAGCCTGCCTTCAGCACATGAAATATAAGAGTCTGAAAATCGAATCACCTTTCTGAACATCATTTGCAAATATTCTGGAAAAGATACTGGTTAAGGTTTCTTGATGTATTTCTTGGGGAAAACAAAAAAAGTTAGTAACAAAGGTAGCCAATTAAATAAAAACAAAGGTCACCCTGAAGAAAATTAGTATGATTCATGATCGTAACAGCAACAACAAAAAAAACCCCACAAGGCACAGTTTACTTTTCTATGACTTCCAGCATGGCCTTAAAATTAGAATTTGTATATACAACACACATCTCTAAATTCAAAGACATGAGTATGTATTTAGTTCTTTGCTGTATGCACATTGTCACATACAATAACCCACATGACTCTAAACAGAAAATCAGACTGGTCTTTTGTAACACAGATCATACTTTGTTGAGTTTCACATGAAAGGACTTTTCTATAAACCCTTTATTTCACTTTTTATCAAGAGAGTAGCTATGTTAAGGAGGTAATATTCTCAACAAAATTTAATCACATTTAACTTACTTTGAGATGTAGAACAATATAAAAAAAAAAAAAACAAACACTTCAGTTCAGCACACAAACTCAAGTACATTTCATAAATACTATGGCTGCTCTTGACGTGCCGATACAAGCCACTCACAAGAATTTTATGTCTGTTTATGTTTGTACACTTATTC
Source organism: Bombycilla garrulus (assembly GCA_013400315.1). Lineage (NCBI taxonomy): Eukaryota > Metazoa > Chordata > Aves > Passeriformes > Bombycillidae > Bombycilla > Bombycilla garrulus. The sequence goes on along the minus strand of VXBU01000554.1, from coordinate 869,887 downwards.
ATATTACAATTTGCATGCTGTCCTATACTTGAAAAAAACTGTTTTCAATTTTTATTTTTTAATAATAGATAATTTTCTTTTCAAGTAACTAGTACACTTGAGAAAATTACTTCCTTTTAAATTCTAATTTCTCACAAAAGCAAGTCTGAGGTGTTTTAATATTATGAGTTATTCATGTGAATGTATGAATTATATAAAATTAATCTAATTTGTAATTAATTATAAACATATATATGCTTTTAGTGTCCTCCTTTGGGAGGCATCCCAGCAGGATTTGAAACACAACATGGTAGTAGGCGACACAAAGCAGTGACTGGCTTTTTTAAAACATATATACCGATACATAGATACATATATATAGACATAGCTCTGTGTTTGAAGATTAAGTGGTCTTAATCTTTGCTGTATGTAAGGCTTATCCAAATTCTTGACGCATAAGCAATACTTACACTGTATCTTATACATAATATAATCAGAACACACTTAAGCACTTGCACAATGGCCCTAAGCAGAAGAAGGGTGATGTGCATGCAATGAGAATGGAACCATCTTTATGAGGGAGATCAAGACTTGAACTTTCTAATATTGCAAGTCCTAGTAATTCCCTTTTAGCAAGCATCCCATCCTCATTTTAATTATAACATAGATGGCTTTACTGTCTGTAGATTTCACTGTGCACAATTTTACATCATCCATTTCAAAGGAAAAAAACATCCCTTCTTTATAAATTCTTCTTGTCCTTCTCTTGTTTAATTGCATGTTTTAAAATAAAGTCAGGGAATCCTTTCAATCCTGATATTACAGCCACTTTCTGTACCAAAATTTCCAATTTTGAGAACAGCCTCCTTCCCTTTATTAAATAAGATATTTGAATTGTGAAATAATTCTCACCAAAGGACCAGTCAGCACATGAAAACATAACCCCTTNAAATTAGAATTTGTATATACAACACACATCTCTAAATTCAAAGACATGAGTATGTATTTAGTTCTTTGCTGTATGCACATTGTCACATACAATAACCCACATGACTCTAAACAGAAAATCAGACTGGTCTTTTGTAACACAGATCATACTTTGTTGAGTTTCACATGAAAGGACTTTTCTATAAACCCTTTATTTCACTTTTTATCAAGAGAGTAGCTATGTTAAGGAGGTAATATTCTCAACAAAATTTAATCACATTTAACTTACTTTGAGATGTAGAACAATATAAAAAAAAAAAAACAAACACTTCAGTTCAGCACACAAACTCAAGTACATTTCATAAATACTATGGCTGCTCTTGACGTGCCGATACAAGCCACTCACAAGAATTTTATGTCTGTTTATGTTTGTACACTTATTCATATTACAATTTGCATGCTGTCCTATACTTGAAAAAAACTGTTTTCAATTTTTATTTTTTAATAATAGATAATTTTCTTTTCAAGTAACTAGTACACTTGAGAAAATTACTTCCTTTTAAATTCTAATTTCTCACAAAAGCAAGTCTGAGGTGTTTTAATATTATGAGTTATTCATGTGAATGTATGAATTATATAAAATTAATCTAATTTGTAATTAATTATAAACATATATATGCTTTTAGTGTCCTCCTTTGGGAGGCATCCCAGCAGGATTTGAAACACAACATGGTAGTAGGCGACACAAAGCAGTGACTGGCTTTTTTAAAACATATATACCGATACATAGATACATATATATAGACATAGCTCTGTGTTTGAAGATTAAGTGGTCTTAATCTTTGCTGTATGTAAGGCTTATCCAAATTCTTGACGCATAAGCAATACTTACACTGTATCTTATACATAATATAATCAGAACACACTTAAGCACTTGCACAATGGCCCTAAGCAGAAGAAGGGTGATGTGCATGCAATGAGAATGGAACCATCTTTATGAGGGAGATCAAGACTTGAACTTTCTAATATTGCAAGTCCTAGTAATTCCCTTTTAGCAAGCATCCCATCCTCATTTTAATTATAACATAGATGGCTTTACTGTCTGNGCCCAGCCACCACATAAAAACATCACCCTTCCAAATTTTTGAAAAAAAAAAAAAAAAAAAATTAAAAAATTCAAACTAACACTGGCATATCCATGGCAGCCACAGAGTTCATTCTCCTCAGTCCACAGTCACATTGGGCAGGGATTACAGCTGAGATAATTGCTACATGGCAGTCATTTCACTGAATAAATTCAAAACCTCTGGAATTAATACATTAATGTCTAAGTACATGAAAGCTGCTGAGATGGAATATATTTCCAGTTTTAATATATTTTTGTAGTGTATACTGCTAATTCCTTTGCTTTGTAATGGGAATTCTGCTCACAGCAAGACTTCCATGAAAAAGCAAAAAATTCTTTTATTCCTATAAAACAGTGTGTAGAAGCAAAAATTTGGAAGGGACAGTTAAGCTATCCAAAAAGCTTTCGCATCTTTATTTCTACATTTATGGACACATAGAAGAAATACTTGCCATTCGCAGTTCCTATGACTAACAAGCTGTCTGGTGCCTTGGTTTTATAGGAGACATGGGAGCTTTGTGCTGTCCCCAGGACCTGACCAGCTCCGGTTTTCCCTCTGGCCACAGTGGGTGGTGCCTCTGAGCTTCACTGCTGTTTCTCTTTCGAAACAGGCAACTGAGATTTCACCTCTTTAGTCACTTCAAACACAAACAAGTGCCAAAGCTTGTGGGAATTAAATAACACTCAGAACATCACACACTGCTGAATTTGGCTGAAAGTGAACAAAAGCTGTGCATTGAGGATAAGGACGGATAAGCTCTGATCACAAAAATCTCATTTCCAGTGCTTAAAACAATCCTCCCAAGAATTCATCTTTGGAATCATTTAGATGCTGACATTTCAAGAGTGTGAAGACTCCTCCTCCAACTTCTGAATCATGCACTTAAAACCTGGTGATTGCTGTTTGGTGTTTGAACACTCACATACAGAGATAAAAGACTGCGAAAGAAGTGTCATAACATTTTTAATGTGCACTTCAAAAACATGTTATTTTCAAATAATGTCATGTATACACTGAAAACTTCTGACTAGTTTTAGAGACAAGCAATTTAACTCCCATTAAAAATTATCAGCTTTGTTTTGTTTTTAAAAAACAAACTTCTAAAAAATTAGTCCTTTTTAAAAGAATTACTGAACTATTGCACTGAATACTACTGCACACATTATTGCATACAAAACAAAAGCAGCTTTGTTTTATTCTTCCTCTTCCAGCAAGTGTTGCTGAGGTGCAAGCGTTATCCAAGATGCTTTGCCAGCTCTTTGTAACCTTTACAACCCCACCTTCCCTTTTAAAATCTAAGCTTTCACATTCAGAACATACTCTTCTTAAGAGTTTGCTATTTCTTGCAAATTCTTCTAGCTAAACAAACTCTAATAAAAGCACTATTTCATCTAAGTAAAGTTAGATTAAAACAAGTTAAAATTATTCACATACAAAATATTCTGATACAGTATCACCTGAGAGGCTTAGATAAGGCAGATTTCTAACCACACTATGAAATGCAAGTTGTCTAATTCAGTGATTTCAAAGCTGTCTGGTACAGCTAATCACTGAAAGAAATTCAGGAGAATAACAGACCACTACTCTACCATGTCCATGAGCAGAAACCCCTATGCAGATGAGAATGGTTTAAAGACTATTTACTGGGACCATAGACAAGCATTTGGAGTATGACTTGAGCAAAGGCAGCATTTGGGGCAAAAAACATTAAGCATTTTGAAGAGGAAGATCAACTTTTAAAATAATATTTCTTTTGAGAATGAAGATTCAGACTGACTTGATTAGCTCAGTTCTGGGAGTCTACAAGAATATCCTTACTGATCACTCTTATCTCCACACAAAAATTAACTATAGAACATTTGAGCTGAAGAACAGTTACCCTTGTAGGATAACAGAAAGTCTTTTAAATAAAAAATGCAACAAGACTATGGAGATATGAAAACTATGTAATAGTTCCTAGTCTGAAGGAAATTTTAAAATATCTGCCTTTAGGTCTCAGACTTGGAAGAACAGACTCCAAGTATTGTCAAAGAAAAGAGAAGTTTTCTAAAGGCTTCCTGACAGCACAAACTCCTAACCTGCACGTCAAAGGGAGATGTCTAAAGTGACACCAGCCGCCCTTAAGGACAAGTTCTGCTCTAGTAATTAACAAGTAAGGGAAAAAAAAGTGTTTAAGGCTTGGGATTTATTCAGCTCTTCCAGCTGCTTCTTGTTCACAGGTGAGGGACAGAGCTAGTATGTAACAAAAAGACTCAGGACTTTTCTGACTGTAACTGGAGTTGGTCACTTACCAATGCTGCTGTTATTACAATAACCAAACTGACTGCTCTGCTCAAAACCACTCTGCATCTCAATTCTACCTGTGCAGTAGGGAAAAGGCTTAACAGTTTATAGATAAAATGCCTACAAAAAAAAAAAAAAAGGAAAAAAAAAGAAAAATAAAACAAAACCAGGGACACCAGTGCTGTCGAGGAACTTATCAAAATTATATTTCTCAAGATGTGTCTGTCTTGCTGACAGTTCTGCATTCACAACCTCAGAACCTGGCATGTGGAATAAACAAAACCAGGCTTACCAGGCCCTGCAGTTAACATCCCTTGTGTATAGTGGAAAAATGACTTACACCTTACTGTGTTGTCAAAACAGTACTTTGGAAACAATTACCACTGTAGTATGACTGCTGTCTGGAATGGATGGATGAGGTGTCCTGCCAAAGGGTCATCATTCCTCCATTTTTCTAATGGTAAGCTCAGGTGTTTCTGAACTGTAAATTGGTTTTTGCATTTCGTAAATGATGTATATCCTTGGCAACCTGCAGACTTTTTATGCCCATGACACGCCAGAACATACTGTCTAAATGGTGACTCTAAACATTGACAACCTTTCTGACAAATAGAGATAACAATCAAAGCACCAATGTCTAGAAATCGGAAAAACACTAAATTCTTATCTGACAACTGTTACTGGTTGAAATATCCAGAAAAACCTGTGTTTTCATATGTGTATTTTGTCATTCTTAATCTTGAAACAATTAGAAAGTATTATTTCACAAAACTGTTCTCTTGGTTATTCCTCTGCTACATCACTTCTACTTTATGCTGAATTCCTTAAACTGAGCAACTGATACATAAAAATAGTAGATATAAAACAAGTTAACAGTAAACTGTTAAAACAGATACTACTGATGCTAGAATTTTAACTCTGGAATCAACAAAAAATCTGAAGATTCCAAACAGAAGCAACAGTAATAAAAGCAAACAAATATTATCCAAAGTTTCTGTAAAAAGAAAAAGAAAGAATAACCTGTCGCTCATGTTCTCATCTGAGCCTTTTTGCTCCTCATATTCCATTTTCTCCTTATTTGCTTGACTCACTTCTTCATTTTCTATAACTACTCCTTCATCCAGGTTTTCTGGACCTTGTCGAGCTGCAGATACTTTTCTTTTTTTCACTTTGCTCTTGGAAAATTCTTGGTGCTGGTACGATTTATTGTTATTGTCCATTTCTTGATCTCTGCTGTTATCCTGCTGCTGAGTTATTGTCAGTGCATTAGACACTTCTGATGGCAGATCTATTGCCATGCGTTTTACCTTCCTCCTCCTGCGCAAAGTTCTGTTTCCCAAGCTGTCCACAGCCATATCTGGTTCGTGCCACAGAGGCCTTTTGCCTCTAATGTTATTTAGGTTTGAGGAAGGCCTACGTTTAGCAACCAACAGCTGGTCATCAGAATCACTGTGGTCCTTCTTGGTAGCATGATTCTCCCTGTAGTCTTTGTTTGATTCCTCTAAACTGGAATCAGAGCCTTCACTCAGGCAGTGACCAGTCTCCCAGGGATGATGGGTGGTAAATGAGCGTCTTTTCCGTCCCCTCCTTTTCCTTGCCTGCCTCTTTAGAAGACAAGACACGCTTCGAGAATGATCTCCAGTGTCAGCAAAACCTCCTCTGGCTTGTTCTGAACTTTCTTCCAGTGCCGAGACCAGATCATGAACCAGCTCCTCCATAGTCCTACTGAAATGCCTATTAAAAAAAACCACACAAGAGAACAACAAATGAATTAAAAGCATAAACTACGACAACTTCATTTGGCAAAATCATTTTAGTCACTTTAGGCAAGGTAGAATACTCTTTATAGGATGGCCATTGACTCTTTCTGCCAAGAGACAAAACCTTGCCAACCAGTCCTACAAAATTTGCAGCACACCAGCATAAGTTCTTTTGAAAAGGTATCTTTCCAAACTCCTGTCTTGGAAAGAAGGGCAGCCAGGGAGTTCCCCATTTGTTTCTGGCTTCACTGTTATTGCCGGGTTTTAATTAATCTCATTCCACATGGCAAGAGCATCAACAAAGAGCATTCACTCTACCTTCAGGTAAGGAGCACATTTTAAATTTAGGAATGGGAAACTGAATACATCATATTCTCCTTCATGTACATTAATGAGTTCTGCTTAAGACTTTCATTATGATAAAATATTTTTAAGGATGATTATCTCTTAATGCTGCCTAATTGCCAAAATGAAGTTAAGACAGCAATTTTTGGATAATAGGACTTTTTTCCTGATGGCAATTAATTCTGTCTTTCCAAATGGCTGATATCTGTGCAATTTTTAAAAAATATAGATTCAGTGAAGTTATATTAGGTTGAGAAATACCCAACTACAGATAATTCCAGTGTATTAAATGCAAAGTTTCCTACCACAGGTAGGCATTTGCATCCATAGAATCTTATGCTGGCAAAAGGAAAAAAATCCCTAAACACAGTGTCAAATTAAGGCCTTACCCTTTTAAATGTTTTGTTCCTTCATCTTCAAATTTCACTAGTATTTAGCATGTCTTTGACTCAGTATGCTTCAGTAACTTCACCCATGTATTGCAAGAATGTAATTACAAAAACATTAAATGATTGCTGCTGAACTCTAATCCTTCTCTGAAGGCTGTGAACCTTCTCCATAAACACAGCAATCAGACTCTCATATCAAAATATCAGAAGACTCCTTTCCTTGAGGTAAAGCAAAGAATAATTTTCATGCTTGCTACTACATTGTACAAATGGATACATATGGAAGACATTGTACATTCAGTAAACTATGTAGAGGACATTTAAAAGCAAGACTTCACTTTGTTTTACAATATCAATGGCTGGAGGAACCTATAATAAATTTTCTAGACATACTCATTAGTGCTGTAGATGTGAAGAAAACCTGCCACTCAGCAAAAGCACCAACATCAAAGTTACTTAATGGTGATAGCTGAACGGGAAGTCTTAAACATTAATGGAGGAACTGAAGAACATGTTTAAGAAGAAATCCAAATGCTCATGAAATATCTTACCTAAAAAAGTTATATATTCTCATTTTAAACCATTTTCAGAAATACTTACTTTAAACATTTCAATTGCAAGAACAATAAAAGCACAAAAAAGGTAGAAATATAAGCTTATTTTGAATTCTTGAATCTGCTGTGTCACTTGCATTTATTTCCCATACCTCTGTTTCTGTCCTGATTTAACCTCTAAGCATATTTCTTCCTCTGAGTGTTTTCTTTGGCTCTTAGTACAGCAGAATTATATAGTCTTGTAAATGGTGAGACAGCTCTGGAAAAGTGCTGCACTTTCTCCTTAATCCATGTGGTTCACAAGATGCTTAAACAGCTGCAGTAGCCCATGCTTCTCTACGGCTCCAGCTGCAGTGGGAAGGCACTCGCCCCTTCAGCCTTCCTGTTAAACCTCTATGAGAACAGGCATCCCCAGAGGCGCACACATCAGAAATGAGATGTCCTTGAGATGTAAGGGCCCTTTCTGCACTTAACAGAAGCCATAACACTTGGACAGACAAACTGCAGCACATTTGGGTTAATCTGAGACACCAATTCCCTCAAACGCCTGCCCAGCCCTTCTTGCCACGCACTTTTGCATCTGTGGCAAACTGACAGAAGTGGAGGTGCACCAAAACGTGAACTTGTAGGCTTAAATCCAGATCTAGCTCTCCAAATGAATAGATTTCCGCCAACCTGCCAGAATATGAACTAGCTTATATGAATCTCTTGCAGCCCATTCTCTTAGTCATCCTGCAGCATAAAGCAAAAGGGAAAGAGAAGATAATGACAATAATGCCTTGCAGCATAGTTTATGATTAATTCCTTCAATTCAGTATCCCTAATCTGTGTGGGTAACTATATCACTAAAATCAATGTAGCTCCTCAAGTGGACATATCAATTTACTCCAGATAATGGCATGAGTACAGTGGTAAAATTGCTTTAGTTCCAAAATAGTTCAAGATCAAACACAAAATATCCAGCTCTGATTTTTATACCTGAATGAAACTTGCCCTGAATTCCTCCCAAAATACTGCAATACAGATGATGCTGGATCAAAAGACGAAACTCAACAAAAGTGAAGATCCTCAAGCATTTTTGAAGTAAAGGGATAACAAGATTCTTAAATGACTCTGAGAAGTAAGGGGACTTAATTTCCAGCAGACTATGACTTTAAATATTATGCACTCCTGCAACTAATCTTTTCTTCTGAATATCAAGTCTTTTCATTTCAACTCCTGAGTTAAGATTCGTACAGGGCAGTGACCTTATTTGCCCTAAAAATTGCAGCCATGGTCCAATGTATAGTACAACTGTACCATAACTGCATCACCTCCTACACAGATCAGACAAATTAATATTTACTTATTTCAACATGCTTCTTTAGGATAATTACAAGAACTACTTGATCAATTTGGGACAGTGCAAGCTCCTTCACAATAGATTGAGAATGCAAACACAAACCACTTCAGCTTTCTATTCACATTTCAACATACCAGAAAATCTCCTCTTTGCTTAATTTTATTGGTGCTCTCATTTCTCCTGCTGTAATTGAAGAAAGAAAAAACCCAAAGGTAGCAGCAGCCAGATAGAACAGTTAATCTGAAATCTGTCTCCAAAATTCAGGAGCATACTTCTATTACAGCATTATTTATCAGACAAACTCAGTTTTGAAACTTTCTCTATTGTTTGCAACCAGATGTCAAGCTTGTATTCCAAACCTATGAAGCAATTTTAATCACTGCTGCAGATGGAACTGTAACAAAAATATTTGCATTTAAAACAAGTTGAAAAATAAATACAAGTAGTATTACGGACATTACCAGTGAGTATCAGCAGTGTTCAGTAAGATAAGAAATTTCAAAGGTTGTAACAACGGATGTAGAACAACATATTGAGGTACATAAAATATTAAGATGAGCCACAGTTTAGCATGACTCACAAAAGGCTATAAAAATGCTGTTACAGCAACAGCCCACAGCTAGCAATAAACTGTAATGTCCTCACTAGGAGAGGATCCTACTTTACTACAAGAAAATCTAGTTTGTCTACGCTGACCTTTACATTTATCTGAAGCAATTTTAATGTAGTTCACCAAAGGCTGATCCTTTTCTTCTCTAACTCTTACCAAAACAGACCATTTAAGTCCTGTTTGCAGGAAACAGCATAACTGCTTTCACCTGCTCCAAAATAGATCACACAGCTTCTGTTCAGTATTATTGTTCAGACTAAAAATCCTAATGGAAACAATGGGCACTCACTTTTTCAGTGACAATTAAGTATCATTTGTGTTCACCTCACACCTAAAGCATACAACAATGTAGAGCTCTGACTGCTCACAGAATATTTAACACACACCGATGGAGAAGTTAATTTAGTTGCACAACTCTTAAGGAGAGGCATTATCTCTTGCCAAAGCAACAGCTACATTTACATTTACTTTCTAGTTCTATACCTTTTCCTATTAAACAGGACTGGGGCTTCTTGCAGCTAAATTTATGCTGCATGTGTGCTTCATCAATTCCAAAAAGAACCATGAGTTTTGCTTCCTTCACAAACCACCTTGATCACAAGCTAAAAGTACAAGAAAAATCAAATACTTCCTTCAACATCAGGATTATAAAACCTGACTTACTATAATCTTTTCCCATATGGATTCTCTAATGTCTCGTAACACAGCTGTACCCACAGAGTACCTTCATCTTCAGATAGGTACTAATTTGAATCCCATTTCTCCACCTCAGAAGTTATTTTCACAAAGCCTTAGAAGTACTTGTTTTGAGAGCTCTGCTTTATTATCAAGTGTGACTGAAATTTGGATTGAAGAGGTGCAAATATTTGGGAGAGAGCAGCACATGATAAATCTCACTCCCTTACTTGAAGAATTCCCAGATTCAAAAAAGACTATCATGGTTCTTGGGACACACAAAGAAGGGAAAAAAACCAAAGTAGCACAAGTAAAACACATTAAAAAACTGGCAAGAGACTATGGCAGATTAGGAAATCACTGATAAACCTCTGTTACATAGAAGCTTATGTTTCCCTTCTTCCCAGGTAACAAAATGATGAGGTCTGGAATGCTGTGTTCAGCTTTGGGCTCCTCACCATAAGATGAGACACAGAGAGGGCCCAGTGGGGGGCTACAAAGATGATTAAGGGACTGGAGCTTCTCCCTTCTGAGGAAAGGCTGAGGGAGCTGGGCCTGTTCAGCCTTAGGAGGAGAGGACTGAGAGAGGATCTCATCAGTGTCTGCCAGTATCTGAAAGGAGGGTGCCAAGAGGATGGAGCCAGGTTCTTGTGGATGGTTCCAAGCAATAGGACAAGAGGCAATGGGCAGAAACTGATGAACCTGTAACTTGAGGTCATCTGGGGTTCCTTGAACAGGAAGCCCAGTAGCACAGATGCTGCCCATGGACTTTGCTGTCCATAACACCCAGCCAGGTGTGCAGAGACAGCAGCTAGGACAGCTGGACATCGGTGGACCCATCATACTTGGGCCAAGGTCTCTAATTCTCCCTAAGATTGGACTTCTCAACTGGAGGACATGGATGGGAGATCCTGGCTATCAGCAGCCAAGGACAAGGACCTCTAGTGATTAATGGACTAATATAAACTGTCATTGTCTACTTTATTCTCTGTGTTTACTCACCACACCTGGTGCAGGCACCAGACGTTGAAAAGTTGGGAGGGTGTGTTTCAAATGTTCCTGGTTGTTAGAAAGGGTTAAACTAATAAAAATTAGGGTTTGTAAAGACAAAATGAGAAATAAGAAGACTTGGGATTGAGAGGAAAACTACATGTCTTTACAAACAATTTAATGGGTGAAGGTGTGGGTGTTAACATCTTTGAACTGGGACTTAATGTCTCTACTAACTCTGGACAGTGGGTTTGTTGCAGAGCTCAGACAGATCAGCTCCTGAAACAAACAAGTGGGGGTCTGCATAAGCCTGAGTTTCTGAGCTTTGGGTAAAATAGTAGGTTCAAGGGGGGGATATGTGGTAGGCTATTTGGAAAGGCTGTACCTCCTAGTACCTCAGCCAGTGGGGAAAGGAAGAGGGCAAGGTGTGGGCCGGAGTTCAGAAAAGAAAGAAGCTGCCCCCTCTGAAACCTTGAGAGAGAAAACCCCACAGGCGTGTGCCCTGGTGGACTCTCTCCCTTTATGTGAATAAAGTTGCAGGACTCCTCTGTCTCCCTTTTGGACATAAACCTCTGGCATTTCCTGACATGAGGAAGAACCTGCTTACTGTGCAGTTGCCAAGCACTGGAACAGGTCTACCAGAGAGAGTGTGGAGTCTCCCTCACCAAGTATATTGAGGAACCATCTGGATGCAACCGTTTGCTGTGTGCTCTGGAATGACTGTGCTTGAGCAGGGAGGTTGGACCAGATGACCCAGCGTGGTTCCTTCCAGCCTGACCATTTCTGTAATTCTGTCCTATACAATAAAAAGTACTTCAGGAATGATGTAATTTTATCCATCACCTATTATACTGCTGATCTCCCTAAAAATTAGGAGCAGGCTAACTTGCAGGAAGTACATCTGACTTTTCTAAAACTGCTGCTTATCTAAGAAGGCCCAACAATAAATACTATCAGTCTACTCATATTTAACAGTGAAAAAGTGTTTAGTACAGAGCAGTGGCACACAGTCAGAAAGATGCTGACATGAACTACATTTAACAAGGCTCTAACACAAATGAATTGGTCAGCCAGAAATGAGATTTGGAGCAATTCATCATGAGAGGGAGCAATTCTTGCAATCCCATTGCTGCCATTTACTGATATGCTTGCCCTTTTCAGAAGTATGACTTCATTAATTAATTGCCAAGGTGCAGAATCACATGACCTGTCAAATCATGGTAATATGCTAAAGCACTACAGTCATTATCAAAAGAATCGGAGTGCCCAGCAAGTATCGAAACTGCAAACTATTCTTAAATTGCCACACAAATTCACGATTTAAATTAAAAACATTCTGCTTTGAAGGAACTTCACCATTCAAAGTGAAAAATGTTACCCTGTGGCTGTTCTCAATCTACACACCTCTTTAGGATCTTAATGTTTTTAGAAAGCACAAGCTCTTAATTGTCTACATCAAGTATTAAACACTGTAAGAAGTATTTTCCTGCATCCCACTGAAACAGGCCTCCTTTAACAGATACCTTCTGAAATAACTTGTTTAGAAGAACAAGAGAGCAACTCTGAGAAGTGGTCAGATTTTTAATGGATAACATTTCAATATTTTCCTCTGTATTGAATTTCTCTGAGCAGTGTACTAGCATAAGAAAATCATGACTGTCTGATGAAATTACAGAAAAATATGCCTACACCTCATGTTTGCTGAAGGCTACTCTAGAAGCCATTGGAACTATATTACTTTATATAGACACAAAACAGTAAAATTTAAAGACAAATGACAGGTCAAAAAAACAGAGAAGACTGACAAAACACAGATACACGTTAGGAATGTCTTGGGCAATGTTTCTACTGTATGCAGCATGAATACTTAAAATAAAAATACTTGTGTGCCACTGAAGTATACCTCATTCTCTGAAATATTCTGAATTATATCAACAGAACTTGCTATATTTACAACAAGCAAATTTGGATGCCTAGCAACACCAGAAAACTTGTTCTAGCAAATAATTATCAGCTGGGCAAATAAAATCTCTCTTTGAAAGTTTTCTCATTTAGAAAAATGTAGAGAAAAATACCCACAGGGAAAAAATGGTGGTATCAGCAAAAGTGAAGGAGAAATGAAACACTAAACCGTTCTGTTCCTTTTCCTCCCCATCCCCAGAAAGGAAACAAAATGATGAGAGGAAATCTGTTTCAGGTCTATTTCAAATCTATTTCAGCTGGGAAATCTACCAGCAGGTATCTGCGTATATAACATAGCCTCTAAAAGATGTTAATCAACCTTTGGGGAAAAACCCACAAACAAAACCCCATCACAATCCTCCTTGCTCCCATTCATAAGTGAAACAAGTGAGAAGGTACACACGCCAGTTGATACCAAACACATCACAAGATACCCAACACTTCAGGAAGAAAATGAAAGGCTTCCCAGCTGGTTGCTTGGAACCTATTTCTTTCATCAAGCCTCTCCAATACCAGTCTTTGTATCTCCACGGCCTACTAACAGAACTAACCTTTTCTATCCTGTTACTCAGCCTCCGTGCTACAATAAAAATAATTAAATATAATATGGCCTATGAGGTCACTGTGCTAGCATTAGGAATTACATAAAACAGTAATTCTATGAACTTTTTTTGCAGGACAACTACCCATACTTTCCCTGTTCGATAGCTACAGCGGCACTTGTTGATTCTTGGTTTGCAGCAGAAAGGGTTTAGAGCAGGCAACACAAACCGCACTGGACGCTCAACTGCTCACGCTGTAAGCTTTAAGTGTTAGAGAGTCTACCACTACCGGAAAAACATAAACTGACAGGAAAACACAACTAAATTTGGGACAAAAGTTTTGATTTATCTTTCGCCTGCTGTCCTTTTTTCAACAAGGCGTGCAAGTTTCTTCCTTCAGCCCACTGCTCGCTCAGAAACGCGACACAGTTTCTTCCTCCAGCTCACTGCTCGCTCAGCCGCCGAGACACGACAGTGGCACTTCTCGGACCTCCAGTCCCCCGTCCCCCGTGAGCCTAGGGCGGGCTTCATCCCCTTTCCCCGGCGGAAGGGGCAGCAGCGGGGAGGCCCGGCCGGAGAGGGGCCGCCACTCGCCGCTGCGCTCCCACGCCCCAGCCGTGGCAGGGACACGGTGTCCGGAGCCCTCCCGCAGAGAGCGGACCCGCGGCCGGGCAGGGCCGGCGGACACGTGTGTCCCCCCGGGCTTACCAGCTTTTCCTCGCCGCCTGAGCTCGGGTCGGGGTAGGTTCAGCGACCCGGAACATGAACCCGGCGCCTCCCCCGGCCGCTCCCCGAGGAGGCTGGCGCCGCTTCGCAGAGACTGGGCGAGGGGAGACGGGCAGGGACCGAGGGTGGGATGGCTCGGGCCGGGCGGGGAGGGCGCGGGCAGCCGGCGCTGCTCCTCAGTCCCCCATGATGAGAGCCCGGAAGTAGCCGCGGAACCGGAGGAAGCCGGACGCGACCACCTCGCTTCTTCCCGTGCCTCGCCCGACCGCTGCCCAAGGACGCTGCTTCCCCTCCGGCACGCTCGCCTCGGGTTCGGTACAGTTCCGGTGAGGTCCCGCTGTCTCCGGAGCTCTGCCCGTACCGGCCTGCGGGGCCGCCGGGAGCAGCGACACCCCCGCGCCCGAGCGCACTGGGACGGTCCCGTTGCTATGGCAGTAGCGTCTTGAGGGCGGGAGGAGGGAGGGAGCATGGCCGCCCTGGCCCGGCTTCTGGAGAGGCTAGAGAGACTCCGGGAGGAGTGTTTCCTTACAAACAGGTACTTGGGCCATGCTGGTGGTGGGGCGGGATATGCCGCCTAATGCTGGACTGGGGCGGACGGGCGGGCGAGCCACGCTCTCCGCCGGAAACGAGATTGGAGGCAGCCCCCTGGAAACTGTCCAGGTCTGGCCTTCTCAGTACGAGAGAGACGCGGAGCTCCTGGAGAAGGTCCAGTGGAAGGCTATGATGATAATTAAGGAACTGGAGCATTCCTCTTACGAGGAAAGGCTGAGGCAGTTGGGCCTGTTCAGCTTTAAAAAGAAACGAGTGAAAGAGAACCTCCTCCGTGTCTAAGTATCTGGAGGGAGGGTGTGACGAGGACGGAGCAGACTTTTCTCGGTGGTGCCAAGCAACAAGTAGAAACTGGATGCACTGCAAGTCCAATCGAAATATGAGTAAGAACTTTACTGTGCAGTGACCGAACACTGGAACAGATTATCCAGAGAGAGTGTGGAGTCTCCCTCGCTGGAAATATTCAAGAACCGTCTGGACAACAATCCTGTGCCCTGGGATGACCTTGCTTGAGCAGGGAGGTTGGCCCAGATGACCCAGTGTGGTCCATTCCAGCCTGACGCACTCTGTAATTATGTGATTTTGTGAAACTGTTCCGCTTTAAAATCCCTTCCGAGAGCACCAACTCAGCGCCTTGTTCCCCAATTTCCACAGCGATCTCAGGAGACCTGGTGGCCGCAGCGCAGCGTCTTTAAGGGGCCCGCTTATGCACTGAAAATACTGAGTGTCCCGCTCTTCCCCGCCCCCTTGCTAATTTTTAGGGGAAAAGAACTTCTGGAAACTCCTGAAACGCGCTTGAGCGTCGCAAGTTCCGCCCTCTCCCGCCTCGGAAGCCGACCTCCTTTCCCCGGTCCCGCCTCTGGAGCATCCCGCCTCTGTCCCGCCCTAGAGGCGCGGTTATTCCCTGAGCATCCCTCTGGATGCGGTGCGCCAGCCCTGAGTCCCTGCTCTCGTGGCTCGCATCTGTGACTGTGCCAGGGCGTTTGTCCTCTTGCAAGGACACTACTTTTGAAATTTTTTTTAATTTTTTTAAAGTTTATTGAAAGAGATCAGATCTGTTACCCTTGTCCTCACCGATTGGGATGGTTTGTGCTGAATTTTCTGACTCCAAGAATGGTGGTGGCCAGCTTTTCCCAGACCAGATTTTAGGAAATTAAAAGCTGTAAGACTTACCTGTTGCAGAGATGTGTCCTATAAATCCTTTTATTCAGCTGCACTGTTGCTGTATGTATAATGAAAAAATCCAAACATAAAAAAACACCAAACGTGTTGAGCATAGTTGTGATTTTTTTCTTCACTAATTAATGAATCGTTTATTTTTGAATCTAATTAAAACCTCATTAGCATGAATAACAAAGCTTCTGAACATTGCTAAAAGTTACAGAGATCGAGTCCTGCCTTCACGCAAAGTGTTGTGTTTTTCTGTTCTTTGCCTGAACTTTTGCTCATACTCTTGTGGCTGTACACAGAGCAGTTCACTAAACAAACATCAGTTACAGGAAGCTGTGCTTGTATTTCACATGTTTCAGGTTAGAAAGGGTGGTCTGAGCCAGACTTGGAAATCCATTGCAGGGCAGCATGCTTGATGTTTGGGGATTTGGTTTTTGGCAGAGCTCTCCAAAACTGAATTGTTTACCTTCTAAGAATGGGCTATGATCTGCCAGTTTCAGAAAATTCAGATTTGCAGCTGAGAATGCAAATGAGACGATTCAAAGAGTCCAGCACAGCAACAAATCTTAATAATGTTTTTCTGATTTAATAACATTTCTGTTGTGCTTTATGCAGAACTCTGTTTATGTAAGACGTCCTAAAATTGGCTTTTTAAAGAAAGCAACTTTCTGTGGAAGAACTTGCCCAATAATGGCACAATGCAAGAATACTATGAGCCTGCATTTTGAGAAATACCCTGAGCATGAGTATTAGAATACACAAGATCCATTAATCCATTCTCTTAAGTGGTACAGTTTTATCACTCTGCTCATTCAGGAACCTACTTTTATTTACTGTAGTATCTGTATGTCCGGTGCTTGAATAGGCCTTTTTAACTTTCAGTACAGCCTTTGAGAAGTATCTGTGATTCTCCAGAGCTTAATTCATGCAGTACGACAATTGTGCAATCTGTTCAAAAGCTGCTTGAGAAACTTACACCTTGAAACACTTCTGCTGGCAAGGGCATCTGGAAGTGTTTGTGGAACTATCCTGTGAGAAAAACAAGTCTGTTGTTGGTTTGCTTCAACGAACTTTACAAGGACTTCTATCCCATCCTGGCCAGGCAAGACTGAATGCCAACTAGAAAAAAAACTATCAGGTAGTAGGAGAGAAGGCTTCTGCTCTTCCAGAAGATTCTTATCATTGCAAATGGGTAGGACTGGGTTTAGAGCAGGCACGTCTGACACGGGCAGTCCCACATCTCCTTCATTTCCAGGCTATAATTGTGGCTGCCTGTCCAGGGCCAAATCACTCATACCCTTTTGATCAAAATCCTTTTCCTCTAAGTAAAAGTGTTCTGGATGTGTCTGCTTCCTGTGAAGACCAGGAAGCTGTGCAGGAAAGGAACAAGAAAACTCTAGCCAGTTTTGAAACGATTCATTTTGTGGCTTTAGGTAAAAAAGCCTGTTTCCCAGAGTTTTCATGCCCTGAGAATGTCTGATGCACATCAGACAGTGAAAATTTGTGCCCATTTAATGTGATTTGAGAGCACATGCTGCACCAGATGATATAGAATGAGTGGAGCTAATGTTTCTTGATCTCTGGTAGTAAATCGGCAATTAATTTCATTTTCAGAAATATAATGAGGATAATCCTGATTTATCAGATAAACAATAATCTTGTTGGAATTTACTGAGGCAATTAATGTTGACATGAAACTTTGTTAGGAGAGCTAATTAAGAAAACTAACTAATAGTAACCCAATAGTTATTTTTTGTCAGGTGTAACAAATAAAAGAATTTGGTAAGTATGTTCCTGATAAAAATGGGAAAGAATAAAAACCCATGAAAATTAAAATTTAATTTTAAGTTCAAAGAATTGACAATTACTGATATCTTGAAACAAACAGAAGAATAAAAGCTAGAGGTGATCTCATAGCCGAGTCCTACCCCTCAGCATTGAAACTCGTAATGGTAATGATTTCTTCCTGAACTCTCTGAGAAGTCTCCTCCAGACTAACAATATATGTCTGTAATCTCTTTTAGATTCATGGTTTTCCTTGCATGGCTTTTAGGTTTGTCACAAAAACGTAGACTCAAAATTTTATACAATTACGTGATTTTTGTTGTAACTCAGCCTAATTATCATTAGAGCATTATCCACATATTTCACCTCCAATGGAAGAAGTCCATGTGGCATGCTGACATGTATCTAAGTATTATATGGGAATAAAAAATACCCACTCCCAAAACTTATATCCTCTATGAGCTGCAGTATCCTTTGTTACCTTCACACTATGCAACTAATGTAAATTATATTTTTCTGCACTACCACTGAATTATGTAGAATTAAAAGTGAAAAACCTAGCAAAAAGGATCCCAAGCTGCAACAATAACACTTATTTAGAATAATATTTTTACTTTGGTAAAAATATTATTTTGGTTCTACATTACCATGCTGAGAAGTATTACTACTTTTATATTTCCAGAGCTATAGATGAAGACAGAAAAAGAAAATACAAAGCTGCTCTCAAGATCCAGCGCTGGTTTCGAGCATGCAGAGTCCGAGCCTATCTGAGGTAGTACATTATGCCTATCGTGATCCATGTTTCAACATTGAATTTTTTCTCAAAGTTTTTCATGGTATTATTTGATTTTAATAAAATTGGAGCATTTTGAAAAAAAAAAGAAAAGGCAATAACTGTTATCCAGTTTTTCAGCAGAATTAAATATATGCTGAGGAATTGTAAAAAATAATAATTTTTGACTTTCAGAACTGTTTACAATTTAAAATGCATGATGCTAGAAAGCATGGAAATCATCTTCAGAATAGATACACAGTGTTGTTATGACTGCAAGGAAAAGAAAAAAATAGATGTCTCTTGGATATGCTGTTTCAGAGACTTGTCATATACCCTGAGTTGGAAGGGCCCACAAGTATCTTCAAGTCCGACTCCTGTCCCTGCACAGGACAATCCCAAGAGTCACACCATGTCTGTGAGAGCAGTGTCCAAATGCTTATTGAGCTCTGGCAGGCTTGGGCTGTGACAACTTCTCTGGGAAGCCTGCTCCAGTGTGTAACCATCCTCTGAGTGAAAAACTTTTTCTTAGACACCACATAAATCTTCCCAACACAGCTTCAAGCCACTCCCTTGGGTCTTGTCACTCATCCCCAGAGAGAAGAGGTCAGAGCCTGCCTCTCTACTTCCCCTTGTGAGGAAAGTGTAGATAGCACTCAAGTCTCAGTCTCCTTCAGGCTGAGCAGACCAAGTGACCTCAGCTGCTCCTTGTGTGGCTTCCCCTCAAGGCCCTTGGCCAACTTTATTCTGGGAAATGCTGTATCAACACTTGATCTTGGAGGTAGTTTCCAACCTTAGTAATTCTATGGTTTTATAACATTGTTACAAATTTCCTGGAAATTGTGGTTGGTCCATTCCCCCAGAAAACCCTCTTCCATTTTTTATGCCATAAACCCAACTGGCCAAACTCATCTGCTCAAACTATTGTATCCTCATAAAAAAGGGCAGTTGAGGGAGAGGGATTGTTACATCTTCTAGTTTGACCTCTTGCCTGTTGCGAGTAATTGTACATCATCCAGATCTACTGTATGAAACCTAGTGAATTATTAGCTTAAATAACATTTACTATTTAATGGCCAATATTTCCCTCATAGGAAAATAGGCTGCAGTAATTATGTGCACTTAGAAGAAATGTACTTAAGCTGCACCACAGGAGGTTCAGATGAGATATTAGAAAAAAAAATCAATAAAAGAGTGATTAGACATTGGAATGAGTTGCCTGGGAAGATGGCAGAGTCACCAACTCCTGAAATTCAAGATGTGGCTGGATGTGGCACTTGGGAATATGACTTAGGAGTGATTATGGTGCTGCTGGGTGGACAGTTGGACTCGATCATCTTCAAGGTTTATTTCAGCCTTGATTGATTCTGTAATTTTGGGATTGTCTCTGTCTTACTTAGGAGCACAGGCTCAGTGTAGCTGATTCTCAGTGTTTTGAATTAGCCAAAGACTGTCTTCACTGAGTCGAGTGCAAGGCTTATAAGTTTGATATCCATAGTTGGGTGGTGTGAATGATCCCCTGTACAGCTTTTTCTAGGCAGTCCTAATGATTCCATCATTTCCTGCAAAAATTTATGTGACATAAATGATGACATTTTTAGTAGAAACATATGTCTATATATGAATAAATAAATAAATGACAAAGTAAATATTCACTATTAAGCTAGGTGTACTTTTACAAAAGCAAAAAGGTGTCTAAAAGTGAATCAAGTATCAGTAGGTTTTGTCAAATAGTTAAATATGGTACAGCTGTGAAAATGTTGCATGTGACAATAAATTCAGAACTGGTCAGATTTGTTGGTTAAAACCATGAAAATAAAACAATTTATTATGCAAATTAAATGTGTAAGGCTTTTTCATTAAACTTTTCTTATAGTATACAGGTAAGTTTTCAGTAACTCAGGTTTTCAGAAAACAAGAATATGTGTGTATGAATAAATATATGTATATAATGGTGGGGGGTGTGTGTGTGCATATGTATATATATGTATGTATATATATATGTATATGTATAAAGCATGCTTGCAGTGGTCATTTGTATAATGCATAATACACTGTATATTATTTTTATTATTATGAAAAGTTAATAGGCCTGAAGTCTGAAAAACTATTTTGTTAATATGTTTCATTTTAGACATCTGAGGAAAATGGCAGTTTTGATACAGAAGTGGTGGAGAGGTTATCTAAGAAGAAAACACTTTAGAGAAATAGTGGAGGTAGGAAAGCACTTTCTAAAATTTTGTTTGGTTATTTGTAGAATACATATGAATAATTCATTCACTCATCATGAAATTAAAAAGCGGAAACTTAAGATGCACATTTAACTTTACTGTAATGAAAAGCACCATTAATTTCAGCAAGCCTACTCATAGCAGTCAAGTTAAGTCAGTGTTTAAGTGTTTGCAGCTCTGGAGTATTGGTCCCCAAATCAGCAATGAGGTCTGCTCATGCAGAAGTCTACCCACATGTGATGCTAATTGCAGGATTAGAGTTTTACAAGATGCTTATTTTTTTCTTTTTTCTGGCAGAACTTTTAATTTTGAAAATAAAATATGCCAAAGTGTCTACACATTGCTCTTTTATGTTTTAGTGGCTTAAATTTCTTACTTAATGAACCTTGAAGTATTTGAGGTTTTGCCTTAAGGCACAAAGCAGATCATAGTCAGTCTAATTCCTGTGATGGACCTGAAGAGAGTGAAAGTGTGTGATAGCACACAAGCTAAAACCTCTGTTAACAGGTTTAGGGAACTAAGAAGAAAATAATTTAACATAAAAGATGTGGTTTACTTCACTAATTTATCAAATTATGTTAATATTTTGCAATAGTGTTAAACTTGTTAGTCATTTATTCTTGATAAATTTTGTTAAATTGCTGTTTCTAGGTCAAAACAGACAATTCAAGAAGTAAAAAAAGAGCAACAATAAACCATATATTACAGAACAAAGTCATACTCCTTACTAAACTGTATTTTCAAGTAGCAGGACTTGTGTACCTGAAAGATCATATAGTTTTCCCCCAAGTCTATCAGTAATCTATGTAAAGATTTTCTCTCTTCCAACTTACTAACTGGCTTAGCTAATAAATGATGAGCCATCCTTTCAGTCTGTGGTTTTAACTCATTTTCTAACAGTAATTCTTGAATACAGAGCAGATAGCTGCATGATTGTGTTGGGTCCTATTTTGAAAAAACTAGGACTTCAGCTGAATATTGTTCCTGCGTTTAAGGAAGGTTTGTTTAATCTAGGAAAGCTTCTGTAGAAGACATACATGATAATTTATCTTAAAAATTATTAATGAAAAGAAAGGATCTGTGCAGTTACTGGGACAAGGGAAGGAAGGAACCAATGTGATTAAACAGATTTCCTGTAATCACAAACCTGAGAGAGCTAACATCATAAATTCCCCTCAGCTTTCTATTCTTGGATATAATTCTGAAAAGTAAAATAAAAAAGTCTTTAATCAATCAATCAATCTTTGAGCATATTTTGTTCTTCAAATAGGCATAACTGAGAAACTTGCCAAATCTGCAGTCTGTGGAACCATTTAGGACAAAAGAAATTCTGCAACTAAATACACAAATTCTAAATCAGATAATGAATTCATCCAATTTCTGAGATCCAGTACTTATCCACTGCTAGCCAGGGCTCTAGAGGAAGAGAATCTCATTAGAAAGCTTACAATTTTTGCAGCAATCAGCACAGGAAATGATCTTTTCCCTTCAAACACTACATTTTGTTCTTGCCACCTCTTTGATTGGAGAAGACTAAATAGGACAGCTTGATTGGAAGCTAGCCTAAGTACCACACAAGTATCAGATAAAAAGGCACATTCTACTCCCTTTGGACTGCTGTATTCAGTGTGTTTTGGGGTGGATGTAAATATAAAGTATGAGTTAATTCCTACCATTTATTGTTTTGCTGTCTTTACTCAGTTAATGGCTGAACTTGGAATATGTAAAGAGGGAAATCTCAGCATCTTAACATACCTTTCAAGTTAAAGGATCAGGCAATGTTTGCAATGAACTCTTGCTAATAACTGTTGTAATGACTCCTGACTATGAAACACAACTACGATGGATTTGGCATGCTAGTTCCTTAAATACTGGTCACTTTAAAATTTGTCTGCTGATAATGATTGGATTGGTATCTGCTGCCAGCAAACAAGGCAAAGCATATGCACAAAATACCCATGATTGCTTGATAATAAATCATTTTAATGATTATATTCAAAATTGTGAAATGTGAATGGTACTGATGCGGAAAATAACAAAGGCTGAAGCTCATCAGATTGGCTGTCCATATGTGCATCACCACTAGTATTTCATTTCCTTCTTCTCTAGTGCTTCTAGTGTCTCTAGACTCCTTTGATTGTTAAGATCAACTCCTTTGATTGTTAAGATATATTTTTTTGTAAAAAAATCTAAAAACCCTTACAACTATTGATGGCATTTAAATGATTGAAGTTATGTGTCTTTCTATTCTAAATAGAGGCAGTTTGATATAAAGCTCTGTTTCCTAATTAACCTCAAGCAGAAATTAAGAACTGCTCTCCGACAGTTTTCTTAATAACTTGGTTACATCGATTGTGTTGGATTCTGAAAGTTTGCATGACCTGCATTTTAGAACCAGGCAAACACCAGAACGTGAAACAAGCTGTACATCATTGTTTCTTTATTGCTGTTTTCTCAGAGCCAAGGAATCATCTGCTAAAGCAAAGGGAATTGTAACATTTCATTATTGTATGAAGCTGGTATGCATGATGGCCATACTTTCAGTACTTTATTTTGGAAAGAGATGCAGTTGAGAAAAGTGAATATTTTATGTTATATACTTTGACATTAGCCGAAGTGTTTTAGCTTCAAGTCAATGGCCAGTTTTAAATAGTTCCAGTCCAACAGGAATTAGACAAATGCCTATTTGCTCTACAAAAACCCCCAAAATACACCATGACTCCATTCACAATTTAGACCATATATTGCTTCCTTATCTCAACCTTGATCTCAGTGTCAAACTCAATCAGATTCCTGGTTTTCTTTGAATCTGTCATTTTGTATTAACTCTTTAAAGCAAGGGAAGACACCAATCAGAGCACATTTGTAGATGATCCCCAACCATGTTTTTAAGTACAAAAGGAGAAAGTAATACAAAATTTATACATATATATATATAAGGCTTCAAATATATTTTGAAAACCTACACTTAAGATAAGCTTGTAGGAAGGCCTGTACGTTAATGTCAGACTTCATGGCAAAGACAAAGGCATCCTGGCACAGAAGTAGAGGTGGCACACGGATGAGATGGGAAAGTAATTCTTTCCAGAGAGTCAACCTGGCAGTGTCACCTTTGAATTGGTACTTAGTGAAAAAATGAGGGGCAATCCAATGAGCATGTGCTGAACTGCATGAAATTCCACTTAAGCATAAGAAAAGAGTCTTCTGGACAATCAGGCCCCAGTTCAGGAAAGAATCTTTTGTTTATCAGGAGAGCATGTAAATGTAGACTTGGCTTGAAGCACTAAATTATGACTCTGTTTCTGAGAATAGCAATGAACACCTTCTCCATCATTTGTAATAGCAGAACTTTCTAATCAGAATTAGAAAGCAGAGGGCAAATACATTTGCAAAATAACTTAGATGGTAACATAGCCTTTGGCTTTTGGTGCAAGAATAAAGTTGTAAGACGCTTGGATGAGCAATTCTGCATTCTAGAGACTTGTGATTTAGAGCAAGAGTTGAATAAAAGCAGGAATGTTTAACTTCCTTCTTGTTTTGAGTGACCCTCTTAAGTGGTGGTAGGGTAAGGCCTGGATTCCTCACACCTTGGTGGGGTGTGCACCCCACCTTAGTTGCTGTTGACTGCCTCTGTAAATTGTAGAAAGAGTTCTTCAATACTTGGCCAAGCTCAGAGTCAAAGTGGTCTCACATTGTCTCTCAGTCTGGATGACATAAAGAGTGTTAATGATGTTAGGTCTCCAATTTATGTTCTTCAATGAAATGGGGTGCATTCAGACCTAAATGCTCACAGCATTCAAATATGGGAAGAATAAACAAAAAGGTGTAAAATTGTTTAGTTTAATCACTGATAGACAGAAATCTGATTAATATTTTCAAGCTTAGGAACATTTTCTATTTTATCTATTAGATGGTGTGGTAACTCTTGTGTTCCCTTCCACAGAAAGAAAAGATGATTTTGCAACCCAAAATTTTATCAATTTAATCGAGCAGTTTAGGGATATGTTGAAGTCAGGCAACCATTACTTCAATTCATTATTAGCTATCTACAGTTAATATCACTCAGTAAATACTTATGAAGAATAAAGGGGAGAGAGGCAGTCCATTATTTGTTCTAATTTGTACATTTGGGGTAAATTTTATCTTGAGTATATATATATGTATATATCTATGGGTATGTATACACATCCACACGTATGCGTGAAACTTCTTTGAACTTTAACAATTCTGCAATTTTCTTTCACATAAGAAATATCTTTTGTACTGTTTCCATTATTAGTAGATTGGTATGATATTAAAGTGAGCATTTAAAATGCACCTTAATTAAACTGCAGGAATTATGCCTTGCTTAATGTAATGAAGAAAGAGAATTTAAAATGAAGTAGCATCATTGTGTTCATTTGTAAATAACATATTGCAGCCAACTGTTTCTTAATTGCCCAGACTGTTGATAAATAATCCAGTCCTGCTGCTCTCCACAGACAATTTGCTTTGGATCAGACTAGGCAATTCAAATAACACTAATTACAGTGAAACCCTTTTATAGTGAATTCCTGTTTGCCATGGGGGAGAAAATCACTATATCAGGGGAAAGCACTTTTGCCTTTGATTTGTGTCTAAAACATGAGAAACACATAAAAGCTGCATGTTGTGCTAAATAAAGGACATACTCTTGCATTCAAAGTACTTATATTTTACTTTTTATGATACAATTGTGAATTATGTTCATTTTGCATTTGTAATTAGAGGGCGGAACAGATGTGAAAGCTTAGTTTAAAGTGATGTATCCATTAAAATAACCTATGCTGCCAAGTGATTGCTTAGTATAATAGGGGATTCGTTCACTAGGAGAGAAACTCTACTTTATTGGAAGGAAACCAGGACTTCAGGAAATGTTTTCTATATCAGGGGAATCACTGTAACATGGTATCATTGTATTTATGATTTTATGATGTTAAAATGAATATTAAATGAAACAAAATTCCCAACGATTACTCGGGAGGCAGCTAAGTACATAACATTTAGTACAGATGGTTGGAAGGCACAATTTTGCTCCATCAGTGCATCCGTATCCTTGAACGATTTCGACTGAAGACAGCATTTCTCTGAATTTTTCATTAAACCAGACATCTTGAAATATGAATTCCTTTTATGTTTCTGTGAGTTTTGGCTAAAAGAATCCCAGTGAATAAATCATACAATACTACATGTCACCAGCACTTGTGAATATTTCTGCTTTGTTATTCTACTCTCAGTAGAGCACCATTGATTATCAAACTCAGCGGAGAGCATTTTATGATCATATATCTCCATTAGCTCCTAGTTTGACTACCATAGATTTTTCTGGTTAAGCCTGCATTATGTATTAGGAAGCCTATCTCTTCAATACAAAGTTTGATTTTATTCTCTCTAAGCCTAGAACTCTTATTATGTATTATGTATAAAGATTCTTATCTTTTATATGTAAAAATAGCAGGACTGTCTTTGTGTAACTGAAATATATGCCATCTTTTTTTTTTTCTTGATTCACAGAGAGCATATTTTATTAAGAAGCTGAAATTCTACAATGAAATGGCTGTCAGGGTAAATATTTCTTCACTTGTTAAACAAATGAAAAGTCAATTGTGCTCCGAATTTGCTTTTAATAAAATGAGCAAAGCAGAATAATATACACTTGATTGATATGCTGATGGCAACAGCAGGAAATACTACATAGTTAAAAATTAAAGTTACACTGAGTAGTCAGGGTTGTATTTGAAAACTGTAGCTGAATTTGAAGTACCTGAATGTGTCTTGCCTCATTTAAATGTCCATTGGACCTTATCATGTGTGATGTTGATAAAACCCCCAAACATTCTATCTGCCAGTGTCCTTACAAGTGTAAGAACATTTGTTCTACAGATGTAGACATATACTTAAAATTCTGACAAAACTACAGGGCTTTTAAGCTTGTTGATGTGGCTGTTCTTTTTCTCTTGTTAGTATATGACATTTGATGTACTGAATCTCAAGAGTTAGAGAACACGGGACAAGCTCATTGCTTAAACATAGAGGTGGAACTGAACTGATCTCATTGATGATATTATGAGTGAATTTTGGTAGATGAAGAAGAGTATAAACAGACCTTGAACTTCAATGAATCTACAGCAAATGAAGTTTGTTGTGGGTGAAACTGCAAAAACATATTTAAGTAGAAACTAGCTTTTTTTCTGAACTTTGAAACCACACTTGAACAAATATGTGAAACGAATATGGAAAAAAACATAAAATAATTTTTGGGATTAAGTCTTTTTATGTTTCTTTCATTTTGTGATATAAAACTGCTTTACTTCAGAAGCCTGTGTCTTTTTAGGCCAGGCACCTTACTTTTTGAATTCTACCAAATGTAAGAATATGGTGACAATGGAGATTAACCCAGGGATTAACCCATGGAAACTCATGTAGAGTAAGAAGATTTTCAGAATGGATTTTAATTTTGTGGCCTCTCTGAGTCCAGAATAACTCAGAATCAAGAGATCTGTACTCATCAGGTGTTTTGCTTAGTTCTGCTTCTCTCAAAGGCACAAAGTAGAATCTTATGTTTGCTGCATGTTAAGGAACTGAGGGTGTTTAGTAGCAGTTTAATACTTCACAAATGTACCTTTTTGTTGTTGTTATAGTTCATTCTGTACTTAGCTAT
Organism: Bombycilla garrulus; assembly: GCA_013400315.1. Taxonomy (NCBI): domain Eukaryota; kingdom Metazoa; phylum Chordata; class Aves; order Passeriformes; family Bombycillidae; genus Bombycilla; species Bombycilla garrulus. The sequence goes on along the minus strand of VXBU01000554.1, from coordinate 842,490 downwards.
TTTGAAAGTATTCCGAGTGGATAAATGCTGTTTACTCATGCAGCTGAGATCAGTGAGAAAACATAAGATGTAAGCCAACTCTTAAAAGTTGCCTCTGTACTTTCAGAAGACATTTGAAGACCAAATTTCAGTGGTAATTATGTATTCTAGTCAAATGGAGTTTTGCATTTGGTCTTTCATTTTTAAAAGAAATTGAATGTGTTCCCATTCATTTGTAATGGAAATATAATGTTGAATCATTAGGTGATATAAATCTTCAAAGAACCATTTTTCAGTCATGTCCTTTTCTTTAATGGAAATTTAAATCAGTGGAAAACAATAGAACAGATCTTTATTAAGTTGCGAATGTCAGAATCTGATTCTCCTCTATCAAAATCTTGAGTAGCCATATCTGCAGAGCAGACATAAAATGCTACCAATCTGAAACACTGAATGCTTTTGGGTTTTTTTCTGTCATGTGTTTCTTGAAGAACTAACTGAGGACCAATAGCAAATCAGGCCTGTTGAGTTTCTGCATAGATGATGTGTGCTCAAACTTCAGGCTTCCTAAGCCAACAGTTCCTTATATTCACACATCATGAGCTTGATTCATGACTAACATAACTCAGTGTTCTGAAAATGTAACAGTAACTGTGTATGTTTTTCTATTTAACCACTTAGTTTTGTCTCATGGTATTATTAACTATTTATTTCAGTTTATAGTCACTCTTTAGAAAGGCAGTTTCAGTGATTTGAAGAATCATTGAGGGCAGACACCTGCTCATAATTTTGAAACCAGTCTATATATTTTGTCCTTCTGGATTGCATTTGATTGTAATCAGAGCTATCAGTTTTAGCTTTTAAAATTAAGTGAGAGACCTTTTTTAAATCAGTTTCTGTTTCAAAGCAAAATATGATTTTCTCTCTTAAAAGATTTAAGGTTCCTGTAAATTTTCCGCAACAAAAGTAATCCTATGGCAAAAAAAAAAAAATAATTCCACGAGCAGATGGCTTTTGATATATCAAGGTTTTGCCATTTGCTTTAGTGCTTAAAATAAACATTATTTATAAGACCACTTACATTTTGATGTTACTTAATGAGGAATATGCATCATTGATTTGACTAGCTTAAGAGGTCATTTAGAACTTGCCCGTTAACAAGCTGTAATCTGCTGAGCACACAATGACTTTGTTTAAAATTATCTGTTCAGTGCTGATCAATGACAATAATTGTTTTGTACCAATCACTGTTGAAACTTGCTAATTACTTTGAAGGGCATACACACACTTGTCTCTTCTTTTTCAAGAATTTTTTGAACATTCACCTTGGAATTAAAAAGAAATGCAGTCATAAAATTTTACTTCTTTATAAAAGCAAACATTTAGAACTTTCACATTAAAAATATGAGCATCATCAGATGCTTTTTGTAGAATGGTCTTTCCTAAAAAGATTAATCTTCAGTTTTGAGATCCTTGACATATAGTAGTAGGGAAACACAAGTCAGGCATAAAGTAATTTGAAACACAGTGCAGTTTTTCTTACTTATGTTTCATTCAGTTGAAATCAGTGAGTTCATTCTGAAGAGAAAGTGGTGTAAATAAAGGTAGAGTGCAGCATTAAATTGGTACAATGAGCCCATTGGAGGTAACTATAGCTTTATACTATTTGAGCCTTTTGTCTTTCAGTTTGAGTTTTGATCCTTTAACCCGGAAATATCCAGTTCTGCATTTGTAACTGTGAGGTGAAGACTGTCAGAAAGAGTTTCAAAGAGACCATAAACCTGCATTAATGAGCACATGGCTATATGGGAGCCAAGTTGCTCTTGTTGAGAAATTTTGAAGCCAAACAGAAAAACAAAGCTAAGATCCTTATTCACATGCAAAGGATTTTGCTTAATCCCAGATCTCTGAAGGCATACTCATTCTCTGCTCTTTCTCTATTTCTTTTTAACCCAATAAGCTTGTGTATGAGAAAGTAGTGCTGCAAAGAATATGAAATTTACTATCACCTAGTGCAAAGCAGCATGTCTAGAACCTTTGTTATTCCCAGAACTCTTATTTGTTCATATTATAACAGTATTGAGAGGTCCAAACCCCTTTCATTTAAAAAAACAACAAAAAACAAAAACCCAAACAAACAACAACAAAAACAAAACAAAAAACAAACCAAAACAGAAAAACCAAACCAAAACCAACATCAACAACAGCAACAAAAACAACTAAAAACCCCAAAAACTCCCAAATTTAAAAAATCACAAAGAAATAAAAACATGTAGGTAAAAAAGTATACAGGTTTTGAAATTTGTTTTGAGCCTTATTTGCAAAGGGAGGAAAATCCATGCTGATGCACAAAGGGGAAATAGAAGAATATATTAATGCTGGAAGTTAATATCCTCTTATTCTTAATAACTAACACATACTTCAAAGAGTTACTGAAAGCTTTTCTGTGATTCTTATTCTCTTCTTAAATCTCACATAAACTGACAATCATAATTGTACCCCAAGGTGCCATAAGTTGAGGCCAAATGTTGGTTTTTACTTTGAAGAATAGTGTTCAGGCACATTTGAAGAATAGTATTTGGGCAAAATATGAAATATTCAACCCTGCTTTAGTTGGTCTCCTTTTAGATGGCTCCAGTAGAAGTCCAGAGGTGGAAAAATTGCAAAATCTCTTGTCAGTTGTCACAGTGGTACAGAATTGGACTGCCCTGTAACTGGTAGGAATAGAGAGAATTTTGCCTGTTACTGAAGAGCATTCCCAAGACTTGATAAAGATTCTGAAATTACTGAGTGCAGTGGTTACTTATAATGTGGACAACTGACAGCTTTTTTTAATTTGCCTTCTCCCTGAATCAAAGAGAAAACCCATTACTTTCTTTCCCTTCTTTTTTTTTTAAAAAA
>VXBU01000554.1:793027-839595 GCA_013400315.1 Bombycilla garrulus | reverse complement strand
AGGTGCTTCTTTAGAAAGAGGTAGGCTAAGAAAAAATGTCCAGTAGCACAAACGTATGGGTTTCACTATGCTTATAAAGTTGTCCCTTGGTTCTGGGAAGAGAAAGGTTGATGTAAAGAGGAAAAAAAGAATGTTCCTTATAGATACACTGAAGTGTTTAAGTTCTTAAAAAGTCTGGTAGCTACCGGCCCACTAGACCCTGAGAAGAGAGGAAAAGATCTGTTTTTCAGATGTAGAGATCCAGAGTACACTGACCTCTTATGGCAAGGAAAATCAGGAGCAAGAGCTGCTCTCATCATGACTGAATAGAGCAAGTTACATCTTTCACCTCTACTCTACATGCATAGGGATAAATATAACTCACCAAATGGCAGTCCTGCTAGCTTTTTACCTAATTACAGAATCACAGAATTACAGAATCATTTAGGTTGTGAAAGGCCTCTAAAATCATTGAGTCCAACCTTTGACTGATCACCACCTTGTCAGCTAGACCATGGCACTCAGTTCATGGCCATGCTCATTTGTTTCTCAAACCCTTTCAGGGATAGTGACTCCCTGGGCAGCCCATTCCAATGCTTAATGGTCCATTCTTAATATTTACTTTTCCATGCCAAAAAGCAGATAGCTGGTAAACAGGTGATGATTTCAGAAACATCATTATTAGAATTTTCAAGTAACAGGGAAGGTTTAAACACATTTTTTGAAATCAGTTCTTGGGAAAAGTTGGGTAGACAAAGTATTTTTTTTTCTCCCCTTTCAATTTTTTTCTTTCTCTTTTTTTTTTTTTTCAACTAATGCTTTTCAAAATGCACCAAAATATTAAGCCTATTTAGTGGAGGATGCTACCTAATTTCTATTTGTAATAAAACTTTATAACTAGCTATAGATAAAGAGCTTTTCTTCTCCAGGTTAGGCTTTTTCTAGGTTAGGCTTTCTCTGTTATGTAAGAGAATAGTATTTCTTGAGAAGAATGAAACTAATGGGGAGCAAATAGACATGAATCATTTTACATTTGAGATGAAAGAATTGCAATTTATAAATGAACTTTCCAGAAAGTATTATTCATTGAGCTTCTGGGAAGGCTTTTGTTCAGTTTACACCTTCGCAGAGCTCAATGGTGAAAGTGTAGCAGGAGATGTTGGTGAGGTGGTGACTCAGTGCTACAATATGTTACAACCTGCACTAATTTTCTTCATTGGAACTTACTGGTGCTTCTACTTTGATATTGCTTTTAAGGAAAGAGTTACTTGGAATATGGTACATATATTTGATATGCATCCAAACTTTTGATATGAAATATACTAAGCAAGTATTTATTTCCTCCAGATCCAGAAAACGTGGAGAGGCTATTATGTTCGGAAGTATGTCCATAATTTTTATGCACTGAAGAAATACCTGAAAGGCATTTCTGTGAATAACGAGCTTGTCAGGTAAAGATGAAAGCTCCATGTGGTAAAGCATTCATTTGCTCTTCTTTTATTTGTAGAAAGTTTGTGGCACTAATTAAACTATTTCTTTGATTGTAGGTTCCCCTCCATTATCAAATATATATATCTATCAGTCATCATTCTCTTTATCCTATGCCTATTCATATTGCACCACATTCTGTTCTCATTTACACTGTTATGAATTCAGAATAATTTCTTTGAATTAATTAGGTGTGCTCTGGCTTTGTACTAGTTTAATAAAAATGGATTTGGCTCTTCACCTATGCTCAGAACTCATAGGTTATTATGCCCTAAATAGGGTTTGTTGAACTAGATTTTTTTTTCCCAATTTACACAAGCTAACCAATAATGTCTTTTTATAATTTGTTTTAAATATGGATTATTGACAATGAATGCAAGGGCAGATTTGGATTTAAGTTTCATGCATGAACCATACTATGAATATTAATTGGGAAATATACTGGTGTGGATACAGTGAAACAGAAACTTTTCATAGTTACAGAAGAGAACCAAAAGTCTGTCAGATTTCTGTCTAGAACTGTTGTTGCCCTATGTTCTTACTCTATTTCTCCTATCCACCCATTGTCTTTCCCTGTACTTAAGCTGTAGCCTCTCTAAAATAGAGGTAATTATTTCCCTCCAGTGGATTTGATACCCTGATCCATGACCATTACTCAGGTAACAGTGGAAATAAACAGACGAAATGCTGGGTGACCATGATCATTACTCTCTCAGTGTAAATGAAAGCTGTTGGACAAAATCCATGCAGTGTTCACCATTCAGAACATTTGAGACAAATCTTTGCTTCCTAAGCACAGAAATAGAAGGGAGTCTAGTAAACCAGTATTTCTAGAAATCTTGTCTAAATCACATGGCAAAGACTGTTATGTAAAGCAGCATATGCAAATTAGATATGAAAAAATCTGTATGCTGGTTATTAATGATATTATTCTTGCACAGTACAGGGGGTGCTACATCCTCTATATCATAACATTATTTCTTCTGCATTACATTGTTACCTATAATGAACCATACCAATAGTCACTTACCTCTGATCTCTCATTGTTATTCATTTAAGTGCATTCTGTGCAAAATGTTAGGTCACAACTCAGCAAAACCAGACTTAAACATTCTGTTATAGCTTCAATGGTATCTTCTTGATCTGAAATCCATGAAATATTCTCTCTTCTTGAAAAGGTGGAATCTAGGAAGACTAGACCAAATCTTTGAAAAAAAGTGAAGCCATAACTTCTCTGGTTTAAAATCTATATCGCTGGATGAACTGCAAAAACATAACTTGTTTCTCTGTGCATAATTGTTCTATCACTCTTCTCCACTCCCTGCCTAAACCTAGACCATGGCTCATAACTTGTTGCTTAGATTGACCTTTGATGTGTGCCAACAAAACAAGATAGCAAGTGGTATTCCTGCTGCACTGTGAGCATGGATTGGTTGGAACTTTTATTTCCCCACACCCACAATAGGTCTCTGCTGGGTATACCTAACTTTGGAAGACTACAAAAATATTTGGTTTTCAGTGCTTTGACATGTTGATCAAATTCCCTAGTATTTTGCTTAGGTTATTAAAAACATAAAGGCTACGCACTGCATAGATATTTTAACAAGAAACACTTCTGTGCTTGTTAACAGGTAAGGTGAGCAGTATGATTTCAGGTACATCAAAATGTGTCAAACTTGGTCTGTGTGAGATCTTACCTGGCAACTGATATATTGATATTTTGCTAATTTGATTTCTAGAGTTCACAGAAATACATGTCTTTCAGGTGAAAAGAAATTCCATCTTTTCAGTTAAAAAAGTTAAAAATTAATTTTTGAGCTAATTTGGACAAATGGATCTTATTGTTTCAGTTTTTAAAATGCATGAGTTCCCAAGTGCAATCAAGAATCACTGCAGTAATCCCTTTACTGGGGTACATTTGAAAACTAATATGTATATCACCTTCAACATTCTTCTTATGAAATCTAACAGATGTTTAGTGAGGATTAGGTGTAGGCCCTCAGCCAAACAGATTTTTCCTGTCATTGGGCTAAGCAGCTGCCAACTACTTTGGCCCCATGGTGGCTCACTGTGTTTCTTGTGTGGAATATTGAGCCAGGTGGAGGAAAGATTCTCCTCTTATTTTCATCAGCCATCACATTGGCTCTGGACAAGTATAACCTCACTGTTCATAAACATTTTTTCATATAAAAGTTATTGCAACTATGCACTGTAGAAAACACGAGGAATTTTCAGAAATAGAAGGAATGCATTTATGAAATGTCTGGGTTCTATTAAAACATCAACATTACGGAAATGTACTTCTTGATGGACAGAGAGATTGATACACTTGTGCATTCAGATTAGACTAGCTTTGAGTGTTTCACATCTCCAGAACACTGTAAAACAACACAACATGGAACATGAAATAATGGATGTGAATACATGAAACTGGCCCCTGCCTCCCCCACAAAAAAAGCGAAAGATATTTTTAATTTCAAATATTTGTTTACAATTTGTTCTTTCTAGAATTATGATGTAATTCTGAATTTAACTATACTGTACAGTTCTCTATCTTATCTATTTTAGAGTAACACTGGCAGAATTTTTTATTTTTTTCAACACCCATCTAAAATCACATTGCAAGTCCTTCTATCTTTTGGACAGGATTTGTGCCTCATTTCCTCCTCTTTCATTAAGGAGGAGCCTATATCAAATCATACCTCACTCATTTCTAAGAGAAACTTCAGAGAAAGTTCTCATGAAGCGTTGGACATTCTGTTAAGTTTCTTATAAGAATATCTTAAAAGCGTTATTGACCAAAATTTGTTTCCTTCTCATTCCTTCTTTATCCTGATTTTTTTTCTTTTTTTTTTTTGTTTTTTTTTTAATAAAGGATACTTGTTGTATTAAGTGGTTTTCTCAACCAGAAGCCACATCTTTACCATTCAGCTTTAATACAAACCGTCCTTATTTAATAGTTTCCCTCATTTAGTAGCCAGACCTTTATCATTTGTCTTTAGTGTGAAAACCCCAGGAGAAAGTAAACTTAATAGAAGCTGCCCCAGTTTAAAGCCATAGAGGAATGTAATTAAGTTTAACTGAAATTGATGTAACAGAAATTGACCTAAAATATAATTAAATAATAATAGTCATATTATGTGTGAGTTTCCACTCACTTAACAGACTGGTTATGGCACTGTTAGACAATGGACTTAAGGCACTGCCTTTGTACAAACACTTGGCTTTAGCTCCCAGACTGGCTAAATTCCTGCAGCATTCCTATTACTTCCCACTGCTATAGAACCATTAGGTCTGAGGGCTGCTGATGTCCCCAGTAGAGTCCCTAGGAGTTATGTTGAGAAGTGCTTGAAAGAATCCCTTCAGAGATGGAAAAGAACACATTTGAACCCTAAACTCTGTCTACATAAGGACATACTCAGATTTTTCTTAACATTCGTACAGTTTGGCTTCAGTGTAGTGATGAAATGGGTTCCTTAGTCCTGATTTTGCTTTTGCCTAAAAGATATAGATATAGTTCTTAATGAAGCAAATAAGAAACTTGTTCTTAAATATTTATTTTACTATATTTTGTTATTTATATTTTGGTAATAAATCTTCATCTGTAGCATCCGTTTCTATTTAAGTACCGATATATACTGTATCCTATCTCTATATAGATTAGTTGGATGGTTTCATTTACAAATGCATGAAATCTACAAATGCATGAAAGTAAATTTCATTATTTCTCAGTGCAGTTAGTGTATTTAATTTTAAGGGAAAATACTTTCTTTTGAAACATTCTTAAAGCTGCATTTACCATCTCCAAGAACTGCCTAAATGGTTACAAGGGCAAATATGCCAAAAGCAATTAGCATAGGCTATAACTCCCTATCATGCATTAGAATTTTGTTTTATGTGAAACAGTTTCCAGTCCATGATAAGCAAATGGACATCACTTCATATAAATTAGCATGCTGGTGCCATTATATCTGAAGAATTTATGGATGATGTCAGTTGCCCAAATGTGTGATTAACTTGCAGTTCTTTGCCTAAGGTTATATACACACTGGCCTTTAAACTATGGTGAAGGAACTTTGCTATATGTCAGGTGTGCAAGTAGAGATAAGATTTGGCTTCATTTACTGATGAACGGCACCATTTAAAGTTTTCCCTAGGCACAGAACTGGGCAAAGATAGCAGTATCAGAAAACTAACAAAGCAGTGTCAAAGTACTGGCATTGGGGTTCTTATGTAATCAAGGCAGGTAGTTCAGCCTTCTTGGCTACTGAATAAACACTGACTTAAAGGCAGCAAACTAAGGCCTGAATCTACCTTTATTAAGCATCATAGTTTACGTAAACATTGTTGAGTTCATAAATCAGGAATTTCACACACTCACCGAATCAACACCAAATTCTTCTTTTCATTATTGGCATTAGTAGTGGGTGGCCCTGGAGAGTGTGGCTTTGGTCCAAGTTTGACGAGCTGTTCTATCAGCAGATTTAGTTTCACAATCATCATTAAAACTTGCAGGTCTTCAAGGGAAATAGATAATACAGGGAAATAGATAATACAAAGCAATAAAAATCACTTCCTTGGCAATATGTATATTCACAAATCATTTGTGCAGCTTGATTTTTTATAACCTTAATGAAGAGTGAAATGAAGGAGTACTTACATGTTGCTGGTGATCTAATCCAATCCAATGTTTAGCTATTATGTAAATGTGGCTGAGAATGCAGGATGGAAAAAAGTAAGGTTATCTATCTTATTCTATATTACTATACCATTTCTGAAGTGTATTTTCTTTTAAAATGGCAAGCACTTGGCTTCTTAAAATTTCTCAGGTATAGCTATTTTCCATGGAGTGGGCTTGAAATAAATCATTCTTTGCCGTAGTAATATGGGGAGAAGTTGCTCAGCCTCCACCTGTCTGTTCCTTTTTGATAAAGATAAATCCAGGTGGTGGACATTTCCTCAAGTGTCAAAGTGTTTTGAAGAAGGTATGTATTGTCTTATAATTCAATTAAAATGTTCCTCATCATTGACTGCAGAAGCAATTGATTCTGTAGTCTATTTTCAATTAGTGCCAAAGCCCTTCAGACAGCTCCTTAGAATTCTTGCAACAATAAAACCCTCATTTTTGTAATGTTGTCTTTCACTTGATGTTTAATTAACTACTTTATCTTCAACCCATCTTTTTCTTGCTTGTCTTCAGCGATATGTAGAGGAAATACATTATGCTTTTTAACTTACTTACCTGTAATTTGAATTTCTGGATGTAAACTTACCCCGTCAGCTTTCTCTGTGAACCTCAGAAATAGAGACAAGTGCCAAGTATATTTCTCATATTTAAATATTAATTTGGAGTGGTATGTCACATAATTTAAGACATATATGCCTTTTCCAGAGGATTTTAGGCATAACTGCTAGATTTCTAGGAATCTTAAAACTGTAATTTACTGAGGATCCCAGAGTACTTCCATAGCCACAAACCTGATGCTGTTAGGATAGGTAAGATATAAAAAAATGAGCTTTTGGGGTTGATCATAAAATTGAAATGAAGTGTCTAAAGTTATAGAGCAGTCAATGGCCTGTTTTAACTCCATGGGAAAGCGCTTTCTGAATACAGTGAGGTTAGGGTAGGAACCATGCTGTTCACACAGTAAGCTGAATTTCCAACACAGATTCAGCTCACATGTGTCATGAGCTTTATTCTGTCCATGTCTCTCTTGAGCAAGAAGTGGAAGCAGTCTTCACCATGTTTTTAGCTAGTTCTGTGTAAATAGTTGAAGTTTTGCAATAAAAATGATAACTGTAAGTAACATAAGTAGCCACTTAGACTGAAGTCTTCAATGACATGAAGGCAATATTTTCTCCTGTGTTTTTATATAACACTAAACACACCATTAGGATCAAAAAATTAAACATGAAGCTTTATTTCACTTGTATCCAAAGAATTTTTTTTTTTTTTATCTGAATGTGTAGAAAGGAATCTGAGACCCCTGTGTACAATCATTGGAACAAATAGTCTGTGGTGTAGATAATTAGTTTTGATGAAGGTAGAATAAAACAGGTGTGACAACACAGTATTGTAGGATAACAATAGGTCTATACCTGTAAGCTTTGAAGACGCTGTACTGTCTGGATAGATTTTTTATTTTGTAACACGTCTGTTAGAATTACTGACAGCTCATAAAACATTTTCTGTGGAAAAAGACTAACTAATCTTGTCCTTTTAAACTGTCTCATAGACACAGTCTTCTATTTTGCCTGAAGTAGGATCTTCACTGTAAAATAAGTAGAAAAGGGGAAGAGGTACAGTTTCATTAAGCTCTAACATATCATTGACTGTCAGGTAGGTCTTGTTATGCTGTCCATCCTCATTTAACTATCCCACAAGATCTCTTAATGAAGTTAAGCCCCAAGTTCACTCCAGTAATTCTGTGGCAAGAGTTTGTGCAATGTAACAATTCATCACTTGTCAGGAAGGCACTTTTAGTTTATACATTTAATAAGGGCATCCTCTAGCTTGGTTAATTAGAAATGAACAGTTTGCATATTTACTAAATGCAGAGTGTCATTGCCACCACGGCCTATTGCCTACATGAATTATTTCTCTATCTGCAATAAACAGCTGGGTAATTATTACTGCCATAATCAGATAAATTCCCTCTGTAAGGCTTTTCTTACATGGCAATTCTTTGAACTCATCCAAAGCTGAACAAAATTTATGAACTCCAGCAGCTAGACCACTTTTTCATTGTGTAGTGTCCCTGTTCCCTATTTCAAGGACATGTAGACCATCATAAATATTGTGTAAATTAGGAGGATAAATATGATTACCTAAAGATTACATATTAATAAACTTGATTTTCAAAATATAATTTTCAGGTTGTAACTGATTACATTATAGCAGTTCTGGTTTATCTAATTGTAGAGACATGACAGGCCATCTATACATATACAGGCTATACGAGGTTATCAGGCAAGGGCTCTATCACTTGAAGACTAAAGACTACTTAAGAAGTGTATAAATATTTTTCATGTGCCATAGTCACTTCAGCTGTTTAGGACATTAAAAGTATGACAAATATGTGCCATTTACTCAACTCAAAGCAGTTCTATTGTTATTAAAATAAGGTGATGGTTCTTTTTGTTGTGCTATTTTCAGTTTAATAATGAAGCATAAAATTTAAATGCATTCATTTATGTGTTACATAAGAAAATTGGATATTTCTTTTAGTTGTAGGAGTGCTTTATGTACAATTATATAACTAAGTTTGCTCTATGCTACCCAAGTGTTCCAGCTCACCTGTGAGTGTATCTGCAGGTACATCAGTGAGTACTTAATTTACACATATGGATTTTCCAGGACATGCTATAATGTAGCTTATTTTTGAGATCTCCAAAAAAGAAACAAACAAACAAACAAGCAAAATAATCAAAAGATATTAATGTTATTTTTTTTTAGTTGACAGCCTATTTGATCTAACATCACTATTTTATTTTAATCATAATGTAAGATGCCGTGTCTGAGTGCTGCTAGAAACTTGCCAGTTACTGTTCCCATACTTCATAACTCTTTATCAAACAAGTAGCATTCCTCACAATTCAGCAAAATGCTCAGAGATAACAGAACGTTAAGGGAGGCCAAACAAAATAAAGTGTTCTTTGGCACTGCTCTACCCAGTGAAAGGCTTTTGAGATTAGACTGCCTTTATCATTTCCCATTTATGTCAGAGAAATAGAACTTACAGCAGTGAAAACCTTTAAAATGAGCCATATCACAGTTGTTTTCGTTATTGGAAGTGTGGTGACTATGCACTGCTTTTTTCCAAGTTCGTCATTTAATGTTTGTCTGAGGACACAAAGGCTTTTTGATCTTTCTTTGTAATTTCAGATTTTTTTACAATGGAAAATTAGTCCTTTGCTTTATATTGGTGTCCTATAATGTCCCATGAGATATCATAGAATTGCATGAGATTAAAAACAGTGTACAGTGTCTCATGAATACATTTTTGTTTTGTTTTACAGGAAAAAAGTCCAAAATGGAGAAAAAAGGGATCAAAAAATTGTCTTAGTTATTGTTTTTTTGATTCTCTAAATCATTATAAATAGACTTTTCTGTTATCTAAGGAGAGTTCAGTCTCTGAAGTGGTCACTCAGAAGAAAACAGAAAGACTATTTGTCTTGTATTTTTACAATTTAGAATAGTAGTAAGTAGTTACAAAAAGTGTTTTTTTGTTCTAGTAATAATGAAAACAATGTTATTTGGAGTCAGATGATCTTGTCTGACTACAGATCTACCACCAATATGATGTTTATCAATACCCAATTTCTAGCAGTATCTCTAAAAAGCCCGTTAAGCTTTGAACAATCTAGTCTTGATTTAATAATGGCAAAATATAGTAAATACCCTTTTTATTCTAATCCAGGAGTTAATTACCTTTGGTGGTCAAAGTATGTCCCATAGTTCCCCACTGAAACAGTTTTGTTTTATCTTTGAGCCATTGCTTCTTGTAATATTCAGTTCTACTAGACTGAAAAAGCTGTACTAGACAGAAACAATGGAGATCATTGAAAGATGTCTCTGCTTAAAATAATTTTTGTTACCATTTTGGGACAGACCTTCAAATGTACCTTTAAAATACTATCAGCATCAGAACTCAGCAAAGTTATGATGTCTAGGAAATAAAAAAAAAAATCTTCTGTCAGTTTACGCATTCATTTGTATGAATGTTTTCTATCATGTGAAAGAGCTTCTTTATATCTATGAATCCTGCTTGGAACACCTCCTTTAGAAGCCATAATTCTTTATATTGTGAGCATGAATTTTCCTAAGCTTTCCTTAAATTGTGAGAAACTTTTACTTAATATTATACTCCTTTCAAATTACTCAGACTCTTCACCTTGTAGGGATAATTGCAAGAGTCCATTAAGTGGTTTATCCTTGACAGTGAAGCGAAATCCCAGTGTTTTACCCTGAACTTCACAATTCCTGCTACCTTCAAACCAAATCAAAAACCAGTGTTTCAGGAAAGCAGAATTTTTCACCTCTCTTCTCCAAGTAGGCTATTCTTTTCTTGTCTGGTTAACTAACTGCTTGATAAATGTTTACAGCCTCATCTAACAAACTGATCTGGTCTTTCAGTTTGCGTGGCACCCAAAATGATGCAGCACTCATTTGCCACTTGTACTTGGTGGTGAGAGGCCTCACAACCATCAACAGCATTGTGTTTGGCCCCTCAGGAAAGATTTAGTACTCCTACCAGAGTTTTTGTTCCGGGGTATAGACAATGGAATAGATTAGATGAACTCTTTAGACATGTATAACTGGATGTTGAAATCTATTATTAAGTGTAGTGTCATTTATTAGGTAGAACCAAAATTTCACAGAATAGACTTTAATTCCAGGTGTAATTTCTTGCATGGCATACTAAAAATGCCTGACTTTTTTTTCCTGATGTTGATTACTTCAAAGTTTTCAAGACAGTAAGAGATAAGATTTCCTAACACTTCTGAAAATTAGGATCTAGTTGATACTTTTGGTTTGGCAATGAGCCACTGCTGTGAAATCATATGCTTACAAGTGGTGCTGCTGTATTAAAAAAGATGTGCCAGATCTCTCCCAAAATAATTACAATTGCTATGTAATAAAAATATTCATTTACCGTGTCTTTCATAATGTTTTATGATTTAATAAAAATGACATCATAGATGCTCAAGTGGTAACACCATTCCATGAATGTGAAATTGAGAAAACCATGAGGTACCACAAAAATCGCTATGAAGTTGTGAGTCTTGGCATTGCTGCTCTGCTACGTGTAATAGGTCATTACATAAAAGCTCTCCCTGCCTTGCTGTAGTAAAACCTGTTTAATGTAGACAAAGTGTACCATTTTATTTATGAATGTATGCAGACTTTTATGTGAAAGTAAGTGAAGGATGTGAGTTAGTGAGTAGACCTCAGTGAAATTGTTTCATAATACTCTGAGAAGGAAAATCAACTTAGCTGATGACCTTTAGAAGCTATAACATCATGTTTGCTTTCTAAATCACATAATATTGAATATTGTAAATGTTGCCAAGCACCATATATTAAAGTAAAAGAAGTACAGATATGTCTACATTGTACTGCACTGCAGCAGAGAGATAACAGTTGGCTTAAATTAGTTCATTCTAGTACTGGGAACGGCTTAACTGTAGTAAAACATAGCAGTGAGCTTTCCTCTAGTTATTACTGTGCAGATGGTAGCATATATAGTCTTCTGGGAGTTGCAGTGCCAAAAGATAACAGATACTTTCACATGACATTCACTAGAAAACTTCCAGTGGTATTTGGCTGTGGTTAGACATCCTCTTTTATATGTTGCAGGAAAAATTAGGAACATGACTGCTCTCTTAGCAGCTTAGCAGTGACACTGTGCTAAAAATGACCACTGCTGCTAAACTGCTGTCAGAATAAATTGTGTTGGGGCTTTGTTATCCATTATGGGCCAAATCGGCTTTGTTACCCTGAAATACTAATTTCACTGTTTAAGCTAATCACCAAATACTAATTTCACTGTTAAAGCTAATCAATCAGGCTGATTTTTCATGAAGGGGTCAATAGCAAACAGACATTGAGTGAAAACATTTTTCCTGTTGTTAAATTTTTCAGTATAGACCTGGGTATAAATAAAGCTGAAGCAGTATAGTTGCATCTGGTTCCTCTCCCAATAGAAGCTTTGGTTTTGAGTTTCTCTTATGCCACATCCATAATAGATGGGGTTTACAGTTTAATTAAATCAAAATAATTAAGCTGAAGAATCATTGTTTAGATTGGACCTTTTACAAAAAAATTTTTTAACTTCACAGCATTTTCTGCTGCCAATGGGGACAAAGTAAATTTGCCTGAAGGATATATATACACAAGGGAAAAAACATTTGGACCAAGAAGTTTGCACGTTTTGATAAAATAGAATAATCTTAAGAGATGATATGTGAAAAAATCTATGTGAGGAAAAATAGTATATGCGAGGAAAAATTGTGTATGAGTTGTTATTGAAACCTTAATCAGAAGGTTCTGCATAATGGATTAGGAAAATGCTCTGGTTTTAGTTCTAAGCTGCCTCTGCAATCAGTAGCTTGAAAAGCTGTTGCACTCTCTTGAGTAACTGTGCAGCAGTGGAAATTGGAAGGGTAAGAAGGATGCATCCGTCTGTTGCGCCCTATCGTCTGGTACATGCTGTGCCCTGATCTCCTGATCTGCACAAGGTATTCATTCACTGTGTGCCCTTCACCACCATTCTCATCACATTTCCAACGTCGTGTATTGATCACACTGTGGGCCTTGACAGTGGAACTGGTGTGTCACTTAATTCCATTGGCACTGTACACTATGTGATTAAGGGGAGATGCACAGACTATGTGCTACCATGCACAAATTATAATGGGATTTTAAGGTGTTATGAATTTCTTTCTGTAAAATTAATAATAATAGGAGACACAGGGTGTTTTCATAAATCTACACATTGGCTTTATTTATTTAATTTTTTTTCATATTAAGGAGTCATATTTCCTGTTCACTGCACTGCATTGACATCTACTGCAGAACAGTAATAGTCCTTCAGATCTTGAAGAGAGTGTCGTGATCAATTTGTTGAATGGATTGATGTAAACATTCACATTTGAAATTAGTAAGAATTCTGGGCATCTATTTGTGGTAGATCTCATAGGCAGTAAGATACCTTGTACCACAAATAATTGCTGCTTTGAGCATCTATCTAACTGCAACTTGAGATCAAATATTTTGGTCAAGGAAATGTGTCAGGATACACACAGGACTATACATCATGGTAGAGAGGAAAAGAGAGTTACATAACTGCCCTGTTTTGCTTAATAAATCTGAAGGGGTTCATTTGGAAAATAAGAAAATTGTTGAGGATTAGCAAGCTGTCTGATGGTACATAGCTAACTTTAGTAATGTAGTATATGTGTTCTGTGAAAACTTTGCCTTCAAAGTACAGAGTTCTCTAAACTGTTTTTACATCCTAGGCTGGTCTATAGATATATTTCATTGTTTTCCCAAATTTAATCGATTAAGTCAAACAATATTATCATGGCAGGTTATATTCCATTTTCACCTACACCAATATGATGTAAAATCAAGTGGCAAGTAGTGGTATACCAAAAGTTATTGTCTCACTAATGTTATTTTACCTTCCATATTCTGTATTTGAGCAGGGAGAATGATATATAGTCAGGAAGATTAAATAGATTTAGGTTATCTCCTTGTATGCTAAGGTTGCCTACTGCTTCTGTTGCAGGAATTTTATGATTTGGTGTCTGAACTATTTAAAATCACAACAACTTAATACTTTTTCTGGATACTCTAGGCAGCTATACTAATTATTGTTTTTTACTGGATGCCCTTTCCTTAAGTTAATATAATAATTTTGGAATGTTATTTGGCCAAAGGACCGCAGAATGCCAATGTAAATGCAAACAGAATGCAGTAGTTTGATAAAATTAATAAACATAGGTCAGTGTGAGTAAAAAATGATGAAGTTCTACGCAGAATTATTAAAATCTGTATATTACTGAAATCATCACTTGAAGACCTTTCCAAAAGTGCCAAGAACAATATTATATGTGTATTTTTAACCTTTATACAGACAGCAGGAGCACTGTCAACTGAATTTGCATCTCATAGCAGGAACCAACACCATTGCCTACTGCATAATGAAGAATCAGAATAACAATAAGTTACCTTGTCAGAGGAGTTTTTTTTTATTTTTGAACTATATAGAGCAGGTAATTTTATCATTAACAATGCAGTAGCTACTTAACAGATTTGTTACACAAGATAGTTTTTAATTGTGGGCTTTGAGCACATATGTTGATAATCCTATGCGTATTTTCAAAAGCATGAAACATTCCCTGTGACAAGGACAACACAGTTTGTGTTAGCCAGTATATTCATGTTTTTAGTAAAAAAAAAAAAAGGCATCCTAAACTTATAGTAAACACTGATATTCTTCTGATTTGTTTAATAATTTTCAGATCATGATAAGACATTACATTTGTTAAAATGGACACTTAATTCCCCTACAAAGCTATTCCATAAAAATGTATATGGGAATAAGTCTGATTGGACTACGTTGACATGGGAGGCCAGGTTTGTTGGAAGATGCAATAGATGCTGTTAATATATTGAGATAGGCTTTAAGATAAAGGAAAGATTATGTGCTAAAATAATGACCCAGTTTTTGAGTTATAACATTTTAGCAAGCAGTATTTTTCCAGCTAAGAATCATGCAACAGAAAGATTTCTTACAAAAATAGAACAAGATTATCGAATAACCTAAAACATGTTTGGCATTTACAGAACTGTTTTTCTCCTGCAAAATTTATTGAAGCTTTAAAAAAGCAGGCCAAACAATTTGCCTTCTCCCATTTCACACTGAACCAGGAAAGGTTCATCCTGAAGCAAAATTGGTCCAGAATTGACAGAGTGTCAAATATCACAGCTAGTATTCATAATGTCACAGAGATGATACCCACATATCCCAAGAAAAGAGTGCTCGATGAACTCATCATATTTGTGAACAAAGAGAAGACTGGAATGAAATGTACTAGTTTAATCCAAAGATCATTTAATTTCAAATGATTTCCTGTTGACTTTAATAGAATTTGGATTTACTTTCTCTGGGAAGGCATGCATGTAGAAGATCCCAAGCATGAAACTTCCCAGTGAACACATTTCCGTGCAAGCTATGTGGAACTCTAGCTGCATTCGGAAGGTTATGTCATTAGTGTCATTTATCCTTCTACACATTATTCTGTATGGTAACAGTGAAACCCCTGCACAGTGCATGACATGTTAGTATTAATCTGCTAATGTGTGAAATAGTATATTCATATCTAACTGCTATAGATTCTCTGCTTTTGTTGCTCCTTTTCAAATGCTTGAAAATATGGTAAAGGAGATGAAAGCTTCAGGTTCAAGTAGCTTTAAAATAAATCTATATTTATGCTAAAACATCTATGTTTCCACTCAAGCAATGTTTGGACTGCTACATACCACTTGTTTTGTACTGCCTCTCAGGAGAGAATCATCCTGGGAGCTATTATCCCTGTGACAGAATTGTCTGCATGTTCTATACAACTGTACAGGGCAGTATAATGCTTGATAGAGATATTTTAGAACAACTGACAAAATTTGTTGGCTGCAAAAGTATGCTGAAAATTATTTGTAACTGCTTTAAAAATCTCAAACTTTTACCTGAATTATGGTACAATTACTGAGGGTATGTAATAATCAGGAATGATCATGATGATAGCACTGTCTAAAAAGATCATGAATTACATCAAACTTCAACAAGTATTTTAGACTTCATTTAATTTCAGCAAGTAATGATTATTATCATTCATTCAAAGCAATCTGATAAATTCCCCTTGGTGACAGCGGGAAGCATTTTTCATCCTGTTATTATTTCTGAAATACAAATGTATATTTTTGACATTATTTGTGTGTTTTTATCACCAGTTGTATTCTAAATCAAAAAGCTTCCATATTCACTGTTAGGAAGAAGTACCTCAGTATATAACATGAATAGACTGTAGTAATACGTTGATTATTATTTCATCAGTTGTAGATAGCTGAATAGAGGGCTCTGTAATCAGAAAGGAGTAGTATTAAATATGTAAACTACAGATCATGTGCTCTGATATTGAAGGTAAAGAGGAATAAAATAAAAGAACAAAGTTGATACTATATGTATTATCTATTTATTAATTTTTTTGTGATTGATGGATATAGAACAAAGAATTTCCTAGTAAAAAAAGCTTATGTACCGACATATAGTGACTCTGAAATTTGTACCTTGAGGACAAAGAAAGGTCGCCAGTCTCTCCAACTCCCAGTTCTTTGTCAAAAATGGACACAGTTAATGAGGTTTGTTTGGTACAGCACAAATTCTCAGACACAGATAGAGATCCTTTCAATGGAAACAAATTTGTTTGGCTTTACCAGGTTACTTAGCGATTAATAATAGCCTTGAGATGCAGGTCAGAAAGGTCATCGTCCCCGCTTGCCAACGCAATCTAAAATGTGCAGCTACTCCAGCTCTGCAGGCTTCAAGGCCCCAGAATGCTATGCATAAAGTAAAACAGGCTATTTTCCAACTTCTTTTTTCATATTAATAAGCAATTTTCAAGAGAAGGGTGGCAAAATGGGGGCCATGCCACTCTAAGTAATTCATTTATTTTGCAATTTAATCTTATGTTGGAAAAAAATTACACTGCTGCAAAAGCATAGCATGGTGATTTTTAAACGTCAGTGTGCTTCATAAGTAACCTTGTATGAAATATTGTATTAGCAGCCTTTAACAGTAAACTGCAACAAAAAATATTTTCAGAGATTCAAAAATACCTGTGCATCTTTTCTGATCTGTTTCCTTTTAATTTTATTTTTCCTTTGCAGTTAAAATAAAATGTTTAATTACTTAATACTTATTTTAATTGATAAAATCTTGAAAGATTGCATGAGACAAATAACGGTTCTGCACTGCAACTTGTATTTAAGAATTTGATTTCATAGTGTTCATATTTATAAAGCAATTATTGCTCTTTCACATATTTTGATGAACTAATTTAATGATAATAAAGATATTAAGAGTAAGTCTGAGTCACAATCTTAAAAAACACTTTTGGGAGCAGTATGAGTTTTCCATGGGATTATTCATATCACCAAGCTTACCCATGTGCATATTTTAGCACGATTTGACCCGTGTCCTCACAGTGTTTTATTTGGTACTCATTGAAACAATTGAGACTATTAATGTGGACCTCTCTAAATAATCTGTTTTGCAGGAATATTTGAATCATCCAGTTATGTGAATAATATTTTTTTCTTTTTATTTTATCATACATACACTTGCTAAAAACCATAAAGACTAGAATTTACTCACCTAATTAACTTTTTAGCAATCTAAATGCTTGACTGAATATGCTTGGTTTCTTTGGCACACAGGTTAATTTGAACTAGCCATTTTGTAATAACAAAAATAACAAATGTTAATCAAACTAACCTTTTCTAACTGGGTCAAAAAATTCTATACATGTGCACTGTGCACAGTAGCACAAAATTTTGTTTCTTATAGAACATTAATTCACTCTACTGTTTGCATAATTTATGGCAAGCCTGACTCTGTGAAAAAAAGAAAAAGCATTGAGGAGGAAATCTATGTCCATTATCTGTTCTCTAAACATTCAGTTGAAACCATGAGTTTTCTCCATTCTTTGAAACCTGGTTTTAGGTCTAGTTCCGTATTTCTTTTATGATGAAGGGGTTTTCTGCACAGACTGACACATTTAGATGACTCTGTGTCATGTGTGTTTACACACCTCTGCCATGCAGTGCTTCATGGAGCAGTTCAGCTCCTGATTCTTGTGGTGACTCTACAGCTCTCATCCAAGCAGAGCAGAAATGACCTGTGCAAGAAGCCCAGTGCCACAGTAACTCCTCCTAAGGACAATGTATGCATGAAATGTTCCTATCCAGTTTTCCTCTGCGCCTACTTTCTCAGCCTTACAAAGCCTCAAGGATCCAGGAGTGAATATCATCCCTTATCCCATGCTTGCTATCCTGTCTCATTCCACACAATGTCCCCTGTCTGCAGATCAGGAGGTGTTGCAAGGCACTAGCTGAAATATAAGTGAAAAATCTTTATTTATATTCGAGTAGCTTCCACTTAGAGAAATTTGAAGTAAAATGACACTTAAAGGCAAATAAAAGGACTTACATGAATACTATTTTATCAGGCTGTAAGCAAGGTGAACTTATATACTGCTCCTACTTTTGATTACTTTAATCCTGTTTCTTCATAGTTATATCCATGTAGTATCCTACTGCTGGGGGACTGAAAGAACAGTAATTTCACATTCCAGTGGTGTCAGTATACTGCTATTATACAAGGAAAAAAACACTGTGAAACTGTGAAAGGGTTAAAGTAAAATAGAAGACGAACACATATTTTATTGTTATAATATAGTTAGCGGACTTATTTCTTACAGGAGTGAACTTCAAGAGTATGCAGAAATAAAGGAAAATGAAGAGAAAATGAAAGACCTAGGAAAGAAAGAAAAGGAAAAGAAATACCAAGCCCGAAAGCTGCATTACCTCCTTAGCACTGAGCAGGTTGGTAGACCTGTCCCTGACAGCTCATGCAAACCACTTGGGCCCCCAGCCTGACAGAGATAAACTAGCAGGCTGAATGGGACATGACTTGTTGAAAAGATATCACAAAGACACTACTTCGAGTTCAATTTAGTGCTTTTCTATAGGCAAGAGCAGGTACCATGACTATTCTGTGACAGTAGCTCATAGAGGCAGCATCAGCACTGCTGGCAGAAAGAGTCCAAGTCAGCAGTTTGATCTGCCACTGTGATACCACAACATGAAGGGCATAACCTCGCTTTAAAAACTCATTTTGAGTGGCTTATTGTTGTGTTGTTGCACTTGTCAAGAACTAACAAGTTATTAAGCTGAGAAGGGATTTCATTTTTTTTCCCCTTTTTTAATTGAGCTAATGCTTGGGTTGGTGCAGTGTTCTGCTTGTTTTTAGGATAGATTGTAAATGTGGGGTTTCAGCTAAAGCTTTTCTTAGAACTTCCTGAATCAGCTTATTTAGCATGATTGTTTTCACTCAAAAATGCTTCATAAATTTTAAATATTAATTATTAATTTGTTTTGTATCAATATTTCTGGTATATTATTCCAAGCTTTCTTATGCAAGCTGCTTTAAACAGACAGGTAAATATGCCAGTAGATATATTTTATATAAACTTGATTTGATTGGTAAAGCTTGTGGGTTTGTCTTTTTTTGAGTCCCCTCTTGTAAACTTTCAGAAAAAAAGAAAATAATTTTGTCTCCATAAGTGTTTGGTGACAGAATGTTCTTTACAAAGACATAAAATTAATG
Source organism: Bombycilla garrulus (assembly GCA_013400315.1). NCBI lineage: Eukaryota > Metazoa > Chordata > Aves > Passeriformes > Bombycillidae > Bombycilla > Bombycilla garrulus. Next base: position 820,177 of record VXBU01000554.1, on the reverse strand, counting down.
TGAAATGTTAGTATGAACTAAATGCTTGCTTTTTGTAAGTTGTTAATTGTAATCTGTGTTTAAGAACTGCTAGTCCTAAAGAATGCAGGAAAAATACCATTACACTTAATGACAAAATATTTAATCTTCCCTTCTGTTTGGGAATTATTTGTGATATATCCTGCATGTGGTTTGATAATGTGGTCTGATGAACTGGATATCAGTTATGAAAACTTGATCTGTAAATTAAGTTTTGGGTTTTTTTTAAAGCATAGTGTAATATAAGTAAAAAGCATAAAAGATTTTCTCAGTGGCTATTAGATAAGGAAGCTAGTTAAAATTAGATCAATATATTTTTTTTCCACATTCAGATCTAGGATATTAAGAATAATCTGCATGGTATTTTACATTGTTTTAAACTGTAGAAAATTGGGAATTCTTGTTTTGAGCAGTGCAATTTATATAAACACATGCATATGCATTAATATGCTTACCTGGAGTGCAAAAATTGTCAGGTTGGAGACATTGAGTGACTTGTGGTCTGCTATGATTTTAGTAAACTCAGTTCAATGATACAGCCTGCAATGATACAGGCTTAGCAAGCTGTAACGCTTTTTAAGGAATGGCAAATAGTTCTTCATTTCAGCCGTGGAGGACTCCTGGTAGAGTGCAGCAGTAACTGTTATGTTCAGATGAATTTGGATTACTAATTTTATAGAACTAGAAATTTAGCTAGCAGTATTTTTAGCTAGAAGAACAAAAAATGCTTGGTTTTGCTTGCTGAGTTGGTTTGTGAATACTGAGACTCAGAACCCACAGAAGTTTTTCTGTGTCAGAGAATGGAGCTCCAAGAGCTGTCCTCTTTTGCAGGTAGTATTTCAAAACAGAAATAAATGTAAATCAATGCAAAACCTACAGACAACTTGAAAACCAGCAAAGATATATTTGAAGTTAACTACTTAGCGTGAATTCCGTGTTGTAGAATTTGATGTCTTGCTAAGATACAGTGCCAGTTATTTCCACGCAGAATTTACTGGTTTGATACTTTGTGCCTGAAATTTTACTCTCTAAATGTCTAGTCTTCTGATCTAACTACAGCTACATTTTGCAGTTTTCAAAGAACAGTTAATTGGATTACTGAGCAAGGACAATTCATGTCTCAGTAGAAACAAGGCAGCAAAAGTGAACACTTTGGAGTGAGTTAAGAAAACATATCATTTGTAAGCAGGGCACATAGCAAATGAAAAGAGGATATTTATGAGCTGGATTTATTAGAGTCATGCATTACCTAAAGCCCAGTAAGTTATAGAGATGACCTGCTGAAGTTTGGTTCTGTTCCCCTTCCTGCCATACACAATGAGGTTCAGTGATGGAGCTGAGCCACCTCATGCATCAGGGCTGCAGGTGTTCAGGCAGGTTATATGCACGGCACTGAAAAATCTGTATTTGCAATAATTGTTTCAAATATATCCTATAGTTTGGAATATTTTTATTTTAAGACAGGCAAAAGGGGTGAGAAAAGGGTGTTTACCCATTGACAGAAAAGAATTAAGGAGTTGTTACTCCACAATTTTTGTTAAGAAGAGCATGTCAATTTTCATCCGTCTCTCTCAAGCTGAAGCCCACCACAACATTTCAAAAGTGTATTTATATATCTATCTATATATGTATCTTTACCTATATCTAAATCTTTATCTATATACAAGGTGTGCTCATTCCTAATTGCTAACATTGTTTTACTTTCAAGAAGTAAAGCTGAAGAATGTGAGTGTCAGGAATGTACAGGGGTGTCTGGTGTGGGCATAATAGCATGGCCTATGATTACTTTAGTGTTTTGTCCTTTTCATCAATTAACTTGCTATTCAGGAATTTATTTCTTTCATAAACTGTAACTTTATAAAGAAAAAACACTTTCGGGTTGCTTAGTGCAAGATATTCCAGTGTAAAATACAGTAAGAAATAAATCTATGAGGCGGCAACTTTGGGGCTTCCAAACCAAATTCAATTTTAAAAACAGGATTCTCTGTATTACAGGTTTTAAAATTTTTATAAATACAATCCTTTTCTTATGTGTTTTTTACCTAATCAGGCTGATAAATTTTGACTTTATGATGAACATAATAAAAATTATATATTTAACAAGGCTTTGTCTTTGTTAAGGATATTTCTTATAATTTCCTACTGGTAACAGAATCTTTTTTCATTGTTTTTACATGTTTTATCATGAACTGAATTGTGATTTCTTATTGAGACATGAAACTTACAAAAATTGAGTTTTTCTTATTAGTCCAAAATCACAGTATGCTATTTCCACTACAGTAATAATGATACTTTTTTTCAATTTGTCATTAATAAATGAACTACTTATTAAATGTGGTTTTCCATTATAAACATGTTTACCTATGCAGATTATTATTCTATATCCCTGCAGTTCCTCTTTCTGCATTAACAACCTTCACTATAATTGAATAGTCCTTCCTTCTGCTCTTTGTCATATTTTCAAGGCCAACATTTGTAGTAAGGGCCATCCCCTGCCAAGTGCTGACGAATGACCTTTAAAGTCAACAACAGAGAAAAGCACTGAATACATTCATGGCACTTTGCAGAAATGGGGACAAAGAGCCCATGTGTGTTGAAATACGTGGTTGCATGATTTCTGTCATTGGTATTTCCAGCATTTCAAGAAATTTTGTAGTTGGTCTTTGTCTTACAGTGGTGATGAGAGTCAGGAGTATGACAGTCTAAATCCAGAGATCCAGTATCGAGTTAGAATGCAGACCTGCATTGTTTTCAGTATCTGCTGACAGAGCAAGCAGCAACTCTGGGGTGAGGGGGAGCAGGTGCATCAGCACCTGCAAGTCCACAGTGGGATGGGGAGCAGAAGCCAGTGATAACTGAAATATAGAGCAGAAGGGGTGTCTGTAAAATACTGAGTTCAGGAGAAGAGCCCTATGGAAACAATGTTCCAAGTGTCACAGCTGAAAAGGCCTTCTGCTAGTACAGTTTCTCCTGTCACTGAGGACTGGAGAATCAGCAGAGCTACAGATTTTTTCCCCTTTGTCGGTTTTTATTGTACAGCAAGCAGTACTGGGTGAGGTAAAAGAGAATTTTAATTCTCTTTGCTCTATTTCGTCTGTTTCTAAACAGATAAACACAATTAATTTTTGTCAGACAAAATAAATGAACAACTAGTCCAGGAAACCAAATTTCTTTTGATCTGCAAAATCTTGAGAGCTTTGTCACACAATTGCAGAACGTACTTCTACATTGTTAATAGTGGGATGTTATACATGCATCACTTAAGCTTATCATTGCTGTGGCTGGTGGACTGAATCACATCCTCTTTCCTAAACCTGGGCCTCATGCTCTATGATAAATCATGCTGAGAGTGGATGAGCTAATACTGGTCCTCTGTTCTCTGGGAACTTCTGTTCTATGTGAATGCCTTAACTATTGAGACCTTAGAAAAAATAATCCTGCTGTTATGTGTGTACATCGACTCTTGACTTTTGTATAGCATCTTCTTTAAGTTAGCCCCTGACTAATTAGAAGATCTGATTGAGTCAGACTGAAGGCTCCTCTGCCAAGCATCCTATCTTTGACAGTGGCCAACAGCATGGCCCAGGGTAGAGGGATGAAATGGAGCAATGGAGCAATATAATTACTGTCAAGAATACTCTCTCGGTTTCCGGAAAACAGTGCTTGAAGGACTGAGTTCTTAGTTGTACAACTTTCTATTTTTGTAATATTTAGGTGTTCAGTTTTTGCCTCCGTATTCCTTCAGTTCCTGCCTCTCTTAATACCCAGAGAAGGACTAACCTGGACAGGGAGAGTGGATTGAGATTTGGCACTAACACTAGCTCTCAATCTGTGCTTCCTTGGAAGACCAGGTTCACTCATTCTTCTTGCAGTGTTGTTTGGCTCATGCATGTTCATTTCACAGCTTTGCTGTCACTGACATTCTGTCACAGGAGAATATGCAACTGCAAAGTGCCTTGTTCTCTCCACAATTTTGTCTGGTTCTGGGGATTGCCTCTGCCACTCTAAGCAAAACTGTAGTCCATCACTTTTCAGCCCTCTTTAGTAAGGTGACAGATTTTCCTGCTATCCTTGGACAGTTTGTAAACAGACACTGCTCATAAGATCCTGGTAATTTAGAGCTGCAAGGAAAAACCAAAGTCCATTTGTAATAGGCCCTTGTCATTGTAGAAGTTTTAGAAACTATGACATTCCTTTTAGTAGCAAGATGTGAGCTCCCTTTTTGGATCACAGTAGTTCAGATTTCAGTGCCTGCTTGAGTGTGTCACCATCTGTCTGTTGAGTCAACACTAAAGCACTTAGGTACGTGGCTGATATTGACCTACATTTATTCCCTTTGAAATAATGCTTTGTAAGGAGTCACTTGTAAAGATATTATAGCTGGTGCTATAGAAGAAGAAAGTATTTTTAATGGAAGTAGTTTTGACTGAGATGATCCTTTCCAGGGAGACATAAATGTGTGAGAAAGTAAGCTTTTACTATATTAGCACTATAGCAAACATTAAAAAAAAGGCCAAAAACCTCGCCTTAAAAATAATGCTCTTTGAGGAGGAAGGAAATGTTTGCTGTGAGCTACTCTCAAGTGAGAAACAGTGAAAAGCTCTAATGTCAGCAATGAGAACCAGGTTTTTCAATTTTTACTCTCTGTGTATCTCCATAAGCAATTCCATTTTAGGTTAATGGGAACCATTTAGCAATTTTCTCTGGATTCTGTATTAGGGCTTTTGAATATAAAGAAAATAAAAATGTCCTTTGTTTCTAAGAACAATTTAATTTTGATTTTCTGTATTTATTGTAGATCTCAAAATATCACTTCTGTCAATGTTTTTGATATTTATTTAGCATTTTTCCATATTTATTTAGCATTTGTCAGTTCCTAGAGTAAAATATTTTTAATTCAAATTATATTCAGTGCTAAAGTATTATTTTATTGAATTTTTCCTGTCAACAGAGATGGCAATTCCTAAACATTACACTGACTGCCTTTGTCCCCTTTTCACATTACTGGAAATCAGGAGTTAATTCTGTTGAAGTTACTGCACTTATTCAGGTCTAAATGTCTAATGTTCTAAGTGAGAAAGAAAAGAGGCCACCAAATCCTTCCTGGAGCAGTCTAATGAATATTCAGGAGACACAACTGATTAATATGCTTCTAACCTAATGTGCTGTCCTGTAAGAACTTGAAAAACAATTGGTCTAAAATGACACTGTTTGACATCCACTCTGTCTCTGGACAGCTGGCAGTTTTATTCTTATAAAGGTGAGGACTCAGTGGATAAAGCCTTAGCCTTTGATCTTCAGATCCACAGTTTAAGATACAAGGCTGAGAGTTTGGTCATTTGAGCTTAGTCCCGAGTGAACAGTCCACATCACAAAATGATTATACATAATTTGTTACTATTGGCAGTGTCTGTTCAGGAAAGGCCAAGGACTGAGCTAGCATGAAGAATGAATTAGCTCTTACCTTTTACATTTTATTTCTTCCCTCTTTACTGTTGTAATTTTATTATCCTGTCTCTAAAACATTCAGGGGATGAAATTATCATTCATTATAAGTACTAATACTTCCTGAAGATGAACTAAAATAGTCAATTTTTTTTATTCTAGGTGCCCCAGTCAATGAACATCCCCACCTATCCATGGGTGTTTAATATCCACTCATCATTTCTCTGCCAAGTAGTCAGATGTTTCTGAGTACTTTCTAAAGCTTGTACCATGAAAAATCCTATTTAAATTAAAGAAGAGAAAGTGAGCTTTTTCAGTTCTCAGGCAGGCTTGCAGCTACATTTAAATTGAACTTGTATGTGAAGCACTTCATGCTGCAGTGTTCTATTTTTATAAAATATTATTTCCAAAGGGTTCACAATTTACATTATGTCCTTCTGACAGTACTTGTGACAGGTGTGTTTGATTAGCAAGCTTTCCTTGGGTATTCACTTCCCATTGGAAGCCAGATGTATCAGTCTATTCTCAGGTATTCACTCTAGGAAAATCATTCCAATCTTGTGCCTCATGGGGCACTGTCCACGTCATCCCAGTTCACTTGGAAGGGATCTCAGTTATGTTGCTTAATGTTTCTGTCAGAAAGAAGGACAAAGTAAGGGAAACTGAAATAAGCCAGTAACTGACCTGTTTGTGATTCTGAAAGACAAAGTACCTGAACGCCAGCTAGCTCTGAATTCCAAAAAACACCTTTAGGTGATTTGCACACACAGTCAAAAATCTCTGGATCTCTTAGAATCTGAGCCCAGCTCTTGCCCTTTGGGATAACTAATCTTGAGGACACAGAACTGTAATTCTGCTACTCATCACAGTATCATGGTGATGTAAAAAAAGAGGGAAAGAGCTGAAAGCCAAAAAACCTCCAGAATCTATCTGGTGCACATACTGCCAGAATAATTTAGTGACAAAATTTACAGCTTCCATAGATTTTCCAGTTTTCCTCATGTTCTTTGCAATCAGACATTTTTGTTCTCTAGGAAATAGTGGTTATCTCCCTAGGGAGGACAAGTACAGTCAAAACTAAAACTAAAATTGTAAGAATGGTGACCTTCATGTCCAGAAATGGTAACTGTGGTTGGAGGATGGAGGAAGTGCTATATGCTGACACCTTAACCTATTTCCTATGCAAAATGCATGGATGTGAACTATTTCAGATGTGTTTCTTCCTGGTGCCAGTGAAGAGTATTTCCCTACAATTCAGTCTTCTTTCAAGTCTCAGCCTAGCACAAGTGGTAAGTGAAAGTGTTTCCAACAGAAACCAAGAATTTCTCTTTCTGTCCCACTTTCCAGAAAACAAGATACTCACTTCCTATTCCTTAAAGACAGTCAGTAAATGAACTTTTGAGTATTATCTGTGACAGTATTGTAAACTTTATTTTTCCTAAAGGCTGCCTGCTATAAAATAATTTCAGTTTTTTGATAACTGATTAATTGTTCAAAGAAATGAGAGTTTACACAAAAAAAGTCACCTCTCATTAGAAGGAGCTTAACAGACAATAAAATCTAAAGTTTTAGTGCTGTTTTCTGACTGATCCTATGCAAGCTTAGTTTTTAAAGGTATGTCCCTGTAGAAATGGCAATATTTCTCTGAGCTTCTTCTAAACAGCTTGTTACTAGCTATATCACACAAAGCTTGATATTATAGCATAGTGACATCTCTGTATCTATCATGTATTATAGCACTGAGCATTTCAGCCTTACTCATTTAAAAATCCACTAGATAGAAGGTCCTTGCACTTAAACTGTCTTTTTCAGCATCTGAATTGCATAATCCCTATTTGTGTGGATTTTTTTCTAGACATAAAAACTTTGTGCTCAATTCCTGTGGGTAGGATTAATGGCAGAGTTTAAAGGACAAGCTGTGTGATCTATCAAAATGTGTACATGCTGAGATCCTAGAAAAACATGACCACATTTTGTGTATTACTGTCAATTGGGGTGGCAAAAGGGTTGGATTGCTGCAGGGTCAGAAAACTGGTAACAATGAGTTATATATTGGATGCTGGCTGTGTGTATGATACTGTAAAAAACATTTAAGAAAGAATCTATACTGCAAGGAAATCACAAAGCATCACAGCTTCAGCTAAATAGTTCACAAAGCCACGTTCAGAAATGGTGGGACTCCACTGACATTCTTGAAATAGTTACTGGTATAAATTTGGTTGATGCATAGTAATCCATCTGGTATTTAACCAAGCTGGTGTGAGATATGGTCTTGCTCAGGTAATTTTTTCTCCAGTTATATTAGGAGAAGTACATGCTAAGTAAGAGATAATTGCATAAGAGAGAGGTTAAGAATGGCATGGGAGAACTCATGAAGATAAAATGCCATGCCTGTCTCAACAGCAAACCTTCGTGTTGATTAAGAAGTGGCACTGATGTTATCCTTGCTTTAATGAGACTTCAAGATGAACGATACACACACCAGTTCTTTTGTTTTTCAGCTCTTAGGCAACAGAATAGCATGATGGTAAAGTTCTTTCATTAACTTGAACTGTTTATTCAATATTCAATGCTTTTGTTTAGTATGTAATATATACTGTTAATTTGGGGGTTGTGTCTGTCCTACAAGGGACATGACAAACAGTGTACATCTCCCTCTGACTATTGTTTGCTTTGCTTTCAGTTTTTCCACTTCAACAATCTTTCAGTGAAGTCTTCATCTTTGTGGTTTTTCCTGATTACCTCATTCTTTTCTACTAATTTCTGACTACCTTTACTAATCAGACTAACATGGTTCTGTTCCCTCATTATTCTTTCCCTATATAATACTATGACTGTTCATTAAACCCTCCCCTCATTGCTTATTGGTCTGATTGCAGACTGCTTTGTTAAACATTCTGCCACGTTCTGAGTTTTTACACATTGCCTAATCCTATAGGTTTACTATGGCAAATTGTTTAATAAATCTGTCGGCATATATGTCTGTGAGGGAATACTCATATGTAAGCACAATGCAACAGACATAAGGCACAAGGAAAAGCAATGAAATATTACATTTTTTGGTTGCACCTATGCATTTTTGAGGAGTAAAACAATTCTCTAATCATTGACAAAGGAAATCTCCATATGATTTCCGTCTCTACCTATTACAAAGAGCTTCTCTTCTGATACTTTGTTGCAGGTAACTTCTGGTGTTACAAATTCAAAGATTCTAAGTGGTGTAATTATAAGGATTTTTCTCAATCCAGTTAGAAAAGGAGTGAATCTCAAGTAGATTTTTTGTACAGAGCTATTTTTTTCCATTATGACAATGGCAATGATGGAATTTTAATTTTAAAGATATAAGTAATATCACATATGTAGGTATGTGTTTTAAGGCTCTTAAAACTTCTCAAAATATAAATAATTTTAGCCTCAAAATTGCTCTGAAAAGGAAGATAATACTGTCTGTGTGTTTACAGGCAGTTATTGAGACACTGAATAAATTCACCTTCAGAGATTATTTTTCAGACTAATGTCTTTAATTTCCACTTACTCAAGGTGGTTATAGAAATAGGTTTCTTTTTAGAGGTTCTTATAATTTTTATATTATCCCATATTCAGCCTAATACTTCTTAAAGAGAAAACAATAACAGTAATGGAATTTCCCGTTCCTATTTTTAAAATAAAGCCATTTAGCAATTAGGTTGTGCTTTTCTGCTTGATTTGAAATCAAAAGTCAAATGAGAAGACACTAAGAGTGCTTTGAAGGTGCTGTCCCTGTGCTGTGTCTTCATCATAAGAGTATTGTTTCCCATGCCATCACTCACTCATTCAAGTTATTATCCCTGATCTAGTCAAGTCATCAAGAGCCTGTGTTAGAATTAGATTTGACGGAGTAAGCCTCAGTCAGAAAGACAAGCACTGAAAGGTAGATGCATTTTTGGGATGCCTCTGCATCTGCTGGACTGCCTCTGCATCTGCTGGACTGCTGTGTTTTGTATATTGTGCCACAATGTTTCATGCAGTAAACTAAGATTATTTTTCTCTTTTGTCCTGGTGCCTAAATGCCCAAGCAGTTGGTACTTGTTTGGAGACTCAATTACAGTGTTGTTTCCTGCAATTGAACTTAGTGCCTTGCTTGTTTAGAGGTTGGTTTTATGATCTGTGGCAAGGATACTTACTGGACTTGAATATTTCCTTAACACCTCGTTGTATAGTCCATAAAATTGCTGCTTGGTTTACTTATACAAGTGATTGCACTATTATTTTGATATCAAGCAAACATTTCACAGATGAAAAGGACTGAACCAAGCTTTACAGTCTGAAGGCTGAATAACAATAATTAATGTTTCTATTACTCTGTTTAAACAGAATATATATTAAGCAGAAGACAGGTAATTAATCCCACTTGAAAGAAAATACGCTACTCATCACTCATATATGAATTCTTCAGTCTCTCCATAAAAGCAGTATCTCAAAGAAAGGTAAAATACCTTAGGTGCAATAACAGGGTAGATCCTCCAGTTCTTATTTAGATGAAATTCCTGAGAGTATATTTTTCAGGGATTAGAGGATCAGGCCTGAGGAGTAGCATTAGCTCAGTGAGAACTGAACCTATGTTTATAAAGCTGGGTGACATTTTTCCTATTGTCGGGCATGCTAAAGAAGTTTTATCTCAAACTGGAACGTTAAACCATACTATGGTCTTTTCCCAACATCTGCGTAAACTTTACAATGTATTTCTTAATTGTTAATAAAAAACTCTGTTCACATTAGTTATAAAATTGCATATTATTGCTAGTAGAATACATTCTACTGTAGCTTAAATATTTTTAGGTTTCGAGTTTCAGTTCATTGTCATAGTCTTATTATATTTGTTGCTAGAATGGTATTTACAGATTTCCTGTAGATGTTATTTCTAAAATAAATCTTATATTAAATCTTGTCCTTTTCAGTAAATATGAAATATTCTGAAAGTCTGTAAAAAGCTAGTCATTTAGTAGTTTAAAATTCCTTCTCTTTTACAGACATGTTTGCAGCACTATATAAGCGCTTATTTCCTTGTGATTCCCTCCTAGAGAAACTATATCTGGGGATTAACAGGATTGTTCACTGGAATTCATGTGGAAGCATAACTGCAGTAGCTGAGAAATGATCATGTTTCCTTTTAGTTCTCAGCAAGAGTAATTGAATGTTGAATATCTTACTAAACGCTGGACTGTGACAGTGTGTTAACACTCCGACTATCTCCTAACAGCAGGGCAATTATTTGCTGAGTGGGATTTTTATAAATCCCCTGGCAGTAGTATGTCCTGATAATTATGATGAAGTGCACTGGTCAGTGTTGATTCAGCAATCCCATCTCTAGCAAATATTTCATTCACAGCTCTCCTTCATGCTTTTACTTTTATGGTTTTTAAAGATCTCTTACCTCTCCTCTCAGCTTGCTTAGGTTTTTTTACAAATTACAATGGAGCAGGAAAGGATTTTCAAGTCTCTATTGTGTTGAAGTCTTTTCTTTCTCATTTAACTGCTCATTAAAAGACCAGAGGGAGAAAGTAGCATTTTATTTAGGTTCTTACTGAGACAACCATTTGCACAAGCTTCCTCTCTCAAAACTGTTTCTTTCAAGATTAAATGACTGTTAAATGAAACATTTTTATTCATTATATATGTTGATTATTTCAGTCTTTCAGAGTTGATATGAAAATGTAATTTAAAAATATCATATCTTTATTATTGCTTACTTAAGCTACATTAAAAATATATCAGAATGCAACTTCTATTGATTTAATGCTTACAGTTTATCTTCAGCTCAGCTTTGTCAATTTTTAATTTTGCATGTGTGTTATTTGCAGCACAACAACTATGCTGTATCTTAGAACATATTTGGTTTGCATTTTTTACATAGACTTCAAAAGCTCAGCCAAGAAGTAGGAAAGAAGACCAAGAAAGAATTAATTAGTAAATAAAATTTGCAGAATCTAAATTGCTCAGGATATATTGTGCCACTTGGGTCATTTATGTTTACCAAGGGACTGTCCAGCATAGTTGACACAGCCTTGTCTTTCCCTTCCTACCTACACCTTTTTCTTTCTTCCTTTCTTCTTTCTACTTCTTTTTCTGCTGCCTTACTTCACAGTTTAGTTTTCAAGGCAAATCCTTAATAATTCTCTTCTTTTATTCTGGCAAAAAATTAATTTAGACAGAAAAAAAGTTAACTCTTCTTCTCTGTATTGAAATGATAAGCAGGAAAGACAAAAATGGATATTCTTTAGCATTGAGTAAATACAGCATTATTGGTGGAAGCAATTCAGACTATAAAATCCCCAAATCTTTTCTTTGCTAATGTTTATTAAATTAATGTTTGTTTCCATATGATTTTTTTTCTTCCTTTATATTTGACCGTTAATTATAAAGATAAGGAAATTATTGGGAAGAAACTAAATGATAGAGTGTTAGAAATGCAAAATGATTGAAAATATTAATGTGTTGCTAAGGATGACTGGGTAACAAATGGTACATTTGCCAGTATGCTTGACCTGACACAATTAATATTCCAGGTCATGCTTGGGTTTCCATGATGGAAGGTCTGAGGCAGAGAATTCTAGGGGAAAATATATCTATTGTAAAACTCATTTCTCCCTCTCACTCTTCTTTTTTTTTCTTTTTTCTTTTTTTTTTTTTTATTTTCCCTGACAAGTCAGAACCATAGTCTTAAAAAAATATATATATCTGCTTTCACACCTCATTTGCCATATTCACCAGTGGGCCACCATTCACCAGAAGGGCCTGATGTAAGGAGGTCAGCAAGAAGCTATTAGCAGAGTCCCCTCCTGAGATTTCTTTGGTCTTATTGAGGTAGAAGTTAGCATGACAGTACTGCAAATAACTCGGTTGTAAGTTTTTTAACAGTTAGCACAGATTTCCCCATAGTGTTTGTCACTTTAGAAAATTGTTCCTTGAAATGAAGTCCTGAAAGCTGGCTTTGACAGACTCCCTTCCTAGTTGAAGAGCATGAGTACAGAAAAATGTCATTCCCCCTGCAGACCAGAGGTACTTTTTTGTAATCTATGGTAATGTTTTGGAGCGTTACATATTTTCTTATGGACTAAAGGTGGGGAAAATATTGAAATCATAGTATGGGGTAATATCCGAGACTGATACTTTTCTTCCATTGAAAAAGCAGTATGAAGTACAATGGTTTTGTAGTTGAGAGAATATTTTATCAAAGTAGGGAAAAAATAAATTAATTTTTTTAATACATTGTATTTGTCTCAAGAATATATACAAATGTTTTAAGTACAAAAGCTTTGATCCCCCAAATTCTTAGATTTCTGTAGACTGCCAGCTCCCTGCAAAGGACAGAGGGAATAGGGTATTCATCACCACATTGCACAGTGCAAGAAATTCAAAAAACAAGACTAAAACTTGCAGAAATTTTTATAAAAATAACAGAAAGTGATTGTTCTAAACTGGAAAATAGAATCAAACTCATCCCCTTGTCTCCCCTACCATACTTTACCAGTTTTAAATCTAGGCCTAACCTTACTACAAACCTTGGGGAATTCAGAGTAAATTGGTATTAATTTTATCTGTCTAGATACGAACTCTGTTGATTGCTCTGTTATGTGTCTTGTTGAGTATGTGAACATATATAATTAAAATGTAAAGTAATTAACAAGGGTTGCTTGAAAAATCATTATTTAAATATGCATTTTGTAATCAGTTTTGACCCAGATGTCACAAAGAGTTTCATCTGTAGAAGAAGCAAAAACTTTTAAAGTGTCCAGCTGGCCTCTCTAAACTACAAATCCATTTTCATAGTTCATATAATATCTGTATGCATTTAACCTGAGAGTATGTAAAAAAAAGGGCAACAAAAGATGACTCTTTGTTAAGACACCTTTTCAGCAATAATTCCAAAGACACAGAATCAATGGATTTCCACCTATATTATGGCTAATTTTGGTTTCATTAAAATGCTAAAAGCCAATTTTATTAGTGCTCCTGGAGATAGTCAGTAGCATTTCACAGTGTTTGAACCCTTTATGAACTATAGTTTTTTATTACTGCCAAACATTTAATCAAAGAAGCACGAATTAGAATATACACAGTATTTTAATAGAGATTGCAAAATGCAGTTTCAGAAAGCCATTTTACTCATAGAGACACACTATCTCAGTGTGACTAAAAGAAATGCCTAGACAGAACATAGATTTGAAGTTATTCTTGCATTTAGTTCTTCAGAGGAAGAACATTTAAATTATTTCAGATATTGCATTTTTAGACTTTGGAGCAACAAAACGAAAACCCCAAACCTGTTTTATGTATATTGAAATAATCTAATACTTAAAATTTTTTTTTCAGTAAAAAAAATATAAATAAAAATTTCCTTCTCAATTTGCTCTTCAGCATTAAAAAAAAAAAAATTAAGAAAATACTTTAAAAAAAGGTGAAAATTTTGGGAAGACACAGCCCTGATCAGGATTTGCTCAGCGTCAACAAATCCGTGCCTGACAACTTTAGAGAGTTATTATTATGCTCTAGTGTTTTCTTCCTGATCACCCTGATTCTCAGTGATGAGCATGGAGGTGTTTCTCTTCTGGATAATATTTAAATTTTCAGTGCCCTTGTCACTTTCTATAAAATATGTGTTTCACAGACATACCACGAGAGCAGGATCTCTCCCCCTAGCTGGAAACCTCTGCACACTTGTGGCATGGCTGGAACACAATCTCCGCAGCTGAGTATGGATGATACAGGAAGGGGATTGGGATGGGAAATGAAGCAGTAACATAATGAGCAGTTCAGTGAAATATGTAAAAAAAAGGTAATTAAAGGTATTACTTTTCTATTTACTGTCATCAATACAGTGAAGGGAAAAAAATAATTGTTCGTAATGTAGGCAAATCCAAAGGCTGTGGTGGGACTAATGAGTGAAGAGATGCAGTGACCATGGCATAGAGATGGTTTGTGTATCTCCAGCAAGGAATCTAATTTGAGTGAGTCTAATTTATTCCATTTGTATGGAATTTTAATTTGAGTGAGTCTAATGAATTCCATTTGTATGGAATTTGTGTCATTTTATATTTGGCATTTTGTATTTGAGAGAACTTGTGTAAAGAGTATATGGTGTAACTGCATTCAGTAATTGTGGGAGAGTGCAATAAACTCCAAGACAGAAGATGGAACTTCTTTATGTAGCACTTACAGGTCACCAAGTGTTCACAGGCAAAACTCCACTGGGCTGCTAAGAAAATTGCAATGTAACAATGTATGAAGTCCTATGAAAATAATAACAGCATGAGGAAAATCTGTAACACTATGAGACGTTTATGTGAGTAAGAGCCACATCTGCAGGACAAAAGATTAAGTTGGAGCTGGACCTTACAGATCATAGAGATAGACCTGGCATTTCACATTCACTCCAGTGATTGTGCTTGTCTGCTGTTTGAAGCATGGATCCCTGCCATTCTAATTTGGCATCCTGAAGAACTGAAGGAACAACCAGTGGTTGTTTGGCATACATATGTTTCTACCACTTACCTCTATTCATGTCCTCTTTCCCACTGTACATTTAGCCCATTAGTGAAATAGTGTGTAGGGTTTGCACTAAGAGGGGAACATATAACAGAGGAACAAAATAAATTGTCATTAGACCCATATCACTTAGAGAGTTAAAGAATGTAGCCCATAAAATTTTGAATAGCCCAACAGTATTTTGAATAAGCTAGCATTTCTGAATACTTTTGTGTATTAGACACTGTGTTTTATATGTGCTTTATTTAATTGTTTTGACACAAGAAACTGGAACTTCCCAGTAGGATATGTTAATTAAAAATGCATTAGAGCTAACTGGGGAGAGTTCTGTCCTCTCAGCCTCAAGAGTTTAATGCTTTATAGGAGGCTGACACCCTACAAAGTTTTCTCATGGGTCCTCCATAGTGCTCCAAAAGAGGAATACAAGATTTTAAACATTTACTCTTTTCCTTAACTTTCTTCACATCTTGAAACCAATTTATTTTCCTACTACTTTTATTCAAGCTTTATTAGTAATCAGAATTATGATAAAAGCAAATGACAATATATTTTAACTGAGCAAGTCTATTTTAGAAGTTTTAGTATACGTTTGTAGAAAAATATAATTATCTTTAAAACAACTCAATATTTTAATTAATTTTTGTGTATTTTAATAATATGTTATCTATTTTATAGGAAATTTAAAATCTTTCTGCAATATGGAAAAGAAATTCTCATATTTAACAGTTAATAATTAATTAAGTAAACTCACATATGTCTATTTGGGAATTGTTTATATACAACTGATAAAATCCCTACATATATAGTTATGATTTGGGAACAGTCTGTCACATAATTTTGACTTGCCAGATATTCAAATATTGTTAGCAATGTAGATTACTGGAACAAAATTTGAAATGCGTGTTTTATATTAGTAATTCTTATATCACACTAGTGATACAATTAGTAATGTAAAAAAAAGAAATATCAAATTCAGTGAGAAATTAACTTTTCAATTTTAGTCACAATTTAGAAATCATTGTGCTAAGTTTCGGTTTTTCACATGTTTTATACTATTAAGGCTAAACATATTGTAATAGTTATTCAGGAATTTATTGTGGGCATTTTGTTGGGAAAAAAGCAGTTACTGGGTTTTGGTGTTCCATAAATTCCCTTCTATTCCTCCTTAACTAATGACTGTTTCACTTTTAAAAGTACTGCAGGTGCCACTGTCTGATTTTGTTCCTAGTGTATATAGAAATGTCAATGAGTTGAAGTCAAAGATAGTCCCATTTTCTGCTCAGATTCCAGGAATCTACAATTCGCCATTGAGAAAATCCCCAGATCCAATGGAACTGCTGCTACGGAAGTCAAAGCCACTGACCCACAGAAAGCAGCAAATTAAGAGTCCCTTTGCTGATGAGCTCTATGACTGGCCAACTTGTAAAATGCCTCCAGCTTTCATTACATCACTGCCTCTGCTACCTGCTGACAGAAAGAAACCTCAGGTAAGAGCTTCCAGTGACTCTGAGGCAGCTTTTGCTCACATCTTTTATCACAGATTATCACAGAATATCTTGAGTTGGATCATCAGGTCTGAAAATATCTTTTGTGATTTTTTTAAAAATATAAATCTAGTGCTTGCATTGAAGATATAAAGTCTTTGACATAAATTTTACTTAAAGAAAAAGAAATCTAGGTGTTGTGTAGAAACAGAGAACTATAATTCTGTGTATGTTATTTTTGTCCTTTTGGAAGAAAAGTGTAATTTATGATATTTCAAAGGTATGACCTGATATAATTGCGTATCAATATTATGATTTATTAGACCTAGAATTCTTAATTTCCAATCTTAAATCATTAAAATAAGGAGAAATGAAAGGTGATAGAAAAAATTAAGCAGTTATGGTAACTTTGTCCTCAGTTTGCAATTGTTTTCAATATGAAGACTGAGACACCCTCTCAGTTCAGAATAGTTCCTGCTCTCTTGTGTCCACTAGGTGTGTGTCACCTTTAATAACAAAGATTTCTGTTGTACTCCATCACAGCCAAGTTGCCCAGCTTCCAGTCTTGACTGTCATGCTCTTGATTTGAACTTCAATTGATGTCACCATATCTTGCAGATAGATATTTTTCTTTTCTGTAAAGTATTGGACATCTGTGAGGTAATGTATCAAAGTGGATGTCTCACAAGATGGCAAAACAGCTTTTGCCACCTTATAAGCAAAAGCTGCTGGGAATGTGACCAATATATACAAAATTTTGAGACCTTTGTGTTGCACACTTGATGACAGGACAATGACACGTAGCTTTTGCCAGTAGGTGCCTTATACAAGTACTTTTGGGATAGAAATATTCTCTTTCCCTCTCTTCTGAAGAACTTTTCAGTTTGTCCAATGTACTGAATCTTCTACTTAGCTCACACATATACTTTCCATGCTCATTTCACTTGGAGTGACACAACATCTTCAGAACTTCTGACACTTTTCCTTTTTGTACTACATTATATATTTAAATTTCCTTGTCTGTCTCTTGCTTAGAAAGACAATACTTCTAAATGAGTCCTTTTTAGAAACTTTCAGTGAAACTATCACCTCTCTGCAGAAACGTGACTTGAGCAATAAGCAATGTATGTGTATCTTCAATGGTGTTTTACTCCTCTGAATCAATATCGCTCTCTACAGCTCTCTGAAAGGAGGCTGTGAGCCAGGTGGAAGCTGGTTTCTTTTCCCAGGCAACCAGTCACAGGACGAGATGACATAACCTCAAAATGTACCAGGGAAGGTTCAGGCTGGACATCAGGAAGAATTTTTTCACTTAAAGGTGGTCAGGCATTAGAACAGGCTGACCAAGGAGCCAGTGGAGTCACCACCCCAGAAATGTACAAGAAATGAGTACACATGACACTTAGTGCTACTGTTTAGTTTGACAAGATGGTGTTTGGTCAAAGACTGGACTCAATGATCTTGGAGGTCTTTTCCAACCTTTATGATTCTATGATTCAAGGAAGGTGTAGGCCTGTGAGAGTACCTCTGGAGAAGTAGAGGTGAATCCACTGCTTTTAACAGAAGAATCAGCTTCAGGGCAGTTCTCCATCTTTGTCCTTCCTTCCTGGTGTTCTCCCTACCTTGACTGCTTGAGATTCCTCATAGAACAACCTCATTGACTCACATTAGAATTGAGACAAAGCATGAGCCAACAAGCAATTTGTGTGATCAAGGAGTTTGGAGTTGACATAAACGTGACATTATAGCTTTACCTTCTGGGACCAAGGGGGCTATGACAGTCCTTGAGCAGGCTGTGACTGGTTGCATGGTCTCTCAAGAAAGAGAAAAGATTTTGCCTTGTGAACATGGTGCAGGAATCAGGCTTTTTGATTAATAGAGAGCTCAAATTTCTTCCATTGTTAAGGTGCTCTTGCAAAACTGCTTTACTGTATACCAAGTACCTTACAAGCTTCTGCTTGGATTTGGAATATTTTATAGACCTTTCTAAGTTCAGATGCATGCACAGAAGTCATGCACAGATAGCCTTTTAGAACAAACCAGAATAGTTCTGTTTATTTTCTGCACCTCAAAGAGGGAATTTACTATATAATACTTTAATCCTTTCAGCACCCTGGGATGTACACTGTGGGGTAAATTTTCAAAGCACAGCGCGTGGATTTAGCTGCCTGACTCTTATTGATGTTAATGGGAGTCACACGGCTAAATCCCTGCACAACACTTTGACAATTTAGGGTTGTATGTCTAAGAAAAGGACACTGGTTTGAGCTGATGAAACAGCTGGAAATGAAAACCCATCAGAACACATCATCCTGAAAGTTGTCTGGTGTGACAATAAGAAATTTAATTACTAGATATACTTATGTCCTCGTTCTTTGTGGTAATACTTTTTGGCACCAAGCTTCTTTTTCTAATATCTGCCTGGCTCACTGTGAGCCACTTGTTACTTTCTTTCAGGTATCTAAAATTTTTATTGTCCATAGGTTTGGATATTTTATATGGGGATGTCAATTATATATGTCCAAAAGAAAAAAAATTAACTATCTTTTAGTTTTCTCCTAGGGAAATGGATATTTAGCATTTAATAGGTAAAGTATGGGTGTGTAAGATAGTGTATTTAAAAGAAAGGTTTTAATGATACTTCTACATCAGTTATATCTATCATTTTTATTACTGAGTTAACTAGAATTATAGTTTGATAGAAACATGGAGAATGCTAAAATTAGTAATCTATTAATTAAAAGGCATTAATAACAGAATGCACATTATCATTTAGATTTTTTGCATGCTGTTATCTGTTGTGGAATGGGGACAGTGAGGAATACATAATTTCAAGCAGATCATATTTTTTATCATTAGTTTCTGATGTTATGATAAAGTAGTAAGAATGCTGATCTGCTAACCTTTATTTTGCAAACCAGTTGATATGAAAATTTATGCTTCTCAGTAAAAATTGCAAAGATTGTAGATCTGAGAGTTTCCTTCAGGGTAAAAGTTGTTGGTTGACTCTTACCCTGCTTTTCCTAGCCTGACCCCCCATAAAGATTTCCATTTTGAACCAAGAAGCCTGAAATGCTTGCAAGCATTGTCAGTTTGAAAACATTCTTAAGCACCAATCTACCAGAGTTTCCACAAGTCTTAATCTTGTAAAATGGAAGTAGACACATGGACTTTTTAGAGGTCTTCATTTAAGATACATTCCTGAGGTCCCTATTACTAATTACTATATTTCTTCAAATACATGATTCAGAGGAACAGAAGAATCTTCAGGGAATGTTTAGAATTATCTCAGTATTCTAATATATATCCTCTGCTTTCATTAGCGATGTCACAGCCTTGTTTTGAGGGATCATGCTTAGTTACATTCTTTCCCCCTCTCCTTCTATTAGTAGCTGTAATTTTATTTGAACTATGGACTGGGTTTTTTCTGTGTTAAAAATCTACTTCCATTTTAGGTCTCAGAAATTAAGATGGAGAAAACCCCTTGGTTGGATATCTTCTTATTTGGCCCTTATCCTGGAGGAATATGAGTCAATATTTTTCAGTGAAGAAATAATACAATATTCTGAAAGACCGCTTTTAAAAGCAAACATATTTTTCTTTGTATTATTTGGTAATAGTACTTTTCTTTATTCCTTCCTCCAAATATCCACTTAATGCAAGCATCTTGTAACCAAATATTCATTTTTATAATAAATTTTAAACTTTTTTATAACTTGATCATCAGGTTATGTATCACTAGAACACTGTTGACTAGTTTTAATGAGCTGTTTTAATATTGATTATACTCTTATGAGAGGTGGCACTTCTCATTCTGTTTTAAGTCTTTTGTGTTCTTTTAAAATGAATGTATTTTTTATGCAGACTTAGAAAACAGCAGCAAGAAAATATCTGCAATAAGTGTAAATATTATGCTCATTTGCTTCCTGGGACCTTTAAAAAGATCTTCAGATCTTGGTGCTGCACCTTTAAAAAGTAAAGTTCCAATAAAAATCCATTAGCTACTTTCAAATATAGCAAGCCTCCTGTCCAGCTGTGAAAAGTACTAGATGATACTTATTTGCCATTTGTGTTATTTACGGTCCATGACTTTTATGGTAACTGGTTCCTATTATTGGTTTCTATTAATGTAAAACATAAGTGAACATAAATGAGGCGTGAATCATTTCTTTTTATTAGCCCCACAGTCTTCACTCAGTGCTTGCAGTAACTCCAGCTGTGACTTGTTAGTGATAACCTATTTAAAGAAGGATATCTTTAAGAATAAGGGCTGTGATTAGGATTCTTTGTCTGTTCACAGTTTCAAAAGGTTTTACTAGTTCATTGCAAGATCAACAATGATGAAAATAAAAATTAATTTTAATACTTCTAAGTCCAGGGTTGCCATTAAACTGCCATGAGTAGCACGGGTACTAATTATATTCCAGGTAAGTTCTTAAGGGTTAATGCTAGAAGTGAGACATATAGGATATGTCACTTCAGCAGCACAGGAGAGGACCTCCTGCTGCTATTTATCCATGTTGTTAAATGGTAGATACTGATACAATTAGTTATTAAAGAATATACCCTGGGGAAAAAGACATGTATTTTTTAAGAATTACAAAGTTAATGTGAAATTAGACTTTTCAGAAATGGACTTTACACCTATAGGACTGAAGTAATGCGTTTGAATTCTATTAGAAGAATTGTATCTTAAGCCATGCATTAAGTTCCCTTCCAAGTAGGTTTATAGTTGCATTGAAAAGAGCATGTACTCGAAGTTTGTTCTATGCAAAGTAGAATTTTTAAGTTTTCTGCTTAAGCAGAATTTAGATATAGTTAAAGCTTGTTTTTCATTTCATCAATATTTTTTTCTAAGTAAAAACAAAGTTTTCCTGATCTGTTCTAACCATATATTTATTTAAAACACTAAGTATTTATTAGTAGTTAAATAAATCTGGAGCACACATTTCTCACTCTCTTTGAAGCTTTAGAGTATGTTATCAACCTTTATGTAAGTCTTTACCAAAACAAACTGCTTTAATTAGTTTGTAAGAAGAGTCTTGCTGCACTTCCCAAACATTCTGTGTCATGTTTCATCAGCGATATGCCATGAGTAAAAGAGAGAAAGGAAAGAACTGTATCCCCAAAATGAAATACTTCTATTATCCTGCATCTTTCAGGGGCCTTTCCGGGATCCCGCTGAGGTGCTGTGGCAGCGCTACAAGCCTTTGGAGCCAACCCTGCGGGTGAGAGAATCAATGTATTCAGCAGCAGCCAAGGCCACAGAGGCAACACCAAGGGAGGAGCAGAGAAACCTCATACATGACAAGGAGTGAGTTCTTTAGTTTTTCTTACATCGTTGTGAGAATGTTTTCTTTATTCCATGGCTTTCAGAAACCTTTCATGCCTAACAAAATGAAATGTCAAACCTGACAGCTTACTAGAAAACGTTTTATGTATATGCTTCTAAATTCTGTGTCCTTAGATTATAAACTACTCAGGGCAGAGATCCTATCTTGTAATTGTGTGACATGTGCCATCCATATCTATGAATGTCTAAAAGAACTTGTAATAATAATAATATGTGATGCAACAGATGGCTTTAATGGAGAATAAGAAAACAAATGCGAATTCTGTCTTGCCACATGCACCTTGCCAAGGAAAAATACTTTTTCAGTCTTCATATTCTGGGAGCTTACTGGTTATAGGAGGAAAAAATGGTGGTGTGTGCCAATGAGACTTGTTTTCTGTCCCAGAGGAGTCCCACAGCTCACTTGGAAGGGGAGGGAGCATATGTTGCACGTTAGAACATGATACAAAAACTGGAATCATCTTTGAAGCAGTTTGATTTCCTAAGCCATAGCAGCTGTAATAGTGTCTAACAGGCCAGTTCTTTTCCATAAAATCTCAAATACAGGCATAATCCACCCCAAAAGATTAAGGCTTCTGTCCCAAAATATTTAAGGCCATTGCCAAAATATTTCTCTTTTCCGTTTGTTTTTGTTTGGGTTTTTGTTTGCTTGGTTTGTTTGTTTTTTAGCACAATGGACTGTTAAACACTGTTTTGTCCAATCATAATAAAAACCTGCTAAGGTACCTTTTCTGGCTTTACAGTTAACTAGAAAAAGAATTATGTTTTGCCAACCTTTTCCTTGAATTCACTGCTCTTGGCAATCCTTTGGCCCTTCAATACCAGAATTCAGGACAGAAGGGAATCACATTTCCTCATGAGCAGCCTGTGATCACTGGCACATGATGTTTTGCTATCTTTGATCTGTTTTGTGCTTTTTTTATCAGTTTCATATTGCCATGTGTCAGCTTCGGGACTTAAAGAGTGCCAGAATCAATTGTGTTTACATGGTTTAGCTTCTATGTTTTTATTGTTGGACCATTTCCCCCAATTTAATAGTAACAGTATCTTCGAATGAGAATTCTATTCAAAAATAGTTTTGAAATTAAAAAAAAATATTTTATTTAGACTGCTTTTTCACTTTTGTACAATGTTTTTGGTGGTTTTATTTTTTTTTTCAGCGAGAGATAGCACTTTTTTTTCTGTTCTTTACAAAATCATAACTGAGTTCAGTTACAAGTAAAAATATACTCCCCTTTCCTATTTCTCTCTGTATTCTTTCATGTATTGGTATGAGGAGGAAACAGCCTAATTTTCACATCTCGGGTTAAACTTGTGCTTTTTTTCTTTTCATTTTTATATCTAATTTCTGCTGGTGAAATTTAAGAGAACCCCTATCACTAGGTAGTAATTAATACTTTACCTCTCATTTAAAGTGTTTTCTTCACTGAATTAGTTGTGATTGATGCATTTCAACTGAGGATAGATGATGTTCTTCATTTATAGGCATGACTAAATTTCCCAGTCTTTATTTGATGAAGTTTACCCCAGACATTACTGCGTCAACACTTTCAGAAGGTCAGACC
Organism: Bombycilla garrulus; assembly: GCA_013400315.1. NCBI lineage: Eukaryota > Metazoa > Chordata > Aves > Passeriformes > Bombycillidae > Bombycilla > Bombycilla garrulus. The sequence continues at coordinate 796,787 of VXBU01000554.1, read as the reverse complement.
TTGCAATAAATGTTTCACTGACTCTTCAGTGAGGAAATTGTGAAGATTTGGTCTTATACAGTTTAAATTTGGAGACTCTAACTTTGCTAGATATTTGATGTGGGGACTTTATTTATCTTATGGGTAAGGAAGCATTTAATGCCATCCTTAATGCACAGAAGCAATGTCCCAACAATCAATGATTCTCAGCTTCATGCACACTAAATGCAGGGTGTATTATACATTTTCAGGCTGTGATCATTCCATTTGTGCTTCTTATTCAACCAACCATGCAAGGGTCACATCTGTAACCTTGAAAAGGTGATGACAGAGCTGCAGGTCATCACCAGGACTAATGCTCACTAGAAATGCTGCAGCTGCTGTGTGGGATGTTGGTCTCCAGGGAGGAGCCAGCAAAGGGTTACTCAGATTCTACAGTAGTTTTTTCTCAGCAGTGCCTATTATGAATTGACAAATTTCTGTTTCTTACTATGTAATTGTGTACTTTGGGACTTTATTTCTTCCTGGTAGTGCTTCCTATGCTGATTATTCTTCTGTTTTAGAAAATAAGGAGGGAATGAGCAGCAGAAGTATGTGGCATTTGTTGAGAAAGCTTGTGTTTGCATGAAATGACAGACTGAATCCTTGATAAGTATATTTCCAGAGTGGGTATTGTGTGGTGTCTCTTCAGACAGAAAGATTCTTGGCATGTACCTGAAATATTCAGCAACATTCAGAATTCCCACACAACCCTAATTATCAGGGTTCTTTAAAGTGGTTGTACACAGGATGATAGGATGAGTATTACAAGCCCAGAGAAAGTTCTTGCTTTTGATAAAATGCAGAAAAAAATTGGAGAAGCTGTGAGAACATTTGAGACAGGCAAAAGCAGTATAAATGAAACCAAAACTGCTGTAATTTCCTATTTTGTAATGAAAGAGCAACTATGTAATCCAGCCTAATAAGAAAGATTCCTTTTTCTCATGTAATTGAAGCTGTTACTATCTTATTGTGCTATTTTTCATACAAATGAAGTGATTTCCCCCTCCACTTGGATAGGAATGACAATTGCATTCCTTTGGGATGGCTGTTTAATATAGTGTCCAGTTTGAGGTACCAACTGCTGGATCCAGCAGACTTAAACGAAGCATAGAAAGTTCTTTCCTCAGCTGCGTGCAGCTGCATGCTGGCCTAATTATCCAGAGAACAAAAATGTAAATTATTTTCATTAACTTTGATGAAATTTGTCTCGTATAATATGCCTCATACTTCAAAGTATAGCATTAAACATCTCTATGAAGTCAACAAACATCAGAATGAGATGCAGTGTGGTGACAGCAATAGTGTAAGGCTTAGGTTTCCAGATTTATTGTAGTCTTCTGGTGTGACATCAGAAACATACTCTCAGTTTCTGGCTGTGTCTGTGCTTGGTGCTGTGCTGGAGATGCACAGCCTGGTCCTGGTCACACTGGTTCACAGCAATGTTTGCACCTCTGCCTCTCCAGTGCTGTGTGAATACAGCAGCACCCAGCTCCTCATGAGCTTATTTTCAGCAAGATTGTGCTTTTCTTTACAACAGCTGAGGTGCTGCTGTGCTGCCTTTTGCTGGCCAGGACAGATACACTTGCAGAGAAATTAGTGACCTAAATAAGCTTTGTACTTGGAGAACATCGATGTTATGAGCTGCCTGGTATTAATGACAAGGAAAGAAAACTTAAAATGAAAGTCACTTTAAGATTTAGCGTTTGAAAAAAATGTTTTAATTTCTAGAGTTATAAAATATTTTACTTATTTCTGACTTAGCTGCAGTGAAAATGGCTACTACGTTTTATGTCATACGAACACAACACATCTGAAAACTTTTTTCAAATTATACTTAGTTTGTTGTATGCTTTGCAACTTCAGCAATTTGCATATTTTCCGGACTGTTATTATATTATGATAAACAGGGATTATCATATATTTTCAGATAATGTTTTCTTAACAATTCAACTTCTATTTGTAACTCTTCCATTTATTTTAATTACTAGCACAGTGTGCAACATTTATTAATCAGCAGAGTCTTTTTAAGTTAAAATACTAAATTAGCTAACCCCATTAACACAGAATACTCCAAACAAGCAGTAATAGGAGAGGTAGTTACTGTGCAAATCGTATTATACATGCGGGTGCTCTAGGGCACAGTTAAGCATGATTACCCTCTTTTGATCCAGTATTCCTCTGCTTCTTCCAGCTAATTTCCACTGGAAATTTACAAAGCAGCGCCTTCATTTTTCCATCTTAATTTTTCTAATGAAGTTCTGGTACTTTATAACACTTGGGATGCAGATAATAAGTCTGTGTATAATTAAGAAGTTCCGGAATTTGCTGCAGGAGAGATCTCTTTTACTTCCTACAGGAACTAGGCTGTGCTTTTATTTGCCACTTCACATTATTGCAGACAAGGGTTAAATAAAGATGGCCAGAGGATTTTTAGATTTACTGATGTTACAATCAAAGTGACTGATACTTTTTCAATAAACTGTGTGTTTAATATATTACCATAAACAATATTTGTATTAATGCACCAAAGTAGGCTTCTCATGGCAAAAACTGTGCACTAAAGATAATGTTACTAGATATGTTAAATAAAATATCCCACCTTTCTTCTTGTATCTAACACTTTGATTTTAACATACATGCATTGTAAACTACATAAGATCTGTCCTGCTGCAGTTATTTTGCTATGGAAAACCATTATGCTTACTTCTTTGTTCCCTGAGGGAAAAGATTGGATTTGATGAAAAAATTACTTCAGGTAAAACCCAAATTTGTAAGCTTAAAATTAATGTCATGTTTTATTAAAGAAAAAAAAAAAGAAGTTAAAATATTCCCAGATTCCTGATAGAGAAGCATGGCTTGTTTGGAGCTAGTTGTTCATGAAGTTCTTCAAAGTAAGATAAAATTGTCTTATTTGAATTAAATCAAGACAACAAGGAACTGAATTGCTTTTGTATAAAAACACTTCAGATAAAAAAATAACAATGGCCTAGAGTTAATATTTTGCTGCATCTTTTATACTGAATTACAAAAATGTACAATACATACAAATATGAAAGCTTGAAAAGCCACATAAGCAATCCTCTGTTTTATATGTGCCCTGGCAGTGCAGCATGTCTGGCAGTCCAGCAATAGATCAGGCAGTTCTTTCTCAGAAGCCTGGGTAGGTTTTGAAGCAGTTCTGGGATCAGGATTGCCTGCTTGCTCTGCTAGACTGCTGGGATTCTGCTTCTTGGGCAGGTTTGGAGAACACGCTGAAGGACCCCCTCTGTTTTCTTGTTATTTAAATTTCAATAAAAAGTCACTGGCCATGTCCTGTGCCCCATTGGTAAGTACCATATAGCGTTGGGATACTTCTGCTTAGCAGTCAGTGATGGACGTGGGAAATTCTCCTTCCTGCTTGTGCTGCTGTGCTGCTCTTCTCACACTGCCACAGACACCAGAAACCAGTTCCTGCTGCTGCTTCTGTCATCTCTGTTGTGCTGGTTTGAGATTGATTGACATTTTGGTGGGCAGGAAAATAGCCACCCCTGGAAGTGAGGTGTGCCTGTGGATTTCCCATGAGCCCAGTGCAACACCAATTGTGGGCCAAATTTAAAGACAGACAGGGAAATGAGCCAATCAAAAGTGAAATTCGTCTCAGTAGGATATACATTTGCACAGGACTGCCTGAAATCTCTCTCTTTTGTTTCTGGCCTTGAGCAGGTACAGATGTGGGCTGTGCCCTCAGCCCGGTCGTCCC
>VXBU01000554.1:756682-792438 GCA_013400315.1 Bombycilla garrulus | reverse complement strand
AAGACATTCTTAAACTGCACCCTAAAAGCTGATACAGCCCATGGGCAGTTGTGAGAGGACTGTCCCACGGGGGGTGAAGCTTTGCAATGGCAAATCCGCAGGCGAGCCATTTGTGAACTGTGTGGCCGCAAGAGGACTGGTATTCTTGTGGGGAACCTATGGCAAAAGCAGGAGGGACTCCTGCTCTTCTTGTTGGATTGGGGAAATGATTGTTCGAGGGGTGGATTGACTGAAAATCCTAGGTTTTGTCTTTTCATGTGGTCTGTGGGAGAGTGAACAGTCGGTGGGGGGAGGATGGATGTTTTGAAAGTTTCCTTCTGGTTTCTGTTTTTTTCTTTTTAGTGTTAGTTAATAAAATTTCTTCTCTATGCTTTAAGTTTGGGTGATTGTGCTCCTTTTTTGGTCCTATCTCACAGCAGAAATAGAGAAAAATATATTTTCATGGGTGCACTGGCCCTTGGCTGGTGTCAAACCATGGCATTCTTGGTTTCTGACCCAGAAATCGAAATTTGGTAAATAAACCTATGACATCTGTCAACCCAACTGGAAAATCTTCAGCATCTAAAAGGCCTTTTCCATCTCCTGTCAAAATAGTGAGAGAGATTGCAATAAAAGGACAGACTAAAGGGAAGGTGAGGTATGCAGGAACAAAAATCCTGGAGGGAGTGTAAACATGTGAGGGGAAAAAGGATTAGAAAGATGAAATTAATAGTAGAGGGAAGGTCCAGGACAGGACCTTAAAAAACAATAAAAATAAAACCATTTTTATTTTTGTTAGCAACAAATATCTATGATGTCTTTGAAATTTAAATACCTCTAGCAGCTGTCAGGTGCTGGTTTGACTACTAAGCAAAGGCTTCTAGGTCTTTTTTAGGCTCATTAAGTTCAATACAATGGGGTCCTGGCAGGAGTGCAGCTGGCCTTCATCACCAGTGATACAGCCAGCCTTGGTCCTGGTCCTTCTCACGGTATGTACGAGTAATACTGCCATTTGTAGTTTCCCGTTTTTGGTTCCAACCCTTTCCCCATTTTGTATGTATTCTTTGCCATATCTCTCATCCAGATTGATACTAAATAATTTTTCATTTTTCAATATATTTATTTAGGGAAAGTTCACCTTCCATTTAATCATCTTTTAGGAAGTCTCAGCTTATACTGACTTTGTCTTATAGCAGAATAAAGCATCTATACAGAATTCAATTCTTCTTTGATTGGTACTTCTGTCTACATCATTTTTACTGAAAACCTTTAAGAATTTTTGAATTTACATTTAAATCACAAGGAAAACCTGAAACCTAGATGTAGGAATAATGAATGAATGCTTTGAAATCTAAACTATTGAAATCTAAATTTGTACAGTTGATAATGGTATCCTCCCATTGTCTGAATTTAATTTGCTTCTTCCATCACTCTCTTCTGTCACTTTCAGAGCATATAATGTTATTAATTTTATGAAAAGCTGTGTCTGGTGTATACAAAGAGCTACAGAACATAATACTCTTACAGTGTTTTGCAGCGCTATTACTTCTTGCTATTATTATTGGTTGGGGGGGATATAATGACTTTTGTATTACTCCCATTAATTTGGTTACCCTACTGAACACAAAATATTGTTGTTATTCTTTTAATTACTTATTCACATAATGAAAATTCTCACTTATTTTAAGAAGACACTGAATTTACAAGCATGTGATCCTTTCTTATAGCTAGAGTATCATCTCTTTAAGGATCTGCCCCCTGACTCTGATAGCAGAACTGTAAACAGAAGAAAAAGCTTCTATTAGATACCATTATACCCTATTATATTTTTGTTCTTTCATCTAAAAGAACATACTGCTAGTTCTGTCTCAAAGTCTTAATTTTGGGATTTTCTTTTTGGAATCATATTAGAACCTACATTACTCTGAGAATTTTATTTGTGTGCGAAAAAGTCAAAGATTAACTGGTCCACAGTAAAATCAAAGCCTCTATGTAGAATTTTTTAAAGGAAAACTAGAACAATTTACTTCTACTTTCCTCAAGATTTTAATAATTTTGTGGATAAATTTTACAGAACATGGTATTCATATTAAATTATGAATGCTATGGCTCAACTAAATTCTGTGCATATATGGGCAAATCCCAAAACTGCAAGCCTTGTCTTCTCAGCTATCCAATCCCCTGAGAAAGCCAATTTTCTTTCATGTCTGAACAAAAGAAAAATGTACTATTAAAATGCAATTCAGAAGTGATAAAAACTGCAAGTGGAGCAGCCGGCTCACAGCACCTTCAATGTATTCTCTGGGACACTGGGGCCACATTAATTTTTGTGTGTGTGTGATGTCCATCCCATGTGCAAATTAGCATTACAAGTACCCTAATCTGTCTTGTGTGAGTGTGTCCTTTCCCATGAGTATACACATGCTACTATAGCTTTTTATTATTTAAAAGTCTGCTAACTCAGGGTTTTCCTTTCACTAACTTTACATGACATTTGTTTGTGGCACATGATAGAAGTTGATATAGCTGGAACCATTCTAAACCCATTTCTTTTTATAGGTTGGAAAGAAAGAAAAATAGTTTTACAAAACCCTCCAGCAGTTGTTTATAAATCAGTTAGTCAAAATAAACAATTTTCTGCATCTGTATCAGCCGAGAGATGAAGAAGGGTATTTTAATGCTCATTTTTATCAAAATTTTGTTTGCCTAACTCTTGTAGGGACTCTGGATTCTGAAAAGATTTTAGCTAAGGAAGGGTTCTAATTAACTACACTCCTTGTCGTGGCATTTAAAAGTGATGTTTTAGACTTCTGAAGCATATCTTTCTAATTTTGTTGAGTAATATTATTTCCTGCACTTCTAGCATTAAGAACACATGTTGATCTTTTTCAGAATACTAGCAATGATAAACTTAATTCCTTAAAGTAATACTTAAAGCATTTTACTTTGAAGTAAAATGTACTTGTTTGCTCCCATGACTCTCCTGGAAACTCAAATAGATGGAAATAAGATGTGTCTGTAGGGTATCTTGCAGATCTTCTACATACAAGATGTTTTTCACCTTCCTTCACACAGTTTGTTGTGGAACCTACCCAAAAAAACCCTGTGGTTGTCCATGCCAGTTAGGGAGATCCATCTGAAAATCCCTTACAGCAGGTAGCTGGAGCATCACTGCTTGCTGGCACTGTGTAAGCAGCAAGTCCAGCATCATTATGACCGAAGATGAAAGAACCTGACTCAAAAAGATTGCTAATTTGGACATGATTATAACTTAGGGTAAAGTACACAGTCTGTGAATTCCGAAGAAACAATTTCTCCGTTTTGTTGTTTACCAATATGCACAAGTTTCTGTTCTGTTAAATGAGAATACGGTTTATTTAGCTTTGGTTATGACATTCCAAAAGATGCCTGCCTGTCTCCAGAAGTGATCTCTGTCCTCGTGCATGGGGAGTGCCTGTCACTGGCAGCTGGCACAGGCTGCACTGCCTGCCAGGACCTGAGGTATCAGCAAAGGCAACCCTCATCGTCCTGCACATCCCACCAGTTTTAAGTGCACATACAGACAAAGTAATAATCTACTAATGCAATCAAACCAAGTTAGATCCTTGTGCACAAAGTCTTCATTTTATCCCATTGAAACTATCTTTTTGCTCCAGATTTAATCTGAAAGAAGCTTCAGGAGAAATTGCAGTAATCCTCTCACAATACTGGGGGGGGGAACATTAAGAAGGTAGTGAAAAATATCCGGAACATGTGTCCATGTCATCTCCTGCACCACTGATTTACATCAATCCTGTGGCATCTAGAAAAGAGCATAACTGAATTTAAAATGTTATTTAATTTCAGATTTCTGCCATTTTCTTCATATCATAAAAATTATGAGAAGTATGAGCCATCACTTTGTAAGTCAGGCAAATATGGCCAAGAAGCATATGGAACGAAATATTTCAGAGAAGTATATCCTGACAAGTGGATAGCAGACAAGGTAAGTCACTGCAAAAATCAAGGATTTTTTTACTTTTTTAGATTGCTTTTTTATTGGAATTAAATTAATTTCATTATGATCCAGAGATCATGCAATCAAATGGGATTCTTTCTAGCATGTTATAAAATCACATAGTGAAGAGCTGTGATGAGATATGAAATTTTCTTGACTCTCTGGTAAAGTCAATTTGAGGAAATTCAATACCTGTTGATCCTACAAGATCAGGATTTAGGACCCTGATTAGGTAAATCTTCAGTTATATGAATTTTGCTAAGTTTTGTTCTGTTTGTATTGCCTTTTCTTATTTAGGAGAGGTTGTATATTTACTCTTATACATTAAGATAAACCTTCAGGAAATTATAGCAAAATCTGATTAAAACAACACAATATTTTACTGCTTACATTCTTTGGAAAAATCTTAAAACTAGGGAATAGCTGTTTTTTATATTAAGAAGACATCACTAAATTGCTTGTTTTGTCAGGAGTACCTCATACATGTCTGGTTTTGTAGTGCTGCAAGAGGTAATTTTTCTCAGATAATGAGTTTGTGTAGTGTTTGCATTAATTCTATTTGTATTAGGTGTCTTCATCACTTTAAAATTTCTGAGTACAAAGACGGTAACGTACTTAGGCTCTGTGCTGCACTCATCGAAAATATAGTTAGGGGACTTAGGGGACATTGAGCATCTTTTGTAGGAGGAGAGGCTGAGACAACTAGAACACTTCAGTCTGGAAAAGAGAAGGCGCAGGGAGATCTTAATAAAGTGCACAAACACCTGATAAGAGCAAAGGAGGAACAGGACCTCAAACTTCTCCCAGACTCCATAGTGTCCAGTGACAGGACAAGAGTCAATGAACACAAGAGAAGTGCATGAAATTCCATCTGAACACAAGAAAACATTTTTTTGTTGTTTTTTTGTGGTTTTTTTCTTTCATTTTCTTTTTCTGTGAGGGTGACAGAGCACTGGCACAGGTTGCCCAAAAAAGGTTGTGGGATCTTTATCCTTGCATACATCCAAGGTTTAGGCAACCTGCTTTAGGTGAGTAAGAGGGCTGTAGAGGGTGATCCCAAGAGGTCTCTTCCTACCTAAACAATTCTGGGATTTTGTAAGATATGATAAATGATTTCCTTGAAAACAGTTTAACCTTTATAAACATACAGCAAGTTCCAAGGAATTTTAGTGCGAGAAGGAAGATCTAAAAAAGATTTTTCCTCAAAACTTTAAGGTTTAAAAATGAGCTCAGAGTAAAATTTTTGGTATTTCAACATGCATTAATTATATCTCCTTGCATATAAAACATCAACAATGTTTTGATCTGAATTTGTCTTTCTAAAGCAAAGAGTGGAAGATATGACTGGCTGAAGTCCTGTAGTAAGATATATAAAAGAGGACCTAAATGTTTTGTTTCTGGTACTCATCCTTTAAAGACTTGGTTTTCTAGTTCTTAGCAGTTCTTGCTCAGGCTCAGATGACGATATCAAATATCTGAAGATATTTATACTGTATATCATATCACACATATATAAACCATGGGCTTAGCTAAAAAAAAACCCCTCACTTTACTTGTGATCTTGGATAGATATCAACCTAAATCTCTGGAGCTGAATAGCTGTATACATTAACCCAACATGACACAGAGCCTTCCAACCCCAATTCTAAATCAATATGAAGCTTCCATTAGGAGCCGCTTACCCCAGCAGAGAGATAAGAGGAGAACAGGGCTATTTATGACATACCTACTGCTTTAATGGGTCATTATTATCAGGAAAAAACCCAAAAAGAACCACAAAACCTCAAGCTCCTCATGGCAATTTAATGGAAAAAGGCCTATAGGCAGGTGTGAGGGCATACTTTCTTAACTGTTAGATTTGATAGAACTCTGTGTCACTTTTGTATTTCTAAACTCTATGAAAACTTTGAATATATCAGTGCTATGAACAAACTTGTCTGTTCTAATGAATCACAAGACTAAAGGGTGATTAAAAAATACTAGGAAAAAACCAGATTTTTGCTTAATAGTTTGTCTGCTGAACACAACCCTCAAGTTCACCACAAGGTTTTATTTTTGTGGATGCAACCCTTATTACAACCTGAATAGCTGATAACACTGCCATGATCTCAATTCAGTTTTTGACAGTCTTACGCTAAACAAACAAGTTTTCTTTTGTTGTTGCTGGTAAAACTGTGTAAGTTCTTCCACAGAGTCAAGTCAGTGGATCAGTGACCCATATGAGCTGCTGAGGTGTTATTTGATTTTACCTGATATTAGCTGGCTTAATACTAAATAGAAAAAGTTTCTTTGTGTGTCTGTGTGTGTGTGTGCATGAGCCTGTCTTAGCTGTATTTTCCTGAGCTTTTCATGTGTTCATTACTATGCAATTTAATTCAAGTCACAAAAATATTAGTATGTAAATTATATAATTACTTTAGCAGCAAAGTGAACAACAATGAAAAATATTACCTTGTTTCATTTCTTCTGGAAAATGAAAGGGTATTAGCATAGACTTCCTCTAAACATAATAATTACCATATCTATGTGAGGAAAAGTTAGTAGTTCTTTTTTTAATCTACTTATAATCTGAAAATTTTTATCTCTGTTTACATTTCAAAGAAGTTTGAGTTAAGGGGAAAGGTTCTGTTCTAATTCTTCATTATAAGTAAATGAGGAATGGAAATACTGTACCTTTAGTGAAACTGAATCTAGCTGGTTTACTCAGTAAATCAGATCAGTATAAAACATAAAAATGCTTACATATTTCTAGTTTTACATTCTCTATTTAAATACATTGGAATGCCTTTGATAGAATTAATGTGAGAAGTTTCAATATAAAATATTTAGTAGTCACTAGGAATTTAATCTACAATGATAGGTTCCAATGTAGATGGACAGTCAAGGGATCAAATAGTCTTTCAGCTGTCAAAACTCTCACATATGTTCATATTTGCTGAGGCAGAAATGATAGCTTAAATCTTTAATTGGTATTGGAATTAGTTTTTATATGCATTTTAGAAAACTGACTTTAATGACAGCACTTAATGTTTTCTTATTTGTAAAATTCAGGAAGCGATAGTTTTAAGATGTTCCATTCTGATAGATTCTTCCCTCTGATGCCTTATTATAGGTGAATTACAGTACAACTGAATCACAGTTTCATTATTTGCAGGGGCATTTTGGCCCTAAACAGGATTTTATTATCTACAAAGCATAAAAATACCCAGGACTGCAAAGAATTAATTTAGAGAACCTAAGCATATTGCACAGAACATAAAGTTGACCTTTACCGTCTACAGCTTTTGGAATGGAGTGGGATGTGGAACACATCGTAGATTTAATGTGGCACAACGCTGTCTGCAGAAACTTGGGTGGGACTGTGACGGCCTGCCCATTGCACCCGATGATTGAATCTGCTGTCACCAGCATCCTGATAATAATGAACATTCAGCTTAACGACCGTGATTATGATTATCATAATTGATGTGCAAGTGCAGTGTGTGGGAATCATTACAGCTGAACTGTACAGCAGAGAAACATGCCTTAGTTATAGATAATTTTACTTTTATGCATTGATTGGGATAAAATATGTCTTTCAAGTTCAACAGGCCAGCTTGATATAATTTTAGTAAGATTTCTACATGTATGAATTGATGTTTATGAACCTCCTGCAAAACAGTCATTCTAGCTGTTTGTTTTGAATTGCTTAATTCCATTAATAATGGGAAATAATTAAATAATTAGATGTTGTCTAGTGGAAATCACTTAGAGAGTACTGCCAGCATTAATCAAATATCAACTTCAAATAATTCTGATTATCATGGCCTTGCCTGTGCTAGGAAAAATAGCCCTTGTAATTCACCACCAACACAATTCTGCTTTTGGTGGAGCAGTGGAAGCAGGGCTGTGGTCAATACTGCTGGCATTTTCACACTGTAGTTTTGTAGCCATTAGGCAATAGTTGTTCCATATATAAATTATATCACTTCCATCTTTGTCACCAGAGGCAGAGAATTACAGGCTCAAATTCAGCCAGTGTAGATAAAGGCACAATCAACAGCTTCAGTCGATTTTGTTGAACAGTGATTGCCTTCAACTGTGATTGCATGAAGTTGCAGAAGTATTTAATTAAATCATGACATATATAGCAGATAAAAACAAGTATGAATATATATTCTAAGCCAGAATTTATTTAAAAATGTTACAACATAAGTGTAATGAAAAGTATAGTTTCATTGCTAAACATAAATTTGGTTCTTTGTCCAAGAACTGACAGATTTTTCAATCTGGGTTAATAGAGAGAACAGAAAAAAATTGTTGTAAAGAGGGAAAGAGATTTTTTCTGTTTGAAAATTAGTTTTATCTCTTGTAGGGCCAACACATAAAACAGTCATGTTTAGTGGATGATGTCATTATGAGGCAAGATTTTTGATACACTACTTGTGCTTTCCCATCCTTGACTGTGCTGAAATTTACTTAAATTCCACCTTAACTCAATTTTTCTAACCTTCCAGTGATCTGACTTGAGATCATAGGTATGATCTCTTCAAAGTTTTAAATTCTTTCTTGCTCAGACGGTGACTTCATTTTTATCAAAGCAATTTGCTTGTTTTAATTTTAATTAGAAAAAAAGATTATCCAAGAGCATTTTCTAGCAAAGTGTGATACTGGCTAATGAATATGCATCTGAATTGTCAGCTTTATGACCTTTTAAAACTTTAAAGGCCATATTTACCAGCGTGCTTTGTGACAGAAGTTACTAATGTACATGAGAAGTGCTAGCTCATATTTGAAATATCAGATTCCTAGCTCCCCAATCCAACCTCAGTGTGTTTTCCTAGGCAATACAGATCTTACCTAATGTGGCAGTCAGAAGGGAATTATTAGATGGGCTTGTTCCAATCCTGGTTTCCTCATGAGCCATGTCAGGGATGCACTCTGGCAATCCCCGGCCCATGGCATGGCCCCTCTATGGTTATTACTGCTGGCAGGACTTTGTGTATCTATTCAGATGGTTCAAGTGGACCCTTAGTTTGCGTCATCAACTACCTGCTTCCAACAAAACACTGTTTCTTTTTTTTGCTATCCTGATTCCTGCATAAAACCAAATATTTTAAATCCAAGGATCTGGTCCTACAACAATATATGCTGTACTATTCATGAAAAGTCTGTCTGTTCTGCCCTGTAACATATATTTTCTACTCTCAGATGAATCACTTGGAGTCAGAATGCTGCTGTATCTTCATATGAAAGTCAACCTGAGTGATTCCCTGCCTGCACATTGGTTGATTCCCTATTTAACAGCATTAATCTTCAGAGTTGTGAGCTCCTTGGAGCTCAGGTGTTTGGCTACCTGATTTAATAGTAAGAAAAAGAACAGTGTTGTGCAATTTAATATCACAGAGCAACTTAATAAGCAGGTGGTCGCTGAAACTGGGTAACAAAAAGTATGTTAAAATCAACTTCTACTAATGATTTTTTTTTTTTTTTGGTAAATGTCATAATGTCCTGTTGAGAAGGAAAGGTATTAAGGAAAGCAGGAGTGTGCCATGTCCAAAAATGGGAACACCAGACATTACCTCTCATTCACAGGACTAGGATAAAATATCTCTTATTATAAGATGCACCCATTTCATTTTCCAAGAAAGCAAATGATAAGTCCAACTTCTGACAGTTTACATAATGATCTTTCCTGGTTCCTTATGACCGTGTCTTATTTACAGAATTACATTTTGTTGTGAAGATCACTTTCAGTGCTCCTACTGGAAAGGCTCTTGAGCTGTAGATTGTTTCCTTTGAGAAAATCCTTAAGGTCACCACTATTGGGTTGCTTTTAAAAAATGCTAAGCTTGATATAAGATTATCAATTGTTATTAATTATTATTGAGCTTTCAAATTATTTTCTTGGTTGTAGAAAGATGGTAAACACCATGAAGCAAATTAAAATATGCAAAATGTGCCTTTGGCTAAGGTTCAGCTAAATGCAGAAAATAATCTGTGGATAACTGGAAGGCTGAAAAAACTTTCTAGTGGTTACCAATGAGTCACAGGGTATGATTTTGAAGTAATTTCTACAAAATAGTGTCTGAGAAGAGTCAAACCATTCAATTATTTGCATAAGAGGAGATACTGTCACCACTAGTCTAATCAAATCCATTCTAGTGGTTATTTGTAAGGGTTTGTGGGCAACTAGTTGAATATTTTATAAAACCTGATTTTCAGTTCTGTAATTTCTCAGCGGGAAAATGCAGTCCCTTGATGATGATCCAAGGCTTTGAAGAATAAATTGATTCGAAAGAGAAAATTAAATGGCACTTATTATACTGTCTAACTAGCAATCCTCTGTCATTTGTCTGTTGGATGATAAATGCCTTGCTTTGCCTACCTTCCTCATTTAGTAATGTAACTTGCATCTTAGCAGTATAAAAGAAAACCTCACTTTTTTAGTAAGAGTTAACTTTAAATAGTATTTCTGTGGGTGAAATGTATGTATGTTTTAGCTTTCTAAATAATTCCCATTGTACACATTGCTTAAACATTTTAAAGCCTCTTATTTAATCAGAAACACTTTAGAAATAGACTATCTTGCCCAATTCCTTCAATACGTGCTTAGTGTACATTACAGTAACTTGTGGCACAGCTTTAAATTGCAAAAAGTATCAGTTAATCTAGAAACAGTAGATACTGGAATTACACCTAATTTGTTTATATTGGTTTTAGGCGTTGATATCTGGGTATGATTTTGTTTGTTGGAATTCAAAATCCATACACTAAACTGGGAAATCCATGGCCCTGCCTTTTCATATCAGTTTTGGATAGACTGTTCAGTATTCTTGGAATTAAGTAGATTTTTTTATATGTATGTCAAACATAATATATTTCAACTCAATTCAATTTGCCACAATATTGAATTAAAAAGGCTATATTTCGAAGTCACTTAAAATTCTTTATGGAACTTATCTGCAAAAGCAAGCTACTTATTATTTGATAATACTCACCAAGACCTTGTTTGTGCTTGTTAAATAGAGTTGAAATTAAAGTAACCAAAAGCTTTTCACAATCCTCTGAGAATTACATGGGCCATACAACTGTTGAAAACTGCAGGTTTGAGAGCTGATTCTCAGCCCTAGCATAATTGAGATATATCCATGGAGCTGGGATAACTGGCACGAGGCAAGGATCTGGCCCATAATGAATATAATCAAGATGTAAATACATGCCATTCAGACAGAATGGTCTAGGAAGAATGGTGTTACCTATTTACTCAGAAAAATAGACTTTTTTAATCTCATCTTTAAATGTACATTGCTGGTGAGTTTGCAAAATTGAAGTGTAAGATCAGAGATTCATATTTTGATGACTTTCTTGGAACAGGTTCACTTAGGACTAGAGACTGTTGCATCTTGAAATGATGTCTGAATTAGAGATTTTACTACACTGACTCATTATGATTGTATAGTTTCATAATTTAAATGCTAATAACACCTGTAGGTGTTCTGGAAGAATTCCAAGATATTATGACAGGTATGAGCCCAAATTGAAAGAAAGGCTGTAAGTTTGTGCATTTTTTGTTTATTTTGATGCTCTCTCCAGAGAGCAAAATTACATTATTCTCGGAGCAGTAGGACTTCACTGCAGAAAAATGGATTTTAGAGTAACCTACATTCCTTGAATAGGAAAAACCACAGTAAAAGCTTTGTGCAGTTATCTTGGAATGAATGAGACATTTGAAAGCGGTACAGACTTCTTGTTGTCTTAATGGTTTGATGTAAGTTTCTACTGCTTATTTCTTCAAAATTTATATTAGGAATTAATTCTGGAATAATTTGTCCCATTTTAAATAATGGTATGATATTCCCTTTGGAACACACTTCAGTGTTTATTAATTTAATACAATGAAGAGGTGATTTCAACATGCTTTTTACAAATTCAGGATAAAAGGATGTTCCACCATGACAAACTGTATTATTTATTCTCTTAAAGTTTTTGTTGATCTCAGCGTAATACTTGTAGGGAAAGTGAAAGGCATATCCAAATAAAGAGTGTTTTTATGGGTAGGTGATTTGCCATGTGTTAGTGTTCTAGAATGAAAGTTATGGAATTATTCAAGACTAACCTTTGCACTTCAAATTCAAACTTCACTTCCATACAAATAACCTTACAACCTTTGAGGAGTTAATATATAGAGGTAGCCACACCTCAGGTAGAAGCCATAGGGTACAAAGATTGAAGCACACAGTACCAGTTTCACAACTATATTGGTTTCTCATAATGAGACTGTTTGAATAGGAATTCACTTTTTAACTGCGATAATAGGAACTGAAAATATTCCTGGCTTGTACCTTTGAGACATATTAGGATTTATCACCTGTAGTTGTGTGAAGGAATGGCTGGCTAAGTGGTGTTTATGATAACCAACCAAACACTCTGCTCTTTTTAAGAATAACTTGTTAGGTATGGCAGCCTCAAACTTAGTGGAGGGGAAGGAAAAAGAGAAACAATAAAACCATTGCATATTAACAGACTTTGCACACTAATGCAAAGCTGCTTGATTGAGCAGGGTAGTGTCAACCATGTCTTTCTTCTAATGCTAAAAGTAATGCACATAGACAGAGTGACAATCAGAGTACAGCCTCCCATCAGCTGTAATTAATCTTTTAGTTAACAGAGACTAGAAAAGCTTCTCATCAGCCTCTTCTGAAGTCTGAGGCACCCTGTTTTTTGATGTTTGCATTCTGAGTAAAATTGTCCCCACCAGTTCTAACAAATTGAAACACCAGGCTAATTATGGCAGCTAATGAAGTGTGTGGAATGGTCACAGCTTGTCGTGAAACTGTTCCTTCAGCTCAGATTAGAGTTTCATCAATCACTTTTTTAAACTGATCCAGAATTGCTTCTGCCCAGTGCTTGGCATTTTTAATGCTGTTTCTGTAATTGGTTTTTTCCCCAAAGCTTAGGCTATTTTTTGAAATATTACATTCACAGGACAGGAGCAGGACTTACAAACTCCAGTTTATAAAAAAACATTTCATTATTGCCTCTATCAGCTGATAAAGTGCTAGAAAGCTAATAAAAGAAGCAGAAATATAAAATTTGATATATTGATTCTAATCCAGCTAAAGGTAGCAATAAAGCATATACACATATATGTATATGAATCATTATTACTGTGGGCTAGATGTACACTGCAATCTCATGAGACATGGTTTGTGAGCTGGATGGTTCAAATCCCACTGAAAGTCCTAAATTAAATGAATGACTTTGTCTTAGCTTATTTCCTACTGGATTGTGGTCCTCCATATATCACTCAAAGAGTTCAGCATGATTTGTAGTTTTTGCAGATGCCCAAGCCTTTGGCAAAAGGAAGACCAAAATTTGTTGCTATTTAAAGAATTTTCACACTTCAGTTCAAATCTGAAGTCCTCAGAGAAGTATGGGAAACTTTACGGTATAACTTATATTGCTACTAAACTGTCAATTAATAAATTAGCATATGAAACATTGTAAAAACTCCCAGTTCTTCTTCATTTATAAGATATAATCATACTCAGCTATACAGTGAAAGTTCTGTATAGACATGAAAGGCATAGATGCTAAAGTCTCAAGGCTAAATTCTTTCCTCAACATGGCCAGCAGAGTGTTGAATCTAGTTCAGAAGTTATCCAGCTGAAAAATGAAATAAACTTTTGCTCATGCACTGCCACAGAATATCACTGCACAAGTTGTTGCATTTAGTATATGCATAGCATGTATTCATATCAGAACCAATGCAGCATGGTTTTAGTTTTTTAATTGCTCAGCAATCTATTTCTAAAATTTGTGCTAATAAATTTCCATCTTATATTTCTGAACAGTGTTGAATCTTTAACAGTGTTGGGATATAAATACCAGCTGTTCTCCTCAAAGATTCTGATCAGCAAGTTTGTCAGAACTAACTTGGTGCCAATGCCAAAACTAATCTGTGGCACCTGAGTGAGTAATCACTGTAGCTGATGCTATTCCTGAACTGTATCAAAGAATCAGTGGATTTACACAGAAGAAAAAGTGCCACTGAAAACATGAAACATAAAGATATGTTATCATATATGAGCAAAGACAGAAAAAATATCAATAGGTATTAGTCTGAAAGCTTTTGTTCCCATTTTATTGATTAATGGTGGCATTTATAAGCACTGGATGGAAGATGAGTAGTTTCTCTAGTGTTAGCCAATATGCAGAGTAAGCTGCCTCTAAAATGAGAAAATATTCCTGTTTGATCATTTCTGTCTCTTTTGAAGGTAGCTTGTATTTCTGGAAGAGGAAAGCTGGTTTTGTCTTTAGCTTTCATGAGTGGTAGGACACATTGCTGACTCATGTTTAGCCCGTTGACCACAAGGACCACCAGGTCCTCTTCTGCAGAGCTGCTACCCAGCCTGCCAGCCTCCAGCCCACTTTGCTCTGTGGTGAGACTGTGCCAGGTGCATTTTTCCATCCTGTGTTTTGTAGGGTTCTGTCAGGCCATTCCTCCAGCCTGTCTGCATCACACTGTGTGACAACCCTCAAGTGTCTTCATGGTACCCATTACTTTGGTGTAATCCAGGAACCTGAGGAGAGTGCATTCCATCTCCACCTCCAGATCACTGAGGAAGATATTAAGATGGGCCCCAAGTCAGCGCCTGAGGAAATACATTGGTACCCAGGTTCCAGCTGAGAAGCCATTCATTGCTACCCTTTGAACCTGAGACTCCAGGCAGCTATTACATCTATTAGTCTGAACGTCTAGACTATAATTTACCAACTTGGTTAAAAGGATTCTCTGAGAGATTGTGTAGAAAGTCTTGTTAAAGCTCAGCCAGACAGCATCATCCACTATTCTCCTTTGATCTGCATATCTAGTAATTTCATCACAGAAAACAATCTGGTTAGAAAGTGCTATCCAAACCATTGAAACCAGATAAAATCTTACTGGAATACTCCAGTTAGAGGAGTTAGTAGGTTTTGCTGCATACCAGAAGCCAAATAAGAGAAAAAATATTTTCACTTGAGGATTTCAACTCAGGATCTTTTCCTCCTTAACTCCTGGTGGCATGATTTTGGCAAGTTAGAGAGAGTTGCAACTTGATCTTGACAGGTTAAACATTTTCTGGCTTTTTTCTAGCAGGTTAAAAGTGGTTCTGAGTTTGTATTGGCAGTGAGCACTTGGTGCTGGCTTATTTTCAGCTGCAAAGAGAATGTGGTAGTTGAATAGACAATGAAGGGGGAAGCTTACAAATGGCCTAAGTCAAGATGTTTATACCTAAGTACAGTAGTTCTAATGCAAGTCCTGTTGCTAGCAGAGTGTGTGGGATGGACAGGACAAGTAGCTGATTTAAAAATACAAGTACTATTGTAAAAATATGTTCTTTCCTTTTTTCATCAGATGCTTTTTAAGTCTGCAATATTTTGTACACAGGAACGTAGTGTTAGACTCCACCTCAGATTTAATAACATCTTTAAAGAGTTTTATGTTTCTCATTAGAGTGTTTTCATTCTTGACAATGTTATTTATATATCTTAAATATATTAAGATGAACTTCTACTCCCCTCTTCAGAATTTCAAAATTTTAACAAAATACACTGTAAGAGGTAGATATTTGCATGAAAATAGCAAATAAACACCTCTTGGGATTCTGAATACTTACTGAACTATTTAAACTGCACATTTGTTTTTTAGCCCAGATTCAGTAAAGTTCAAGGGTATCCAAGTATGAAATAGCTTGCAGAGAAATTCACATTGGTTTCTTAATTTACTTGTGAAAAAAAAGGCTACATAGTGAAAAAATAGAGTATTATCTTTGGCAATTTTGGTTCATATACAGACATTCAGAATAGAATTTGGGTGATGTTGTTTCTTAACATTGCTTAAAGTATGGTAAAACATGCACTATAACTTTGTGCAGCAAAGTATACTTTAAGTATTGATACTGACTCTGAACAGGTCTAAAAGTACCTGAAAAGTGCCTACATCATGGTGACTTCTGTAGATTAGTTTTATACACATAAAGAAATTAATTAACTGAACGGTTATTTGTAAGGGAGAATGTATTTCTTTCTAAAGCATTGCAAAGCTAGTCCATGTTCGAAAGGAAGGACCAGACAGTGCCTTGGCTTGCAGATCATTAATAAATGGAACAAATGAATGTACAGGGTACAGCTGGGAATTCCACCCTTCCTTCCCCTTGGGCAACACAGTGACTGAAGGGTACTAAGTAAATGTAACAAATGCAAATTTAGACTACAAATCTTCATTGCTGGTTATATTATACATGACAAAAAGGATAGTCTAGTTTCAGATCCCAGGTTAATTTTGCAGATGCAATACTTACAGGAAAAATCCTTCCAAATCCTTCCCCATTTTTTCCTTTGTCCTTCCTTGTTCAAAACTTCCATCAAAGCCCAGAGATAATTTGCCTTTTCTTATGAGAAAGGACAGTAAAGGTTGACACATTTGTAATCCTTCACAACATGGCTATTGCAGAATATCTTACTCGTTTAGGAATAGTGATGCAGTGTGTACAGTGCCACTTGTACAATGGCTCAACTGGTTACAGTCTGAAGAGCATCATTATTTTCTGTCATGTTATAGCTTAATTTGTGCAGCTATGAAAGGGGATACATTTCCCGTGTCCAAACTGCTTCTAACCATGCAGGACCTAAACCAGGCTCTTTTCAAGCCTGGAACACATCCTCTCCTACCTTGCACAGATGAGGACAAGAAGTTTTAGAGCTTGATTTTTGTCAGTTGTCTCCAACTATCTCCAAAGCACAAGTTAGCACAATTTAGCTGCTGAGCTATGGAAGGAAACTTCAGTGAGCACAGATGAGTAGCAGAACACTTCTCCAAATACTCCAGAAAGGGAGGAGTGGAGTTATAATTTCCAAGTTAGGCTGTCCCAGGGGAGCACACATGGCTGTGCTGTTCATATTTGACACACCACACAGAAAGTATGTAAACCTATGCGATTATCAAGTCAGTGGTTTTTCACACTCATGAGCCATCATTAGACATCTTTCATAATTTCTAGCAAGCACTGTTTGAGCTTGGCTTCCTCATTTGTAATTCATAAAAGATAAAACATGTAGGAGTCAGTGATACTTATAAATATCCATGAAAAATTAAGTGTAAAAATAATGAAATGTTTGTTACATAAATTAAGTAGCAATTAATGTTTTCTCTTTCTGTTTGGAAGATAGGATATTAAAATAGTGTTGTTAAATTTCCTACTGTGAATATAATTTCCTGATTCTTTTTTACAACACATTATCATAATGTCAATAAAAGACTAAAACTAACAAATACAAAAAAACTTGCCTGATGGAAGCGTAACACAGAAGGTTATAAAGTTGCCTTTTATGATGGCTATATAATATAATTTTATTTTAAGATCTAATAGCAAGTTGATTCAAAGGGTAAGACTTACAAAGTCATTAAAGCAAGTAGAAAATTGCCTTCTACCATAGCCACCCAGACTTTTTAAATCAAAGAGTTTTATTGTTGGTGGTGATGTTTGCATTTGCAGGAGGTAATTGGGGAATGAGTTAGACATCACACTCAGAGCCCTCAAGCTTGTCATCAAGAACCATAAATTCCACTTGAAAAAAAGAAAAGTCAGTTTTGAAGGCAAATTGCAGAGAACAGAGGGAAACAGGATCATAACATTTTGAGTCAGTTTGACCTCTGCTGTCTATCCACAATATGGAGAAATTCATTAAATATCCTGTGCTTCCATGAAAACTTTATTGCTCCTACCAAAAAGAACAAAATGTAGAGGTTTTCAAATCAGTAGCAGTAGTAGACAGTTGCAGGAGGATGTAGATGTTGGTTCCTCCTTCTCCTCCTTTGCATTGTGCTGGGAAGCTGAATAGGGAAAGGTGCAATTCGACTCCGTTCCTCACAGCAGTGGTCACTTGTCAGCTGTGGGGCAGGGCACTCTGATTAGGCATGCCTTTCCCTGGGAGTCAATACCTCTGTGCAGACACAATGAGATCCAGTCCCTAAGGCATGAGCCAGGCTTTTGTTATTATCTCTTATTTGAAGGGGCTGGTTGACCCAATTGGTTAATACATTAGCTTTTCAATTTTATAGCCTTAAGTCATGGAAAACCTCTTCCTAGATTTTCTTTTTTTTCTCCACGGCAGGAAGTAAAATTGGCAGTCTGTGCCCACCAGCCACAAAAACAGAGTTATGCCAAACAACTGTGTCCTGAACTTTATGGCTAATTAGCTGTTGAAGCCGTGCCCAAGAAATAGGTTCTGTTGCCCATGGGGAGAAGTGGGAAGCTGTTATTAATGTCCCAGCTCATATCTCTTAGTAAGTCTTATGAGCAGTGCTGCTTAAAGAGACTAAATGTCCAACAGGGAATTAAAAATTATAGTACCCCTTTCACTGACTGAAATATTGTAAACTTGTTACACTGGGGCCAGCATTGGTGTCAATGTACTTTGTGTGAAAAGTGCAATAGAAGCATTAGTATTTGACAGCCCTGGCTGAAATAAGTGAAATTAATGGAGCTCTTTTCATATACGACAAGGCCATGGCACCCCTTTCATGCTGCTTACAGACAGAGAAAAGTCAATACTTTTTTATTACTTGATGCTGACCTACATTTTGCACTACAAGTGCCAGGCCCACTAATTGGTTTCAGTTGTGAGAAAAGTTTGCCCCAAAGAAACACTGGAGCAGATAAATCAATCTTTTTTAGGGTAGCTTAGTGGGTTTTGAGCACTTGAAATGACATTTGTGTTGTATTGACAGAATGGGTTGTTACACTCATTTTGTCATGTCAGAAGGCCCTGTACTAGTTGGAAGTATTGTTAACCAGTATTGATAAATTTGCTGAGAATGAAAGTTATCTGGATCAACATTTTACTTGTCTAACATCTTGCTGTTTTTGGTTTGCATCCTTGTTAGAGACCTCTGTGGTTATTAACAGGTCAGGAGGCTTGCTATGACAGCTCAATTTAAAATTTTAATTTTACTATTACATGCATTATGATCATAGGAAACACTTAAATATGACCACTTAGTGTTAAACTGGGGGATTGAGGATGAGATCTGTGCAGTGGCACTTGGCAGTACTGCCTGGTTTCCAAAGGAGCTGTGCACATGGGCTGTCTCCTGGCTTTGTGGGAAAGTAAGATTGCTCCGTGGCTTATCCTACACTAAGAACATACCTGCTGCAGGGACATTTGTGCAGAATTTCCCACTGCATCCTCTAAGATCTTGGTGTGTATCTGTGGATATTGGTTTCAGAGTATTGTTTCCTGGTTTTATTACTCAGTAGCATGAAGATAGAATTATGATTCCAGCAGCTGTGCTCATTTTTCAGTTATTCCTTCTGCCATTAACTCTTAATAGAATTTACATTCAGGATAGTTGTTCCAGAAGGAGAACTGAAGAGGCTTAATGTCTCAGGCACAATTCCAGCTCAACAAGAGTTTTTCTGAGATGTGAAATTTTCATGGATAGGTTTACCTTTTACACAGCACATGGTGCCATGGTTGACATAATGCATTTATGCACTGTCTTGAGAATTTTTTTATTGACTCAGAAGAGGACTCACTGCTCTGAATATCAGCTATTGATGGAATGCTTTACATTTCAGAGAATACTTGTTATTATACAATTTATATTTAAAACTTCTGCACATATTGCTTCTGCTAACCTATGAAGGAAATCTGTATTTGTACAACCTAACACAAATTTATTCTCAATTAATGCAACCGAATCTCTACTTATTCAGTAAATGCAAGTTTTGTCATTACAGAGAAAGGAAAGATTATTCTATCTTTGGTTTATTGTATGCTTATTGTTCCAAGTTTATCACATGCTTAACAGTTTCATAATTATTATGGACTTGAGAGATTTGATATGTGAAATTACCCTGAAGTGTGTATGCAGGAGCTGAGAATAAATGGTAGTAATAGTGCTCTCTAGCCTTAAAATGTGAGAGTAGGTATGGTACTGCTGTTTATCTCTTCTTGCTTTGTTCTGAGGCAACTGACTTCCTACTTCATTAAGTTTCCAAGAAGATACTCAATTGTAATTCCCATCTCATTTTGAACTGCATTTTTATACTACGGGATAATATATAGTACTCTCAAAACTACTTGAGAAGAAACACTGTTAGCACAAATTTGTTTCTAGAATATCACAGAAGTCATTTTCAAAGGCCTCCAAACCAATATGAAGGTCTACAAGGTCTTGTTCATTTGCCAGCATTTGTACGTGATCTGTATTTATGTAGTCTCCATAGTCAGATGAAAAATGTCTTTGGAATTTGCTTTAATAACATTCCAAATATAGACTATGTAACCATTTGGCACGTCTAATCTATGACATCAGAGTGCTGATTGAGACAAATCGTTGGTGGCTTTATGCCACCTTTTTTGAATCCATTGTTTTGAACTGATGAGCTCACAAGCTCAAGTAGTCAAATATATTGAAAGGATCCATAGGTCTTGTTAAGCTCTGTCAGCTGAACTTGAGTCACTTACAATTTACTAGAGTGAAAGGAGTCAAAGCTAGACAACTTTAAAAAGGAAGTGTTATATTAACTTTGTTTGGGAATTTCAAAGTAGGTCTCAGTGCTGAGAATTACAGGTCTCTGATGCTGAGAATTATATGGCATGATTTAAGAATGCATTGTGGAAAAATTCCATAAAGCTCAGCTCCATGCTCCTGTGATCCCAAGAGTGCAAGTCTACAGGTCAAGCTCACCAGTATGTATGAATTCAGATTTGTAAACCTGTTCATTCCAGCTATCTACAGAGAGGAACTGATAGTGAAAATAATTTTGAAGAAGCCTGTTCTTCTCCACTCACATTCTATGTTCTTTAAAAGGATTATTTACTTAACTTCATAACTTCTATGCTCTGTAGCAAACGGTTTAAATTCAAGATGAATCCTATCAGAATCAATCACCACTGTGCTTCCCTGCATGTTTTGAGTGGTCATTTCCCCATTACATTAGATGGATGTGAGAACCTGGCTTCCAATTCCTTTCCCTTTATGCTGTGAGGTAGATCTTGCAAGGCCAGGTGGTATTTTCATGCCTTGCTTTATCTTTCTTTTGAAATCTAATTAAAATCTTTATCTTCAAATACAGAAAAAATAGAAATATGGTCTGTTTCCCAGAAAGATATTTATATTTTATATGAATGCTGTACAATTTTACTAGTATACATTCTAAACTTCTTTAGTTAATGAACCTCTAAAGCTAGCATGCTTGTATTTATCTATCAGACTCTAATGTTTCCTAAATGTGGTTAAACATAACTGCTGTCGTCATAATCAGAGCCAGTTGTTTAAATGCTCAGTTGTGAGTATCTAGTGGAATAGTTTTAAATAACAAGATAAACAGTACAGCTGCCAAACCAAAGTAATCTTACACCAAGGGGGCGTGTGGCACAAAAAATTTCCTCTTTGTCATTTTGATTTGAGTTTAAAGCTGGACCTGGGCTTAGTTCCAGCTCAAAAACACTGTTCACTTCAAAGGCTCCTAAATCGTCCCAAGGAGCTAATTTTGGCAGCCAATTGTTTTTGTTTGGCCAGGAATCGTAATAGCAAAAGCCGTCTGCTCCAGCAAATGAAGATCTCTGCAATGCTCAGCCTTCCCATTCTTGATTTTATCCTGATATGGGGGGGTGCACAGGTTTCACTGGTTTCCCTGTCTCACCCAAAATTCACCACTTGTTAAACTGTTCACGATTTGTTAAGCAGTATGTAACTGTCCTGCATGTTAATTAATAAGATATTTTTTGTTTTAAAAATAATGGATACCATGTTCTGCTCTCAATTACTGCTTAATCCTAAATTATTGCTGGGTTATCTGCTTGCTTTCTCAGCGACTAGAGCTGGTTTGTTGATTTTTCCATTCCCATGAACAGAATTAGTTTGGTTAATTTACTGAATTAAATATAGCTAGCTTCATTTTAGAAGGAAACAATTAGCAGTTGTGTTGGAGGTACTATAATATTTATTATAATAATTGTATGGACAACTTTTCCTATGGTAAGAAAGTGCTTGTGATGCTGAACAGAAACTGAAAATCAGAATATTGTGCTATTCTAAAAGTTTAATATGAAAATATGCAAATAGGCTGTTTCTGTTGAATAAGAAATTGGCAAGTACGAGGCATAGAGAAATATTAAAAAGTAAATCTTTGTAAAAAGTGAATCATTAGGAATGGGATAGTACTCACTTTCACACCACACACAGATTATTTAATTTTGAATATATGTCTATGTTGCTATTTTACGATTTATCCAGCAGAATTTTGGAGAAATCATAGTATACAAATTTATGTATGAGATGTAAGAAATTATATGGTCACAGTTTGACAACGTGCAATGCGGATGAAATGCAGGTGGGGCCAGTCAGTGTTTGCATGAATCTTACTAAAAATCAGAGGTGCTCTGTTTATAGAGATGCAGCTGAACTGTGATCTGTGAAGTAGCTAAATCCAAATTGTCCAGGAAATGATAATTCATTTTTGGTTTTATTTTCATTTAAAAACATTACTTCTTTTAGTAAAAAAAAAATCATTTTTTCAATAATTCTAATTTTTTTATTTTTGTTTCGTGTCATTAAAAAAATAGTTTTTATTCTCTTTTGAAGAGAAAATGAAACCTTTCAAATTGGGAAATGTGTTGAAAAGATAAAAATTTTTGCTTTCATTCACTCATGGTCTCAGACATGCTGTGAAGATGTTTCAATTTCATTTGCAGAGCTACTCGTTGGCAATAGAAAACAGTACAAAGTATTCAGACCAACTTCTTAAGAATGAGATCCTAGAAAGCTGAGAGCTCATCTGTGGCATGTTACTTTCTAAAAGTAAAAACCATTTTCATGCAAATCAAATATCTTCTATTGTTATAAAATCCTAAGTACTTCATGTTTAAAGAAAATAATTTTATTAAGAAGGCTTTAAAACCTTAAATACCATGGACTTGCTAATCATTTACCATGAGTATTAATTAATAGGTAGACAAATGAAAATATGGTTTAAAACACTTAGTTTGTTTTACTTGTTTTTTGGCTGAATTGACGTTGTACTTTTAAGGCACAATTTCACTTGTGTTTCCCTTATTCAATTTAGATTTTTAAGCATTTTTTAAAAATTGAATGTAATAAGCAAGAAATTTACCTGGGGAAAAAAAAACAACAAACCAAAACAAAACATGTTCAGGAATTACCCTGCTTCTCCTAATCAATTTGTTGCCACTAGTACTTATTTAATATGTGTTAAATTTTTTTTACCATTTCTTATGGAGCTGTTTTAATACCTATATTTCAGTGTTAACCAGCATAGAAAATTTAAGATATAGCAAGGCTATTGTGCTTGCTTTAACCTGCCTGGTTGCCAGGGACGAGAATAAACTTTTGTATACCATGATTTGCCAAAAACCATAAAATGTACTTTCTACAGCAGGAGATTTCTGTACTTCTTATAGTTGCTGAGGGTTTTAAATACATATTTGCTTTCAATTAAATACATTCTTTTGCTCCTCTTCAAGGTAGTATTCATATAATGCAAAAATGTATATTTAGCATTGACTATTTTGCATAATTTGCATTCTATCTTACATAATGAAATGTAACTAGAAGACAAGATTTAGAACTCTAAAATACCTTAAAAAAAGGTAAAGACAGTTAAGCCTAACATAATTTTTTTGTCTCTCTTTTCTTTAGGACTTTAAAACACTGTTTTCATCGATTGCTCTCTTCGAAAAGTTTGGAAAAACTTACTCCAGCACTGGAAAAATAGTGTAATTCTCCTAGAAACTACAAACCATAAGACACATGAAAAGTAGTCAATAAATGTATTTCAGCAAATACCAGCAGCATGTTGACTGACTGTTCCATAAAATACTCTTCTTGTGATGTATACTGTGTCTGAAGTAATTTTAGTAGATTTTGCTTGAACTTTAAGCAATATGGCTTCCAAGATTTATCAAAAATTATTTTTTAAAAAAAAAAAGTATTATTCTAAGGAAATTATTTCTGAAAATGCTGTGTTTTATTTAGTATAAATAATTTAGGATACAAAACCAGAGTCATCAAGTAAAATACTCGGAATCACATTTATTTATTACACATTTGTAAGTAAAGTTAACATAAGAAAGGAAAAAAGTGTAAAAATTTATATCTCCTTTTTTCCTCACAATTATAAATGTATCTGGTTCATCACTGTTGTTCATCATCTTCAGTGTTAGGTATCCTTGACTGATCCATGACTTCAGAAGTGCAGGACAGGCATTTACATGGAAGATAAGGTACTTTTTAAAATCCTATTAGCATTTCTGTGGGTGAAAAAACTTCAGTTTTGAAAAAAAAATCTGAAAACACATATACTTTATTACTAGGTTGGTTTTTCTATTTCCATTTAATTTTCTTTAGCAGTATCTGTGCATTTACTCCTATCTTGTGTGCTATGACTACAAAATTGTGTGATGCTTGGTCAGGAGAACACATTCGATGACACAAAACTGATGCTTGTTTCCTCTGTTCATTAGCAAGCAGTCCTGCAAATTATTGAGTATCCTCAGAGCCCATCCACTTCGAAAGGCTCAAAGAATTCAGAAGATCTCAGCATATCTAAAGATCAAATTATAAACCGGTTCTTAAAATCATGTGAGTGAATCTTTACAGGAATTTTATGCTGAATGTTCTATGATACCATATTTGCTTTTCATGTCATTTGACTATATTTGAATCAGATATATCTGTTTATCTGTTACTCAGTGGCAGGCTTTTTTATTACTAGTTTTTTAATGTGATTCTTATGGCCCCTATAAATTGGGGCCATAAGAAGTGATGAAAACCTCGATGTCTGTATAATACTTTCTGAACCTGATCTAGTGGAAGATATGCCTGTTATCACAAGGAGGTTGGAACTGGATGATCTTTAAGGTCCCTTGCAACCCCACTCATTCTCTGATTCTATAAACTGGGAGTCACGATTTCCCTTCTGTAGGTTTTCACCTGTCAGGCTGTGTGAAAAAGTTTTTACTGCTACCACACCAGAGTAAAAGCCTTTCCAGTTCCATTCCAGCAGGTTCCAAGAGCAGGCACTGTGCTGTACTGGAGTTGGTCATTTTCAAGCTTATGAAGGTTTATTTCTGTTATAAGAAATGAAGTCTGGGAAGCGGGAAGCAGTCACCCCAGTGGCTGAGTTTCTCAGGTAAGATTTAATCTGATCCAATGTACCAGAGTGCTTTAGTTGTTCCTGGAAGGGAACATGAGACACTTGTGCAAAACTGTTGATGAATAAAGATGGCACAGTAATTTTTATATGTGAGAGCTATCTATTTGATTGCTTCAGCTTTAGGTAGTTCATCACAGTAATTCACCCTGTGTTGCCTCTTTAACTTCATACCACAGTTTCCCATCAGTCCGATTAGAAATGGCAATGTCTTTATCAGATTAATCTTTCTTTCTCGTTCTTCCTTTCAGTATCTCTGACCCCAGGACAAAACAAAGCCTCCCACACAGCCTGTACTGCAGGGTGGTAGTGCTCATGGCTGAGGGGCCAGAGCACAGAGGGAGGTTAAACCCAACACTTCAGTTGGAATTGTTTGATACACACACACCTTTCCTCCTCTTACCAAAAAACTCCAAAACTTTTCTGTTTCTAAGCAGATAACCAGAAACATTCTTACACAAAGGCAGGTCTGTCAACTTCATTAGATAAATAAGCATCTGCAAAACTAATAAAGTAGCAAACATGTTACCTGTAAGGTTTGGATTTTGGGCATCTTTTGCAAATTGTGTTTCACAGGGAATCCAATTTTCTTTATCTGGATTTCTAACAGAATTTATGTCATTCATGGTCATATAGCATCCAAACTATTTTGTGTGGCCACAGTATAATCCCAGAATCCTTTTATTTCTCATTAAGTACATTTAGCACTTCCTCATTTACATTTACACAAACCGTTTCATCATTATTCTAGAGGGACCGTTTTGTTCTGCTGTCTTGCTTAAATCAAAATGTTTGCATGTGGCAAACTTACGATTTCAATTAAAGCCCGTTGAAGCTAAAATTTTGATATTTCTATTCACTGCAGTAATATAATGAACAAGACAGGAAGAATTATGAGGATGTCATTGTGTAACCAACTATCAGTATAAATACTGATTGTGTAAGTGGTTTTACTTTACTCTTGTATAACTTTCTTACTGATACAGTTTACCCTTCTGTTTTATTTATCAAATTGCTTTTTGTAGTATATTTGACTAATGTATTTTTAACATTTTATATACTCTGGGTTTTCCTTATGAATAAAATTGTTGTTTTATAACATGCTATGTGCTTCAGAGAAGACATTTCTTTCTTATAAGAGATGTTAAAATCTATTCTCACCATACAAAATCTTAACACACAGAACGGCATCAGGAAAAGATCTGAGGACTCTGAAAATTTGTAAGGGATTCCTGGACCTTGAAGAGTCTGCAAGACTTGTAGCCTCTTCGAAATGTAGTTGGCTATGACATTTAGCAAGAGTCTCACAGTGGTGCCTGAAAATGAAAAAGGATCACTGTGATGGTAGGGAAAATAGACAAATATCACTCTTTAGAAAAAGAAGACTGTATTGAATGCATTTCAGTTAATTGTCGCTGGATAAATGTAAATAGTAAAACATCCATAGCCAAACTATAGCAAGGGACCTGATTTCTGTTCTCTGCAATAACAAAGTATGGCCTCCAGGATGCAGTAAGACAAAAATGTTCCTTCCTTTTCAGCAGCAGAAAAGTAGCTTTTGTAGTTTGAACTGACTTAGTTCACGTGTACAGAGGGAAAAAAAAACAAAACTGTTTGTCTTTTTCCTACTGCAGAGGCTTAGAAAGACCTTTCAAAAAAAGCCCATACTGGGAAGAGCCTACCAGCTCACTACCAGAGCATCTCATGATGTGTCCCTTAGATATTTTTGCCTTATGTACAAAAATCCTGGAACATAATACTTTGATGGCACTTATATCTGAGCAATTTTTAAAGATCATAGATCTTGAGAGAGTCAAATATTAATGTTATTTGGTTTGTATCAGGTGCATTAGCTTACATGCCAGCTGCTAAGCATCCAAAGCCTCTTAGTACCTCCTTGCTAATGACCAATGATCTTTGGATTCAACCACCTGTGGGGATGGCAGTAGGAAGATGCAGGCAAGGTCATTAAAAGGGAACAGCTATGTACAAAAATTGGCTCACGACCTGTCTCATCCTGAGAAGCTTCAGGTATATTAGAAAATGTCTGGTAACACCTATCCTTACCAAAACTATCTGCTATTGCTCAGCAGATTAAAGATCCTTTAGTATTGCTGCCCAATAGCTTTTTTGACTGCTACATAGCTGATGTTGTAAACACAGCAAAATCTCTTGATTTAGGCAATTTAAGAACTGCCTTCTGGGCTGATCCAAGATGTTCTCAACACTTGTCAGGGAAAACATTTAGCTTGCAATGCCCTCTAGAGGCAGATTTGCCATAGTAATGGTGGTGCCTGCAGATATGCTCTTCACTTTTCTGGTCCGGTACTGGAGTTTTCAAGAAACAGGTTTGAAGTTGTTGTTTTTTTTATACTTTCTTTTTTCTTTTTCTTTTTTTTTTCTTTTTTTTTTTTTTCTTTTTTGTTTGCCACTTTTCATTTTTCTATAGCAGCAGAGATCTCAAAACATTATGGGCTCTGCAACTGATCCACATGCCTCATTCTGGACTTGTACTGCAGGTGCTTCCATCTGAGAAGGGGCCATATTTAAACTGCAAAGCAACATGGTGATGCTTGCAAACAATAATAGATTTTACACATCAATGCTTGACATTGAATAACACTCTGAAAATATCCAAATTAAAAATATTTCCAACGGCTTATTGTTATTGCAAAGGATGTGTTTGCCACATGCCTTCCAGATATCTATGGCTCTCAGTTTAATGAATTCAGAAGTTCTTCTTAGTTGAATGGGGTTCTCTGTCTTTTCCTGGCAGCCATGGACTCCTATACACAGAACAGCAGAGACTGAAAAGCTAAGGAGGAGCATAATTCCTTAATATCAAAATCTGGGTTGTCCCATGCTAAAATAGAAACACTACAGCTACAAGGGAGTCACACCCATGTAATCCAAAACAGAATTTGAGCCTTGAAGCTTTTATTTTTCTTCATTCATAAAAGATTTTTTGGGATGAATTTTCTTTCACTGGTTGACAAAGCTTCCTGGTAGGCCTGGAAAAATGTCAGCAAAGAGGCTCAAGCAATGCTGGCTTGGCTTCATATTCTTCCATCTTTTAATAGTTCAGCTCATTAATGAAAAAAATCATCTGGCTGCTGGCACAATCAGATGCAGTCACTTATCAGTACATTGAGTTCAGTTTATAGTACTCCGATTCATATTCATGATCAGAGGATGCAGTGGAGCAATTCATTTGTGCACTGCTGCATTAAGCAATCACTGCCAAAATGTGACATATTGAGAGTTTGCATTAAACTGCTTCCTTTGAGCATCTTTGAGTAAAGAAAATCCCAAGTGCAGAAATCTGTTGAGATAAAACACTCAGCCGCTTCAAGGCAAATGTTGAGATTCCATGTATATAACATTTAATTTAAAAAAATCATTTACTGGTGCTATTGTGGATGTGACATGTCACATCCTCAAATGCAACTTTAGATTATTTTAATAGCTGATAACGTGTACAAACTAGATCAGAATTATCCCAAACTGAACCCTCTTTCTTACTTAATTTATTTTTGCTATCTAATGAAAGTTAAGGTTTTTCTTTTGGCTGAAGATACTCAACAATCTCAAAACCACAGCCTTTTACATTCTGTATGTCATGGTACAAACAGAGGGCACTTGCAGTCTGGAGATGCTCGCAATGACTCAGTTTTTAGGAAGGGACAGTGCTTATAAATTTGAGAGAGGTATATCTTGTGTACTATTGTGAGAAAAAGGTGAGGCAAAATTTAGTCACCTTCTTGCTTATTCAAATTTAGTAGCATGGTATAGTGGTGGTTCCTTGTCCACATGCTTCACTTGATTCCATCAGATAATTTTCTACTATCAAATTTATCAATTTTTCTTAAGATTTATGAAGTCTGAGCTACTCAGTGGTAAGAAGACATAGAAAAAGATAGAGAGACAGAGAGAGAGAGAAAGAAAAAGAAAGCTGTGATCACTCATACATAAGCAAAAGAAGTGCTAAATTTATTTTGAATGTGCTCTTAATGTAGTTTCTCTTGCTTGAGTAGGATTGTTCTTGACTTTTCTCATGGTATTTTCACTAAAATCTGGGGCACTGAATCACTGGTAGGAGGAAATAGGCATAGCATGTAAAAAAAAAAAAAAAAGAAAAAAGGGCTGCTCATGCTTTATGTTTTTGCAGCAAGAATAAGCTCACTCATGGCTAGTAGTCACCTGTGTGGCACTGACCAAACAGTTGCCGACCTGGGGTCTCTCTTTAGTTCAGAAGGCATTTGCTGCCTTCATTTTTCCTGTTTTTTCAAATCCATGTCAGATAGGTGAGATTCCTGCGTACTTGCTAGGAATCATTCAGCCCCATGGTTTTCTTTCTTTGTCTGAGCTTTGCTTTCATCCTCCCACTGGATCCATTTGCCCTGCATCATAAGATACTTCTACTATATGCTAATAATGGCATAAAAATGTTCTATGGAAATTGGTTAAAGATCAATTGGGTGTAAAAACTCAAATCTTAAAAATCTTTGTGTTTGTAGTATTTCTCTCCCTTTTAAGATCCTCTGTCTCCTCCACCACCAAGTGTTGCCATGTGCAGATGAGAGGAGAATTGGTTTGCCATCAATCTTTTGCTCTAGACAGCAGAGCAAATGGAGTATTCTGAAGCAGTCTGTGTGGCTCTTAAACAAAACCTGGACATTTATTTGAAACAGAATGGCATTTCTGACTTCCCCTAGTCTCCTGAAAAAGCCTTTGAGAGTGCCATAAAGATAATCCTTATGGAACTTTTAATCTGACTAAGTTTATATCTTTATCCCACTCAGACTATATCAACCTATGTTATGATATATTTTCCAGAATTTAGAATAATCCTAAATTCTACTTAGTCCAGATTATTACTTTTATTTTTCAAGTTTCTTAGTTATCTAAATAAGTTAGGCCTGTAAATTAAATTTAAGTTATAAATTAAGTTAAATGCTGTTAAGTGTTGTTCCTTTGCTGAACTGTTAAATTTAAGTTATAAATCAAGTTTAAGTGCTTTTGAGTGCCTTGAAGCCTTTAGGCCATATTCCTTTTTGTCCTTGCCCTTTCTATCCTTTTGTCACACACACCCAAACACACTCGGGGCCCCACACACCCACACCCACACTGAGTTCTCAGTTAATTTCTGCTTTGATTGACTGGATTTTCTTTGTTGCTTTTTTCTCCTCCAGTGCCTAAACCATCTCAGAAGTAGCAGAGTGAATTTTGCCAACAAACTCTGTCTTATTGTCCCTTAATATTAAATCAGGTTTTTACTGATCCCCTTGCCGGTGATTCTTTAAGTGATCTCAAACACTTTTTTGTAACACTGGGATCATACTGGGGGCTACTGGGAGCAACTGGGAATGGTGGGCGTGCCCTGGAGGCAGCTGGGATATGCTGGGAATGAAAGAGATCATACCTGGGGCAATAGGAACCATGCTGGGGCAACTGGGATGATTGGGAATGAGCATGTTGAGAGCAACTGGGATAAACTGGGAATTAGGGCTAGGGTTGTGGTTTGGTTTAGTGTTACATGTATGTGTGTATATGTATTTACATCCATACACACTTGTCCAACCCTCTGCCCATTACATTTTTGCAGGGGTATGTTATAGAGATGGGCATTGCTACAGTTTCATAAATGTTCATGTGCATTATTCAGAATAGAGCCTCTTGTTTGCTGCTCCTGTTTCTGATATTAAAAGAAAAATGAAAGTAATTCAAAGGGAAAAGAGAGTAGAAATTTGAGAGCCATTGCAAAGGAGCAAAGAAAGCAGTGACTGGAAGAACTGTAGAAACCATCCTGCTCATGTGGACCTAGCTAGTGACATTTATTGGAAATATTTGGAATACTTTATCCAGGCTTTAAACAGGAAAATGGAAGAGAAAAAAAGGTTCTACTGGGGGGTATGAGTCATTGAGTGCTTGGTGCAAGGCAGTAATGGCAGTAGTTCTTAATCTATGCGCAGTGACTCAAAGCCAGATGTCTGTGGTAAGGAGTTCACTGTGAAGTTCTGCTGCCCATGAGAAGGCAGGAATTCTGGCTGAGACCACTTTCCATCGCCAGTTCCACAGCTCCTGCAACTTGTTAGTTCGTCCCTTGCAGTCTAATGACAGTTGAGGAGGATGACCATGACACACAGCTGT
The DNA here is from genome assembly GCA_013400315.1 of Bombycilla garrulus. Classification (NCBI taxonomy): domain Eukaryota; kingdom Metazoa; phylum Chordata; class Aves; order Passeriformes; family Bombycillidae; genus Bombycilla; species Bombycilla garrulus. The sequence continues at coordinate 761,106 of VXBU01000554.1, read as the reverse complement.
GTCTGTTAGCATCGAGAGAGAGCTCATGTCTGACCTACTTCTGGCAATGATTAACACATGATTTAGCTCTCATTCATTTCTATTCATGGTCATATATCTCACAGCTGTTGCTGAATATCAAGAGTTGGGAAAGGTTTTTGATGACTCTATACAAATGAATCATCAAACGGTGAGATCTGATAATTTACAATAACAAGTTATGATTATTTTTAAACCATAAGAATACTTGCTCTTTTTGCTCTGAAGTTTTTATATCTGTTCAACCACCAGCACATTCTAGAAATATTAAAACAGTGGTGTATTTAATTTCTCATAAAAACAATCAATATGCTTATTTAATTTCTCACAGCTCCTATGTGTTGTGATGAAATCACCTAATAATAATCACTCTAATAATTATCTTTGAGATCTTTGAAAGATTTACAATTGTAAATATTCTTGTTCAACATTTTATTGTTGCAGTGGAGACTGCATGATTCCTTTTCCAGTATAATTGTACCAAAAAAGACATGGTGCTTTTGCTGCATCAAAATTTACCATATTTCCATCTCTGTCATGGTAACAAAGAAAAAGTTATAAATCTACGGCCAACTGGGAACTAGAAGTGCTGCAATAGTTCCACATACATGAACTTAAAAATTCATAGCTTTGTTAGGAATAGCATGTGGAAGTTCATTTGATGTTCAGTAGCAGCCTGGTAGTTGATCACATCTGGACTGGGAGAGTACCTCCACTGACTGAAAATGTTTCTGGCAGGTTTACTTATCTACGTATCTATTATCTAAAAATGCAAAGAAGCACATTGTGCAAGCATAGCCCTTTTGTAGGAGGTTTTAGAAGCTCTGAGTAAGAGCAGGCATATGTGAGGGTTTGAACATTAACAATTTGTTTGAATTTAGACAGTATTAAATTTTTAAAAAATCTCTCTCATTATACCATCTTGAGATCCCCACAAATAACAAATGTAAAATCTAGCTCTTTTCAGTATCTTTATTTCTGTCCCTTACAATTTTCTTTCACTTTTTTGGTTCTTCTTCAATAATAAGTGCTCCAAATATCAAAAGGTTTTGACAATACCTGCACACCTCTCACTTGTCTTTGCTTCTGCAGAAATCTGACTGATATAGACAAACATGTAAAGGTGGTCAGATGCAGGAGATTTTCACAGCTGTTCTTGTTGAGGGCATTCAAGATGGAAAAATGTATTCTCACATTGGAGATTTTTTTAAGAGCAAATACAGAACTGGCAAAGAAAGTACAAGTATTTATTTACAAAGCTGATTGTATTAATGGGTGGAAAATTGTTGTGGTAATTTAAGAAATTAGAACAAGTGAAACTTGTGTTTCAGTCTTGTGAATGTTTTATATCGTTTTGTTATTCATATATTTTTCTTGAAGTCCAACAGCTAGACAGCTTCCCCACTTGGGAAGAAAATAACAATGTCTGTGCCAATGATTCTTGAGAATTCTTTCTTCTGGGGAATCTCAGATTCTATTATAAATATGTAGAGCTCATATAAACAGCTGAAATTTGGAAGACTCAGATTTTCTCCTCATTATGTGTACATAAAGATAGATGGAGAGAAGTTTCACCTTGAACAAGTCACTACTAACCTTCTGTTGAGCTTGAGAACTAGTAGGCTGCCCCAGTTTTCACACAGATAAAAGGAGTCTGGCCATGCTGTTTTCTCAAAATATGTTGATAAACTGTCTCTTCACAGCAAGAACACATTTAGCTGATACATCTGTTACTCAGATTGTCACACAGAATTAGCAAATCAATTCAAATATTAGTATTTTATTGCTCTATAGGAGTTAGAAGCAAGGACTAGAGGGATCAGTCTTGGCACTTGCTATGGAGAATTTTTAAGTGAATATTCTTAGAAGCAACTGATTAATATTCTCAAACAAGAGAAAGTAGTTAAAGATGGCAAAAGGATTTTGCTCAAAATTTATTTTTATTCTACTCAAAATTTTGTAAGTAGGAAAACATGGCTTTAAAAGAGAGATTTAAAATCCAACTGAGAAGGGATGTCAGAGGGGTGGGGCTAACCCTGGCCAGGTCCTGTTTGTGGGCCCAGGCCTGTGGTTGCCTTGGTTTACTGGGCTGTTCAGACACTCTTTGCCACCCCTGCTATGAACCACTCCTCAGACCTCAGAGGGAGCAGATGTGTGTTTCACAGCTCTCCATCACAATCCTTTGATGGATTGCTGAAAGTGTTTGCAAAATTGGATATTCTTAACACCTTGCAATTTTTGACAGAGGTGACTTTAAAAAAGAACACTTAAACCCCAACATTATAGAAAGAGAAAAGTTATTTCTATGTCAACTGTAATCAGAAGCTGAAAATACTTTGTTCATCCTTGAGATCCCAGTGATGCCACTTCTGATAATAAAGCCTGCTTTTATTTTTTAGTCAGTGATGTATTCTAAGACAGATACCATCTCTGTTTTTATGCATCAAAGATAATAATCATGTTGATTTTTTCCAAAATATAAAATACCAATATCGATGCTCAAATAATCGGTATCTTTCCTTGGGGACCTGACATGGAACCTACCAGAAAAGAGTTATGTGCAGAGCAGAGCAAATTTTTGTGTGGATCTCTGTCTGTTCCGTTGAAAAACTATAGCAGGGAGCCTCAAGAAAAGATCTAGTCATCCCTTGGCCACAATTTATATCTTTTCTCCAAAAAAAAGAAAAAAAGAACAGGCAGGAAAAGTATTGATGCATGTCTGATATTGATGGAAAGCAAGTATGTACCTCATCCATTGAAAACATTGATCAAGGCCACTTTGCTCTTTTTTAACGATGGCCCCATAAATCTGCTAGTATCAATGAAAGTCACTGTTATCTACTGAGGTTCTAAATGGCCGTGCTAAGGAAGCTAAGGTGTAGCTAATGGTTCTTCGCATCCAGTAGCTGGATTGTCATACTCTCCCCTTTCAAAACTCTCCTGATTCTTGTTTATTTTTTGTTTGCCTGTTTGGCTGTGTTTTTTGGTAAACTACACTTGAAGAAAACCAAGGCACGCTAAAAAAGAGGAAGAAATTCCACATACTCACAGCAATTTTTAATGGAGAGGTTTTATTCTGAAAAGCTCTTCTCTCAGTGGGTTTCAGTCAAGAAGGATGACAATCCAACAGAATGTGGCATTTTTCTGACAATACAGTCTATTGGAATGTGGCAAACACATTTGAATAAAAAAGACCTGGAAAAGTGATATTCCTGTTACACATCAATGTGTAGTCTGTGGTTCAATACCAAATCAGATACAGGATTAGTTTAGTAAACCAATGCATTTGATTTGACTGTTTAAACATGCCAGACACCATATGTGGGTGCTAAGAAGATCTGAAGGAAGGAAGAAGGAGATGGGATCAGGCTCATCCTAGCTCACAAACTGTGTTTATATATATGGGCTTGTTCTGCACTGCTGTACTGTTGGCCAGGAGCACAGTTCCACAGCTCCCTGTGCCAGGGACTCCTCAGTGACACCAGGGTAGGCTGAGGAATCTTTCCTGGGACTCCCAGTGATTACTGAACAGGGTTTACCCTTTTAATATTTTGTGCTACATATGTTCAGGCTTTAAGTACATCCTCAGTGGAGGGCTTCACCTCACCCAATGGGAAGCAATAAATAACCCTTCCCTGAAGAGATGTTGAGAAAAGGAAGTTTGCTTATTTTTTGCATCAAGAATACCAAAGAGATTCTCTAGACAGATCTGACTGTATCTTAGTTATCTTTGCAATGAAATCCCTCCTTTGCCTCGCCCCAACACACATTCCTGTGTAATATGTCCGTGCATCTCAGAAACAGATGGAGTATGCCTTACCCAGAATCTAATCCTAGTGAGGTAGAGAGGCCAGATGGTCTCACTTTCCAAATGAAAACTTTCAGAGAATCTTTAAACTAAGCAAAGATTTTATTAACATTGATGGCTGGATATAGTGTAATACACAGAGAAGATTAATTAGAAACCCTAATTAAATGTAACAGTGTAAAAGAACCAGAGCTCTATTTGGCTTCAAACAGCGTTTTAAGATTCTTGTTGGAACCTGGAGTCCTCAGCATGGCTGAGCTGCAAAGTGAACAGAGAAGCAGAAACAATGAGATTTACTAAAAGGTGCCAAACTCGATTCTACATGCAATCATTTCCTGTATTTTTTTATAGAATCATAAGAGGGCTGAAAGGAACCTTTAGAGGTCGTCTAGTTCATCCCCCTACCCCAAGGCAAGATCAACTATACCTAAATCATTCCTGACAGATGTTTGTCTAACCTGTTCTTATAAAGCTCCAATCACAGAGATTCCAAAACATCCCTAGGCAATCTATTCTGATGTTTAACTATCCTTGTTGTTTGAAAGTTTTTCCTAATTCTTAACTCTGAATCAACACTGCTCCAGTCGAATCTTGTTGT
>VXBU01000554.1:675940-756656 GCA_013400315.1 Bombycilla garrulus | reverse complement strand
TTTTTTTTTTTTTTTTAAATTAGGTGCCTTTTACAAATGGAAAGGTTACTCCTATGTATCCCTGCTAATTTTGCTGCCATTTAGACTTCTGACCATTTGGTTTCCTTTTGTTAGGACCACATCTCTCTCAAACATGGCATTGGAAACTGAGCACTATTAGCTGTGCCCTGCAGAATGAAAGGCCTGTTACCACATGTGTTAAGGAGCAAAATTCACAATCTTTTCCTACAGCTCTTGCCACTCATTTCCAGCTTTTAATAAAAGTTGACTGACTACACTCAAGGAGGGATTTCTTTGCTGTTTTTTACTGCAGACAATTGCAGAAAAAGAGTATTTATTCACATGAAGATGTGATCATGTCCCCCAAGCAAATGAGGTGAAAGAGTCAGTTTTCTTCAGCCTGTTAGAGGAATGCACATCTGGAAGGAATATTTTAATTCTCAGACATATGGAGTGGGGAGCTGGAGGATACAAGCGTCACACATCACTTCTCCCTTTAAATTCTGTACTCATATCTCTGGTGCGCAGCAGGAATTCTTGCAGATTGTGGACAGTAACCAAGAAAGTGTTGCCATGTTTTTGCAGCATCCTGACCTCTAGGCTGTTACTTAGTTGATTAGTTGGTGATACAACCCTACAAGGTTGTACCATCTTACTGAAACCACTTTGGATCTTAGAGGTGAACAGCATACTTAGGAAAAACAACTCTAGGTGGCCAGTGGCACAGAGAAGGACTTCCAGGAGCCTCCTCCTGATCCTGTGCATCAAGAGTGCTCCCATTCCATCTCTCTTGGAAAATGCTGCAGCAAAGGGTTGTAGAGAAGCACAGGAAGAGGCATCTGGACCCCGACTGTTGTGAAGGTTTGCTGAGACAAACACACACATGCTCATGGCTCACAGAAAGGGGAACAGATGTGCAGATTCAAGGAATTTTATCCCCCCCAAATGCTGCAGTCACAGCTAAAGAAGAAGTAAAAATAGATGCAGTTGTGGGAGCAGCAGTGATGGCAAGGACTAATGCTGAGAGGGTGCAGAGAAAGAGGAAAGGACAACTTATCAGAGAAACAAGGATAAGCGAGGAGGGCATTAATTATGGACTGCCCTGAATAGTGACAACACCCAAACTGCCTCCCTTAACAAGTTTCCTCTTTTGTACTTTCCCAGCATCAGCTGCATACCACCCTTTCCCACTACCAGTGTGCAGCACATATGGCTGCCTTGCGAGAATCACACAAATCATCCAGTAAGTTCATTTTTATTAGTAGCTTCTGCTTAATTAAGGGACGCATCATGCTTCATCAATCAGCTTCTGTGCATGCGAGTTGGTCTTAGCCACTCTGCTGATGCAAACTCCAAGCAGAAACTGTTGTGCTGTAGGCAAGAGGCTGGTTAGCCTGAATTTGGGCAGCCAGGGGCAGAACTGTATCACTGGTTGTGAGAGGGAAGTTTCATACCACAGCTAAGGCAATGGGAGATCCACAGTGACTTTCTGCTGTTATGCACTAACAGATTGAAGCACCAAGCTAATGAGAAGAAAAATATTAGAATTAAGACAGTGAAAAGCATAATTACAGATTGAAAGCTTTGGTTTGTTTACAAATGTGAAGTACTTTTAGCTTTCTGGTTTTTAAAGAAACCAGGTAAATCAATTTCTGGAGTCACCACTGATTCAAGCTGGTGCATTTCAGCACTGTAGAAGAAATTCCTGAAGATGAACAAACCAGGCAGGTGTGTCCACCAAAGCACAGCACGGTGTGATGCCAAATGGAGATGGTGTGGACAGAGTCTGGCTTTGTTCCCAGGCTGGACACATGAACCTCCACTAGAGTATATGTACCTAAAGGTGCTGGGTCTAACTAGCCTGGGGTTGGCCTGGGACCTCTTCCTGGAGCTGCACAGGGAGATGTGTGTGCAATTACAGATAATCACATTCTCCAGTCTCTCAGTTAATGCTAAAAAGGGCTGTCTGTTATCACCAGGCCATTACTGGCTCTGGAATAATTCTCATAGCAGCAACTCAGTGAATTATTTTTATTCGCTTAATAACGTTAAAGGTGTAATTGGTCAGATTGCAGTCCAGCTTTTCCATTGTAACCTCTTTCATGGCCTCAGATACACTTACCCTGGATTCCTCCTGTGCAAGAAAGATTAATTCTGATGAATTACACCAAACTCCATCATAGTTTTGCGGCTCGAAAGATTCATTAAGAAGTGGCACCTACCAAAACCCAAACCACTTACCACCAAAATCAAATTTGGCTTCAGTCTTCTGATATGAAAGCCTGTGCATTAACCCACCAGGTTACCTAGCCCTCAAATGCATCTTTTCCATAACTTGTTTAGTGAATGCAAGTAACACCATAACATGCATGTAAGATGCTTCATCTCAAAATACACGGATCATCATTTTCCTCTGCAATTGTTGTGGTAGCTTGTCCTTTACATATTTGATTATTATTTTTATAGTAGCTATTAAAATCCCTCAGATGCTCTATGGATTGCTGGTGAAATAGTGTATGTACAGTATATATGTTTTTTAATAGTGCAATTAAGGCAGATCAGACAGTTCTACTATATTACTATATACATCTCTGCAATTAACATATAGTAAGTGCCTAGAACAGGTTTATGTTATTTTTATACCTGCAATGCCTCACTACACAACTCTGTAAGTAGATTTTCCTGTGGCTTTGAATTTTAGGCTGTTCCTTGCTACCTGATAAAAGCAAACCTGTGTGAAACTTACCATTTTATCTCAGACTATTCTAGGCCCAGAAGCACAAGTGAAAGAGCATTTATAACTATATTAAAGAAAATAAAAGACCAATAAGCACATGGTTCTTTCATCATCTGTAAGTTACAAAATTGGGACCATTCAACAATCTTTAGCAATAGCTTGGCACTACACAGACTTGACCTGAACATATTATGTGATTAAAAGGCACCCTTCACACAAGCTTCTCACAGTCAGAAGTGAACATAAACTTTCCACCTTAGCTCACTTCCACAAATTTCCTAACCTGCGAGGTGGAGGAAAAGCAGAGAAATGAAATTACAGACTGGGGAAGACAGCCCAAAAATAGTTCATGTAAGTTCTTTCCATCTGCTTGATTCACTTATCACAGTGGGCCTGGGAGAACAACCAGGAGATTTATAAGCAATCCTGCCTAAGTGCAGTCAGGTTACTGGGAAGTAGCTGAAGTTTCAATGGCATCAAAAGACTTTCACAAAGAGTATTCTGACTCTTGCAGAAATTTTTGGGAGTTTTGGGAGTGTATTGGTACTGTGGCAAATGTAGAGAACAGAAAACGGAGGAAGATTTATTGTTTTAAAAGAGAGGTCTAAGGACCTTTCCTATACATTTCTCATTGAATCCCCTGTCAGTCACTTCACTAACTTTGTTACAAATGCATGCTCAGAAAAAAACTAAAGCTCTCAGACAGGCTTTCCCAAAATACACATGAATACACATGATTTTGATCAAACACTGTACCTGAAATGCATCTCCCCCTTATCAACAAACAGATCATTAGGTAAATCCAGCAAAGGAATCATTCACAACTACATGATGTCAATGCACATTAAGGACTTTGCTTTCAGGCAGTTTTTCATTATTAGACCTTTCTGCTGAAACATGACTAATCTAATCCAGGGAAAAGAGGAAACCTCTGGCATCAAATCTGTGCTCCCAAATGACTGACTGATGGATTTTGCCAGGGAATCATGCTCGACATGTAGGGATGGAGAACAAGTCCCTGCAATCCATGACTTACTAGCTGTTTCTAAGTGATTCTGGCTGTGTCGATAGATTTGTTCACAGCTCTAATTGTGTTAATGAATTGAACATAATTAAACTTACAGCATGTCACAAGCTTCCTCTGGCAACTCTAGTCGGTTTCTTAAGTACCAGTTCATCAGCAACCATACTGCAACTGAAAAGGTAACTACAGAACCAGCCAGAACGGGTAAGTAACAAAACAGCAAATAAATATAAGGCCAGACCTTAATATCACTATTCCTCCAAATTATTGCACGAGAGGCAAAGAACTTGGATTGTAAAGGTAGAATTGACCAGGTTTTTTTTTTTTGGGGTCCCACTTGATGAGCACCTAGCTCAAGCTGTACCACTATTAATAAAAAGTACTTTCATGAAGGAATCTATATTTTGGCTTAAGAAACCTCGAGTTGAATCCGGTTATGGTGACTGACATATATCGTTTTGTGACATTCCACAAAGCAAAACTCACCTGAATTCTGAAATTTGTCTTAAAATCCAACTTTCCCATGGTTTGTAACATTGAATATGAGGATTATGTGAAATGTACCTCTTTCAAAATAGAACAAGGTGCAGCAATTTAGCTGGAATGATAAATAACTTACACAGGTAGGAGCAACAAATTCTATTGTATATCTCCCCTGAGGTTTTGGGAGTCATCCTCTGTTTGCCTACTGTGCTTTTAAGTATTTAAAGAATTATACTAATTCATGCATTTTTTCAAGCTATTTAATTTTGATCTGTCTTTGTCTTATCCCTTTAGTCAAACCTCAGACAATAAAAATAATTTCTATTTTTCATCCTAGAACTTGGATTCCTTCTTGCTGCACATGCAAATATTTAGTATCAATAATTGGGCAATGTTAACAAATAGCAAAATACTATTAATCCTTTTCCAAGTTATGTCATCATTAAAAATATATCTTTGTACTTGTATCTTATTCTCATTCTTTTCTTCATGTGAACACTTATCCTAACATGTCTAGAATTTATTTTTCATTTAAAATGTAAGCAAGAAGTGGTGACTATTTACAATTTGCTACTAATATTCTCATCATTGAAGGAGCTATATGGGATCCATAGTCCTTGCAGAAAAAAAACATAGCATATATGTGTTATTTTTTAAACAATAGGCTCTTTCTATGAAAAATAATTGATTCTGCTTTAGTGTTTTCATGATAGGACAAAGTGTTGTAGGAATTACTGATGGTGCAGAACATTATCAGGTGCACACAGCATGATGCCTGCACTGTTTTCACAATGTAATTTTTGAAGAAACTCCAGCAAACTAAACCTTTTTGATGCAGCACTAGATAACAATATGGAACAAATAAAATGATCTAGGAGAAATGTTGCCTCTAGCACAAATGACTGAATCTCATTAATATCCATGCAGTTATCTGCAGACCACGAAAAATACATCTCTATGCATTACCTAGCACAGATACCTCTATGCAGTACTGCCTTTAGGTCGTGTAGACATACAGAGTATTTTCTGATTAAATTAACCTGTGTCAGGTTCTTAAGGTTATATTTTTATTTCTTGTGCATTCGTATCTAACCTGAGGGTGAGCCTTATTTTCAGCATGTCTTAATATAAATTTTGTGATGATCCTTAGCACAAAGAATTTCTGCTTTAAATATTTTAATTATTACACCCTGGTTTGTAGACCAAATAGTAGCAAACTTCCAGGGCAACTTAGCCTTTTTTCCAGGACTGGGAGAAGGCTGGCTAACATCTTCAGTAAGTAGATAAGCACAACACAATCAAACTTGTAGGATACACACGTACCATGTATGTGTCAGAGACGTTTGTGTGATAAATTACACAGACCATGTGGTAAATTGCAGTTTGCGCTTTTGACTGCCTCATCTACCCTCTGCTTACTAATCCATCTCCACTGGGACCACTTCTATCATTTAAAAGATCTGATCAACATCAAATAGCTCCCTTAAAAAAACCACAAAACAACTTGCCACTATACATAAAGCACGTTTATCTAACCATAGTAAATGCTGGATATGTCAGCAACCTTCAGCTAACCTATTTCAGGTCATTTTAAAGGGCCATAAATGGCAAAAAAGAGTGGAACACCACATGAAAAGGCCTTCCTGTAGCTCTTAACAGGGATCTTACTGTCCCTGGAAAAATCTGGATGATGGGACTGAGAGGAGAGGTAAGGCTTGAAGCATGATCCAAAAATAGTACTCTGTACTAAAAAAGGAAATCCAAAACCTAAACAAAAAAATAATGACAACAAAAACCGAAGAAAAAGGCAAAAAACCTCTTCCTACTCCCCAGAACAGTTCTATGAACTCTCCAAGCCCTAAACCAGAAAAATAATCTGACATCTGATGCAATATTGAGACTAATACGCTAATTCCATATGGTTAGATTAATCCATTAATCACTGCTAAAAATAATTGTGTAGGTAAATTCAGCTAAATTAGCTGAATCTTTTTTCATGGGAAGCAAAGAAGAATAAAAGGCTTTATAACACTAAAAGTAATTCCTGCGGCTGATAATTTGCATTGTGTTTAAACACTCATCCTTAGGCTGCTACTTTCCCTTGAAAAAAGCAGAGCAATGTCCACATCTTCACTGAACACGGTATTAGCACCTCAGAATTGCACCGCTCCGGAGCTCAGACTTAATTAAATAACAAGGTTAGGATCAGACAATATATCAAGGTTATAAACTGGAGCACTAACCTTCTGGAGGGGAGACATTCTCAGCTTTCCAAAGGAAACAGGGGTTCGTGTCTATATTTGGAAGGTCCTGAGAGAATAAACTTCAGCATCAGCATAAATTAAGTACAGAGAAGGTAATTCAGATACAGTTAGTCTCTTTCTGCCTGTGCCTTAGTTTGAGATTGGAGTTCCTGTGCTGCCACAGATAATAACAGCATCAAAAAGGAAAGCAGGCTTTGGGTCAGACCCTGAACACCATAGATTCTTTAGGAAGGAACTTTCCCTGAGCTTCAGCTCCTATTCACAGACATTTCTGCCTTCTTCTCTCTGCTCAGCACTAGCTTTCATTGAGTTCAGTGGAGCTGACAGCATCTGGCTCCAGAGCTCACCGAGACACCAAGGACTTCTCTTCGATGCACTGTAGATACTCAAAAAATGTGCAACTCCACAAGAAAGAAGGTGAACATAGGCCAATACCAAACAGAAAGGGAGAACTGTACTTTCTGAAAAATGTCAATACCAGACATTTAAAAGGCACATTGCCTTTTAGGGCAGTGAGGGGTGTTCAGAGAGGAGGGTGCTGCATAGAGCAGGCAGAGGCTTTCTGTGTGTGGAGAGACAGACTCAAAGGATTAGACTGTAAGTGCTTTACTGTAAGAGGGGAGATTGTCTGGAGTACTAACCCTGTTTGTCTGATAAGAAACAGGAAATACTACAAATTAGACAAGTAATCAATAGCATTCAGATTTCCAAAAAACAACATAGAATAAAAACCTCAAACTCATTTAATTGTATTCCTGGAAAGTTTCACTAGTTCCCAATTACAGAATAGCTTGCTATAGATTCGTAAAAAATATTCTTTGACCGTGACTGTTTTTCTAAATAGAAGATAAAACATCATTATTAAATTTTTATGCAAAATGCTATGCATGGAATAACTCATTATGAAAGAACTATTATATTTGCAAAGTCAATATTTGAAAGGTTAGTAGCACCTCACTGAAACAAAGGTTGAAAGGTCTGAAGACATGATGTGAAGTCTTGGCTAAACAACAAGTAAGGCAGGATGAGCTAACAGTTTGCAATGGTCTGTAGGGCGGATAAATCAGAAGCAATAAAGATTTATAGAAAAGTACAGTAAATTGCAGCAAGGACTACTGGAATGAAAATAAGAAATGGTAAATTTATACTGGGAAATCAGGAAAAATTATTTTTGGAAAAATCTATTACATTGGCCGAAGATATGCTAGAATTGCTGAAGTTCTCTGAAATAACTAAAATAATCATAGTGGCAAGAGCAATGTAAAGACTGATGCTGAGGAAAGGGTGTCAACCTATGGTCACCTGCTTACATCTCTTCATTGCACTGTCCTGACATTGCAGTGAAAGCTTCAAAATGTAGGTGGGAGGAACAGAACAAGAAGATGAAAGGAAAAAAAAAAATCCAAATTTATAGTTTTTGTGCCTGTATACATATTAAAAAAAAAACCCCAAAATTGAAATGCCTTCATAGACCTCCAAACAATATGTGAATTATACAAATGTGGCCCCTAACCAGCCCATGGGGGCAGAAATTCCATAAATAACTGCTTTTAGTTCCACATCAGTGAGTTTCCAGGCTGAAACTGGGTCTGTCTGGCAAACCAAATTTCATGACATTGGGTCAACTTTTCCTTTCCTGAAAGGCCTCATATTCTTTACATGCACCCAGGCTGAGGTAACTGCCTCATGTCATATTTTGTTGGGAAAAAGGTCTTGTCAATGTAGGATTCCTTTATAACCAAACTTTAGAAAATACCTTTTCAATGTGTACATATAATAAATTTACTTTATGACCAAAGTTTTTTCTCTTCTGCTAGCAACATTTGTTCATTCCAATTTACTCATTTGGGTTCTGCCACTGAAAACCATACGCCAATAAATAGGATAGCTGTGGATATCAGCTAATAGTGCTGCTAGCCATGCACAACAGTGTAACTTTTTAAGAGTAGGTAATTGGGCTCAGACACACAGAGTAGCTGCTAAAAGAGAGCTCAGCTGGATGCTGAGGTTGCAGTTACTGAGGAGTGGATTGAAAGAACTGAAACTGTTTTGGGCTTGGCATGGTGGTAAGAGCTGAAGCCATGATGGAGGAGGGATGATAACATAAGGGACCATTTTTCAGCTCGTGGTGGCTTCATGTGTGATCAAATGCAGGAGCATTGTATTCCTTTGGCAAATAGGGAAAAGCTTTCTCTCTGTTAAAGAGTTGTTGGTTGCATCAGCAGAATCTAATACTAAGGACATGTTCCCAAGGCACACGCTCACATATCTACACACACAGCTATGGAAGCTGCTGAGGAATACTTGTCACTGCTCAATTCAAAAAAAAGCCTTACAGGCAAAACAGAAGAAGAGGCAGAAGAGCCACCAGCATTGTTCTTCAGTCAGCAGGCCAACTCCATTTGAACAACAGCCTGGAACTGGAAAAAAAAACACAAAAAAAAGGTCAAAATGGAGTAACAGTGCTGCCATCAAAGGTGGTTCTTTGATTTCTGCTTATTCTGTGTAAACAGAAAAATGTGACTTTGAACTGGTATGCAGCTGGAAAACATAGACATCTGATGACTGGCCATTTTCATATCTGCCAACAGGATTTGAATACTGTTTTTTTTTATTTCATACCCCTTTCTTAGTAACTGGATCCCTAATACCACTACTATTTTGAAATTAGGGTACTTTATGATCTCACATAATGATTGAATCATATATAAGGATATATAATCATCATATAATTCCTGATTCTAGCTCCTTATGTGCCCTGATGCTATAATCTGTGGACAGTTATATAGTCATATTTCTTCTCCAAGGTTTATAAAGTATAGCATGGTCTTTCTTTGGTTGAAAAAAGAATCAAACACTAATATATCAGTCAAGCAAGTTACGATATAAGAAAATACCTAGTAATTATTATTATTAAGAAAAATTGCATTTCATTAGTTTGCAAATGTACACATTTATGGCAAGCTCACCCTGCCTATTTTCAAACCATAATGCTTGATCTAATATTGACTACATAATTATTATTAGACTGGAACTAACAGTGTCTCATCACTTTTGGGGAATTGTATTCCTGGTATTATGTATTCTGTTGCACTTTCAGTATAGAAACACTCCCAACTTGTTTGCACCAAAGTATATTTATCCTTTATACTGCTGCTCAGGAAGGATCTCTTCATAGAGACTGGTGATTATCCTTCAACTTAAAAATTATTATCCCTTACTTTTATGGAACCTAACGCACATCCAAAATGAACCTGACACCACTCTGCTCTTGAATGATCTTTCTCAATTATTTTAAGAATGAAGTCTACCATGAGATAAATTATAAATTATAGAATTCTCCCACTCTCAGGTTTACTTTGATTCTGTGCAAATTTGCCAGAATGAAAAGATTACATCTTTAGCAATCAGGTGAAAAAAAGTACATTGAGGTTTTTTAAATTAAAATATTTCTTTTGACGAAGGGATTAGCCTTAGTTTGCACACTCAGTGTAATTAGTGCATATGGTCCAGCTGTGAAGAAATAGCTGAGGACTTCTAACTTATTATTAATTAGGCTCATTAAAATGCAAGTAAGAGAACGATGCCTAGATAAACAATACCTTATGTCATAAAGTCATTACTTGACAAGAGCTAGTCTTGCTAACAGAAGTCATTACTGATATTTTAAAGGAGCTTTTTTTTTAGACTCCATGGGTGCCAGTTAACTACTTTTGACTGACATCAAGGACAGACATGCAAAGCTGTAAGGAGCCAGCCGTACAGCACAGCAATTCTTTTCACATCATTTCAAAATATGTCTGGCTGAGGTCAAAGGTTGACAACCAAATGACAGGCCTTCTTCAATTGCTGTGGTGTCACAGCAGGAGTGTGTCAGGGAAATTTTCCTGGGCCCCTCTGTGAATTTTTACATGTTCACATTTCTTTCCTTGTCTTGTAAGTGGGACAGGATTGGCAGATTTGTGATTAACACCTCAGAAGGAGAAGCGTAGACACCATCCCAGGTTGGGAGCTCATGGTAACTGCAGCTAATAATCAAAAGGTTCTCCTTCCACATTAGCAAAGTACAAGAGACCAGCCTTTTATTTGTGTTCATTTGTATTAGAAAAGGGATGTGAGATTAGCAAGGGCTTTAGCTGTGTACATTGGTAGGACTTGCTGTGTTTCTCACTATCTGCATATCTCCCAGTGATATTGGTGTAACAAGAATTGTCCCCCAGAAAGACAAAAAGAAGATCTATGCATTAAATACCAACAAACCAGGCACCAAATTGCTTTCAGAGTTTTATCAATGTTTCCCTTTATTTGAAGTCCATACATGCTAACTTACAGATAGCTTCACTGAAACAGCCTCTGCTGAAAATGCATCAAAAGTTGCTATTGACGGGTGCTGAAATGAGGGCCTGCCTTTAACACAGGGTCAATTGATAAGTGACTGACCCAGACTTTTGACTGACATGAAGAGCTGTCAAGCAAGGGGCATCATTCTAAGTGGTGAGTAAGCACTGAAGAGATCTGAGCCACTGCTGTGTTTGGTAAAATAATTTGTGATAGAAAGAAGAGGTTAGAACCAGACTGTAATAAAGTATGAAATCAAGGAAGGTAATTTTACTTGGATTTGGAGAAGACTGAAATAATAGAGACTTCCCACTGCCTTTTTATCAGCCCCATAAAACATTTTGTGGGATGAATAAATAAAACATTATGTCTTGAGTTTGTCTGAGAACTACTGTAGATGCACTCTTGGCAAGAGTTATGCTGTACTTCAAAAGCAAAACTTGCTTTGCCCTAACCACTGGAAACTCCCATGAACTTGAAAATATCTTGTCCCAGTCTTAGGGCCTCTGGTTTCACTCCAGAGTGAAGGGAAGACAACAAAATCTGGACAAGATAATCTTGGCTCATTCTGCCTTTGTTTTCTCTTTAAACCCAGGTGGAGAAAAGTGACAGGACAGAAGAGATAACAAAGTACAATACACTTGAAGATGAAAGCGAGGAATTAGTTAAAGCTGAAGATATCACCAAAATGTGGCTATTAGTAGAAAGCAAGTGAAATTACACTCAAATCACATAATACATTTTTAAGTTCTAAATGTATGAGAGAAAATCTTAATCTGGTCAACTGTAATTGAGTACCTTCTCCCCAGTCTAACTTTAATACATATCTCTACTGCCTACAAAGTACAGGCAAGATTTACATATGAACAAAGTGGAAAAAGCACCTTCATCTTCAAGAACCTAGAAAAATGCCACAAACCTGAAATTTCAGCCAGTCCCTGAAATGTACTCTCTTTTTCAAGCTGGCCCATTGTACGACCAGACCTTACCACTGTCTCTTGGGGAATGTGAGCATGCAACCTGATAGCACATAACCTGTGGCTGCTATGAAATCTGTGGTTTTATAGGTGTCTATAGGTCACAACCTGTATGCCGACACAGCACAGGTGGAATTACTACTCATGGAATTATTACCTAATGGGCACCCCAGCACACATTACACCATGTGGAGAACACTCTGCCTTGTCTTGGTGGCCCTCAGCTCGAGACCCTATGACCTGTAAAGCAGCCTTGGGTAGAAAACCTAGACTGTTGCTATGTATATGAAACAAGACCAAAAACCCTGTGAGGAAACTCTTGATCTTTGCATATGGTCTAGAAGAAGTGCAACTTCACCAGCCAATCACCTGAAGAAGTCATGAGTGACCAAATCTGTTCTTGCAGCTGGTATCTTTTTTTTTTTTTTTTTTTTTTTTTGCATAGCTAATCCTTTGTTTTCATGAAGGGTTTAATGTGAGCATTTGGTAACAAAATCAGAGTGCACTGATTAGTTTTGGTGTAGGTCTGCTATAGAGTCCAGTTGTGACAAGACTAAATTTTTAGAAAAAAAATTATACTTTCCAGGAATATTCCATAACATTTTCTCAAAAGAAGATGTTTACATAAACAAGCTAATTCATAATCTTACCTGAGAAAATATGCGCATGAATAAAGTAAATATATTTCAATTTTTTTTCCAAATGTCTTTTTAAAAAATATTTTAACTCTTCATTTAGGTAGTGCTATTCTAGAGCTGTCTTAAACAGCTGTCTTGAAGATCCGAAGACCCTTTATCACTGGAGAATAATTAAGACAAAGAAACAGTAGAGTATGAAAAGCCAGCTTCCCTGTATGCTTTAGAAATAATTGTATTCTATACAAACATATATGCAGTAAATAATTGTTTACTTGAATGAACAACAGTAAAAACAGAAGAAGCAATGACTGTCCTCAGAATAACAAGACCTTGTGAGGCTGGAGCTCCAGCCTGTTCAGATGTGTTCACAGTACTGCGGGAAATACTTCAACAGTCTGAAACTGAAATCAGGAATGTGAAGCAGAGATGAGAATTGCTGAGCTGTCCCTGACGGGCCCTGATGGAGCAAACACTGAAATAATTAGGAGCAGGAGCACTGTGGCAAAGGCACGACGGGAAGCCAGGCCAGCCTGGCCAGACACGGCCATGGTGCAGCCAGCTCCTGCTCACTGCGGCAGCGCCCGGCCACACCCCGAGTCTGCTGCTGGCCCAGGGGAGCTGAACCTCACTCGTGTCCACCGCAGGTGTCTGCAGGGACACGGGCTGGACGTCTCGGCCCGGTGAGGAGGTGGGCTGAGGGGCCCAGGAGAGCCAGACGCCCGTCAGGCCTCTTGCTGGGTCACGGGGCCCTGGCAGCCGGCAGGAGATGCCTTGCCCTCCATTTCAATGCTGCGAGCATCCTCCGTGACCTTCCCTCTCCCTTCCCAGCACACGCTGACACATCCAGCCTAAATTTGCGTCTCGCATCACCTCAGGATACTCATGGCTAATTTCATTATTTTGGAGAGAAAATGCAAATGAAGCCAGACAGCTGGTGCTTTCCTCGTGGTGAGGAGTGATGGAGGGGCCTGAGGCCTACCTCATCAGAGGCTCTCATACCCGTCTGCTCAGACAGGCCCTGGCGGGAGGAGAGCGGGGAGGCTGCGGGAGCAGCGGGAACAGATGGCAGGAAGGTAGGAAGATGGAGCAGCGAGAGGGGCCAGAGCCGTTCGGAGCAAGAGGCAGTGTCAGTTACCTGTGGGCTGAGGCAGCCTCAGGACAGTTCGGCATCTCCTTTTTAATTCGGCAGGGATATGAAAGGTGGTCGCCAGTCAGGTGTTGCACAGCGCCCTTGGATTCAAGGTATTTTAGGGTCTGCTTTAAACCAGCAACGACCTCAGTTTGCTTCTAACCCTGGCTGATTGACTGCTAACTCCTTCTGAAAACACCTTGACTCTAAACCCAGCAGGTTCAGAGGTTGTTTATTAAATTCCTTTTCAAGAGTAGGCAAAGACTTAGAGAAAAAATATATTTCCCAATATAGAAGAAGGAGAGATTTTAAATCAATTCCCCCAATTATTCCTGGAAAAAGGAAGGGAAAACAAAACATTCCTATAAAAAAATCTGTCAGGACATCGTCTGATAAAGCACCTATACAAGAGGCCTGCAAGAGTAGTGCAACTGAGCATAGACAGCCCAGCATTTCTCAGCAGTTCAGCCCAGCTTGTACCAAGACATTCCACAGAAATTCCTAGAAAGGTAGTGACACCAGGGGCATCTTAGTAGATGTTTTTATGCTGATATTTTATTATTATTATTCTTAATTTTAGTAATAATGCTTCTGGAGAGGTCTGAAATATTTTTTCATTTGACATATCTGCAAGTGTAGAATTTTTTAATACATTAATTGGAGAGGTAAATGCTTTCCAGGGAGCAGGTCTCTCCCATTCTCTTTCTCCCTCTCTAGGTAGTATAGGTAGACCTTTTAAAAAAAAGAATAAAAGAAAAAATAGATTTGAAGAGGTTAAGTTGAATGAACATTTTCAAGCATTAAGAAGGAGCTAGAAAAGGCAAGAAAACTAATTTCTTAAACATACATAGCCCTGTCCTCTGAAACATTTTAAGAAATTAATTCCCAAGACTTCACACGTATCCTATGTCATAAACCTCCCCAGCTACAGACCCCCTCTACATCTGTAACAGTTCTCTCAGATTCCTCTGTTTAATAATTACTCCAATCTGGCAAGAAATTGTAATAAAATACCAATGGATTATAAAAGTGAGTCCCTGATCTATTAGGTGAATAAGCAGAGGGTCAGTATTATCACTGGAGCAGATTCACAGACTTCAGAGAAGATGACTGATGCTCTCCTCACAGACCTAATAACTGGTGTCTGCCAACACAACTAATAACATAGGATTCAAGAGACTTGGTTCCCAGTACTTCTAAGATACAGATCTGAAGTTAAACTGCTACTGCAAACCTTGTTGCCATCAGTTCAGAGATATCCAGGCAAATACAAGTTTTAGATCCTATTCTGTACAGGATACAAAGGGCTATTGAGGACTGTGGAACAACCTCCTTTTTCCTTCCCTGTTCCCCACCCCTCTGATGTCCATGCAAAGCCGGCCAGATTTCCACCCACCTAATTTGTGTTACTTGTCCATCTCTCCCATGTGACTATTCTCATGGGTTATGTGTCTCCTCCATTCCTCCAAGTTTCTTCTTCTATTTATTTCTACACAAGGTTATCCAATACCTTTCCAGCTTTCCTTCCTTTCAGCTAACAGGCACAAGGGCTCTTCCCCAGGACCCTGCCCACACTGTTTTCCGCCTATATGCTGTGTCCCATGAATGTAAAAGGCTTTTCCTATTCCGCTCCAACTTTTCCACTATGTCCATTCTCTCCTTCTCAGTCCCCATCCGAGTCTGCTGCCCCCAGTTGTTCCATCCGGTTCCTCCCCTTAGTTCCCTCTGGTTATGACTGACAGCCCCTTCTCTCTTCTCCTTCCATCTTTCTTCCTCTCACACTGCAGCATGCATGATGAAGGATCAGCTGAACAGCACCTGTGTCTTCCTGTCTTAACACCTCCCATTTGCATGTGTATTCTCCTCTCACCTCCCTTGGTGTAGGGCTTGGGAGTTCTCTTTATCCTTGCCTAACTTTTGCAGGAATTTAGGTTGATTCTCAGTAACCACAGAAATTTTCTGTATGTTTTTCATATTTGCCAGTGGTTTTTTGTATGGGTCCTTAACCCAGTACAACAAAAAAAAACAAACTTCGTTGTATTTTCTGACATATGACTTCCTACCCAGACTTCCTTGCTTTCTCCCTTTTGCTATTATCAGTTATTCCAGTGCATATCTTTGGCATTATCTTCTACACAGCATATATAGAAGACTGTGTCTAAGCCTTGGAGATATTTATTGCATAACATCTCCATGATATAGATTTTCATGTCAATCTCTATAAAGATAACTCTTGGATGGTATCTGCTCACTTCATATCCTGATTATTGCAACATTATTTTCTCTGTTGTGTCAGATTCACCACTTATGCTCACTTCCAGAATCTCTCCACAAATTATCCATCATCTCCTGATAAGTGGAAAACACAGTCCCACATCTGATCAGTCTGAACTCCTATCTTTCCTTACATACCCATATTTCACTGTCTATATATTTCACATTTGCAGCAAGAACAGAAACACAATGAATAGATTTTGGATGTATTTACACCATTAGCTCTCCTATGGGTTAAAAATGCTTCATTTCTCAAGCTTTATTTCCATTTTGCTTTGTCTGTATCCACATTTTGTCTCTGCCTCCTATGTTGAGAGTGACATGCAAGAGTTGGGAAAGACTGTATTAATCCATGCGTTCATGGATTAATGGATTCACAGCTCTTAAGTAAAACCAGCTCATACAAACTATGCTAATGTAAAAATCAACACCAAAAGGTGAACTCAGAGAAATAAGCAATTTTGCTCATGCATCTGCTTCTTAATAGAAGGAAAGTGTGGAAAATGTCAGAATCAGCCTCGTCTTCTAGGTGGGTCACCCTCCACCATCCTACTGACAAGTCCTTTACATGAAACAACTGCAAGTCTGCCTGAGAAAAGGAGTGGGATTTTCCATCTCAGAGATAAGGGTCATCTTTGAGTCCTCTTTCCAGGAGCAATTATGAATTTCAATTTCACTAAAAAAAGAGGAAGACTGACCAGCAAACAGTCTAAGGAATATATCTGTCAGGACTTAGTTATTTCATAGTTACTGACATGTTTAAATCTTGCCAAACTGGAAGCAATTTTGGGCAGGAGCATCAACAGAGTGGTAAGTACTGCTGGAACTCTACATGTAGACACAGGGGCATGTCAGCTCCAAGCAGAATTGAGCTGCATTAGCGATCTCTCTGCCAGCTCCCAGTGAGGCTGGGGCATAGCATAGCAAAGCCCTGTGCAGGAGACATTAGCTGAGGACTAAAAGTTTTTTAATCTGATCTGCTCTACACTTCCAGCTGTGCAAATAACACTCACACAGGACCATGCTGACAGATTTCCACTGCTTCTTGTTCTGGAGATAGCTTAACAGACTCGCTGTGACTCTGCACAGTCCTGCGTTGCAAGATGTAGCATAATATTGGACACTGAAGATTACAGCTCCCTAAGGAGCTGTGAATTTTTTATTTTTTTTCCAACAAAAGACTGCATAGCTACAAAATATTTTCTCTTTAAATGTCCTTGTTCAGGAATAGGTCAAAGTCACACTTAATAATCAACCAGGACTTTATTCATTGAGCAAAATTTTATCTGTTAACATTCCTAAGATACATAGATGCTTCTTTTGTTTTTTTTTTTTTTTAGTCACAGAGACACTCTGTTTAGCCATCAGCATTTACAAAAACAGCAGTGCAGACATGTCAAGTTCAACATGTTTTCATTCTGTGTTCCCGAGCTCAGCAGTTAGACCATTCATTAATTTCCCCTTCTCCTCCACACACCGTCTGTGCACCTTATTTATATTCACCTGCTGCCAGTTTAACACCCTGAAGAGGCACACCTGCAGTGGCAGCAGCTTCACACTACTGCTGGTGGACCCCATGGTTCAGTCCCTTCTAGAAGAACTCTTTCTGCGTAAGGCCTGACTCATTAGAATTCCACACTGGCTGCACAGCCAGCGAGTTTGGCTCGCTTGAAATCTTCACCCAACCCTGAGCTGGCTCCTCTGGCTTCTCCAGCACTGCACATAATTTTACCTTCTGATTTCACAGACCTGTGTTTATGTCAGGAAACAAACTATCCTGGCAGGGTCTTAGATAAAGGGTGCTATCTGTGAAATAGAAAATGGCTCTTCTCTTGAATCACAGAGCTGCTGACAATCGGTTTCAAATAATGTTTCTTGTTCCTCCATGTCCTCTCCTACAACCTACAACATATGACAAAGGCAGTGCTAAACATGCTGTTTACCATAGAAAGAGCTTTTTGCCTTGAAGAGAGAGGAAAAGGGGAACTGATACAAAAATCAGCTCTTCTCCTGTATCCTTGGAGCTTCAGTAGGATCCACAGGCTCTGGAAAGGTGGTTCTCCTCCAAGCAAATCCAAGGTTCAGTTTTTTGACACTAAAGCCAAAGCCCCAAAAGTAGAAGTCCAGCAGCCTCGCTGTTTTGGAGCAGGAGCACATGTCATAAAATTAGAAAAGGGAAAGGCTGATCATGTATCTTCTGGTGTTCCTTAGCAGTAGCAGTCACTCCTGCTTGAGCCTGGGCTCAACTCCAGTTGGCAAGAATTCTCATTAACAAATTCATGGACTTGAATATCACCCAATCCTGCAAAGATCAGGATAGCATAACAATTTCTAAACATAATTTATTTTTTCAATAAGCCCCATCTTCAGAGAAGAGTCTGCAAACGGTATATACAGCAGAAATGCACAAATGGCAGTGTTTATTCATGTCAGCACCTTGGGATGCACAAGAAAGGAAATACACTGTACATCCATGGCCACAGCCCCTTGGGCAGAAGCTGGAAGAAATGGATTTAATGCATATGAGTTCTCTCTTTGTTAGACTGTTGGGTATTCAGAGGTGGGTAAAGCTGTTCCCAGCCTTTCCAGTGGCATATGAAGAGTGGTGAAAGCACACCAGGAGAGTAAACACTGTGTTGTTATAGACACATATGCACTGCGAGGTCTAGCTCAAAGTTCTGGCCCTTATGCACCAGGAAACTTTTCAGATGACATCCCCTAGTCAGTGAAGTAGAAATAAAAAGCACATTCTCTTAAATGAAATCTGTATTACTTCAGGCTCTGATATAGTAGTGTGCAATCAAAAGACTTCTTGAAATTGATGAAGTCCACAGATTAAATTGTATAGGTCACAGAAAAAAAGAATTCTAGTTAAAGTGCTCACAGTTATGAACATGACCAGAGTGTTACGTTCTGTATAATAATTTCAATTTTGAAATTGAATGATGAAAGGGTAAAGCAGCACCACACAGTGTTATCTGTCACAGGATATTTATGAAAAACAGAGAAAAAGTCTTTAAATACCTAGCTATTAAATAACAGCTAAAAGAATAGGTTCTGTTATTGCTTCCAGTTAAAGAGAAGAAAATCTTTCCCATCTAGGCAAGGGTATATATACTGCAGGCACACGAGAGAAATCTAAAAAGTAACCAGTACTATGTTGCTTCTGAATCTCATGACATTTATACCTTTATTTAAGGCAGAGATTGTGTATTAATTTCTATATTAGTTATTTCTTTGGAGCTGCTTTTTAAGGAGGGTGTGATACAGAGCAATGGCTTATACAGTGTGATGTTGACTTACCTACACACCTCCTGTGCTCCTCATTTACCTGTACAAGTAACCAGTGAAGGCAGCAGAGCAATTAGACTATTTGAACAGTTTCCTTCTTCTCTAACTGTGCACTGCAATGCAGATACCATCTAGCAAAGAGTGAACTAACTTTAGCTATATGAGAAACCCCATAGAATTAGATTGAACCACTTGTATGCTAATCATTAAGCCATGTTTAATATTTGGTTGTAACAAGAGATAAGTTATCACCCTTCCTCATACACGGGGCTCAAGGAAAGGAAAATACAATGAAAGACAATTTACAACTTAAATTAGTTGGTTGTCACCTAAACCAACTAAGAATTCCCAGTGATAGATGCAAACTTTCTATATCAAGGCATACACACTGAATTCATCCGCCTGTCCAGAGTCATAGTACATCAAGAGTCAAGACAGAGATGCTTTCCTGCAGAGGAAAGAGGTTACTGACTCTAGACATAATTTTGCCTCTCCCATCAGAGATCATTTTCACAGAGAAGCCAATGGTCTGCAGAGGGGAAAGGACAACTTTGAGAACCTGGTGGTGTTTGAACTGATACCGGCATTGAAATGCTGAAAAAGAATGGATGGGTGACATCAGTCACAGGAGGTGAAATTGTGAGGTCACTTGATTTAGATGGATCATGGAGAGTAGATCTGCACTTTGTCCTTTGTCCTCTCCAAGGTATTATTCAAATATAATTCCTCTGTACATTGTGTGACATTTGCTAAGATTTTAAGAGTGACGCTTTTGAGCATTAGCTTAGGAGAAATTATCCTGACCAATATGGACAGCTATTTTCATAAGGCATATTTTTATTTTAATCTCATGTAAATAGTGGCAATTGTGAATTATCCACTAGATTGACTTTTTAATGCGCTTTACACTTTATGCCCAATATACAGATGATTTAGGTAACAGCTTTGCTAACTGGACTAAGACTGTATCTTCAAAACATTAATTTTAGAATATTAAAACTGCTCCTTTAAGCAAGATAATGCTTTCCCATTTTTGACAAAAAACTCATCCAGAAACAGTCTCTGTTATGTCTATACAGCTTGATAGACACTCAGATACATTACAGTGGTTTCAGTTTAATTTCCACTAAATTACTTTATCTCATGTTACAATTTTTCCAGAATATACTGTCAGAGAGAATTTAGACACTATAAGGATTAGGCATTCCTGCCATAGAAGTAAATAACAGGATCATTCTTCTTCTGAAAGCAACAGACCACTAATTACTTTTCAAAATGTACAGTGTACAAATGCTGAAAAATAAAATAACAGAGAAGAATAAAGAATAGGAGATAAAGTGTATCTTATTATATATATCAAATCTTTCTTTGAAGGATGATTCAGTTGAAGGATTTAATAAAAGACTAAAATTAATATCAATTTTTAAAACCACTTAAAATACATTTAAAAAGACAAGATTTTATCCAGAAACCCCTCAAGCATTGCTCTGTGTTCAGCAGATATAGCAACAAAACAACATGAATATCTATTTGAAATTAAATTTCTCTGAATTCTGTTTCACTACAACTCTGGCCTCTAAAAATCTTCATTCTGTTTTGACCACGGTACAGAAACTGTGATTTGATATCTCATTCATAGCCCAGCTGTGCAGGAACTCTGTTTAGTGCAAAGCTTTGCAAAAAGGAAAAAAAAATATCTTATTTGACCATGAACTTTAGATGATCTAGTTAGCGTTACTGTCAAGCATCCCGCGGTCTTTTTGAAAAGCAGGACTTGTCCATGTTGCCCTCTGGCCAACTTCAGTGGGATTGAAGCACTAGCGAGAGCCATCAAACTGCCTGACAGCTTGTCACCAGTGAGACTCCATTAATTTACACACATTTTCCACTGTTTGGCATTTACCATGATAACTCTTTTCTTTCCAAGCAGCTCCTGTTTGCATTTAACACTCGGGTTAATTTTCATCAGAGTTTAAATTTAGCCATCAGTTATTTCAGGGGAGCTGTCAGCCAACATATGGAGGAAAAAAATCCTTCTGAATTTATAATAAAGTGGAATCTGTTGAATGTGAAACAAAAAGCAACTGCAATATACTGCAAGGCCCCGATGGGGGGACCAGGGTCAGTAAAGAATAGCAGAGTGGATTAGTTGTTCTATTCACCAGAGTGGCACCTGAACACCTCAGGAGCTTCTTGATATATCAAAAAATGATGGAAAGACACAGTTCAATTTGTCCCCCTTTTATAAAGGATAATTAACCTGTCAGTCTTGCTACTTTAACAACTTCATTAAATTGGAGCAGAAATGGGTGCAGGGAGCCCCTGCCTTTTTCCAAAATGAGCACAGGGCACTTGTTTAAACCATTGGGCAGCCAACTTCTTCCATCTTCCTCTCCCTTAGAGTAACGTGATGTTATTTCAGGGTTTTTTAGGTGAAATTGAGAGCCCTTCCTTAAAATACAGCACTAAGGTTGCTCTCGCAAGGCCAACACTAGGAATTATTTTAACGCCAAAGGATGAAAATAATCAGGCATGTAAACAAGGAAAACTGCATTCATTAAAGAAGGAGCTTCCAGCATACTGTGATCCTTCTCAAAGATGAGATGACTTTCCCAGGTAAGAAGGAGAGAAAAAAAAAAGTCCCCATTTCTTCTGGAAAATTGTAAACTTTACAATTAGTGTTCTGAACTGGACAGAAATACTGTCCGTAAACTGAAAAGTCTTCACACAAGTTTATATTGAAAATATGAAAATCAAATTAATATGTACACTTCTGGAAGACACATTTAGGATTTCATAAATAATAGTCCTTATAAATAATTAACTGGATATGGGCTAAGTTACTGGTCAGTCCAAAATCTTCATCTGGGATTTAAGTGTAGTACACTGTTCTGCAAGGTGCAATTTTGCACACTATCATATTTTCCTCTCCAGAGCAATTTTATGTGCACAAAATATTTAAAGATATCAGAGGGAGGGAAACCATTTCCCAGAATATCAGCTTTCGTAACAACAGGAGGAGTGAATGCTGTCATATACTGCCCTGTAATCTTGCATTTTAGAAGTCATACATTTTCTTGATGATTATTCAGAAAAGCCTGCTGGTAAAAAGAAAAGAAAAGAAAAGAAAAGAAAAGAAAAGAAAAGAAAAGAAAAGAAAAGAAAAGAAAAGAAAAGACCCCAAACCCCCAGCCTTTGTGCCTATTGTGCCTAATTCTCTGCAAAGAATTGCGTCAATTTTATCCAGAAAATAAACTTTATGTAACAAGGCCAAATCTTCAGATGAAAAAAAATTATACCAATTCAATTATTGCTGTGAATATTTATTTATTGAATAAATAAGTCTGCCACAATCTAATTATAAGTTGAAATTATAAATTAATCAAGTTAAAATAATTATCCATTGTATCATATAGGTTTTGCTTGCTTCTTGTTTGTTTTAAATGTTGATACACATTCCACCATATAAATAAGAGTCCATGGTCAATGAGAACAGAATTTCAGCACCTCAACAAAACAAAAGGAACATAATTGGTAGTTATTGCCACCACAAATTTCCTGTAAGAATAATAAAACTTACTCTATTTGTATGAATTATTTTTATGGACTGTTTCAGTATCTCTTAATCATAAGTGACCTATTAGTGAAATAATGGGGTTAACCTCTAATTCTGTAACTACAGACCCATAATTGCATCTTCATTTTAATATTAACATTCTATTTTTAGAATTGTATACAGATTTGTAGCTACATTTAGAAATCACTTTAAATTTAGTATTTTAATTTCATTTTTAAAATTCAGGCACAGAGACTGAAGATATTAATGTGCCAGAGCAGATTAATGTGCCACATTGGACTTGCACTTTAGCTAGATAAACATGCACAACTGGTTTGCCCCACACACGAATAAAAGTATAAAGATAAACTAGTTTAAAATAAAATATTGTCATTCCCAATCTTATGAAACTAAATACCTGTTAATCTGAAGTTGTGGAGAGCATTCATCCACGCAACAATATAAGAATGTTCTTTGTACTTCAAGTAAGGGAGAAGCTTAATTTTCTATTATTTACTGATCTCTGTTCCTTGGTAAAAAAGCAGCTGCATATTGATAAACTGAATACTGAATTTAAACACTACATCATCAGGAATCTCTTTCACAAAACACACGCTTGATGTACACTTTTAATTAAACACCTGTAATGTGAAACTTTACAAACTGATAACAGACTAAATTTCTTTCCTTCAGTGATTTGCTGTCTTTTCTGGTTTTATTTATAACATTTTTAAAAGAAGAAGGTTATAGCCTTCATTATATAGATAAAAGATGTGCAGCCCCAAATGTAATATAGTAATTGATTTGGCATACTTTGTATGATTCCAACACAGACCACTGTCTACCTGCATTTGTAAACAGATATTAAAAGCTTGATAGTCTCTTCCACAGTGTTACTGGGAGACTCAGAGTGAAATTCAAAATGGCAACTGCTCTTGCCACTGGTGGTTTTCCAACTTGTACACTGCCTCAAAAATTGGGGTTGCAGACATGGAATGTCATTATTTCACCAGAGCACTGACATCCCACTTTTTTATACAACTTGGCATGTTTGTTAGCTTTTTCTTTTAAAGAAAAGCCCAGGGGAAGAGAGGAAAAATCCTGCACTGTGTTAGATGCACAAGCAGGGATAGCAGGAGAGGCACAGCAGTGAGGAAAGGAAATGGCTCAAATTCCTCATGAAATAACATTACAAGTGTTACAAAGGCAACAGAAGGGAAAAGCTATCAGTCAAGGCTTATTGGACATCCACTAAAAGGAAACGAGTACAGTAGGTGTAAAGTTTGAGAAGTGATTACACAGATCTTGCTCTGTATTTGAAGCATAGGGGAGAGCCTCATGGTATGGTCTCTGTAATGAAAATCTATCAATTTGGTGCCTAATTATTAAAAAAAGTACATATACGCATGAATGTATGGAGGTATGTATGTGCATGTGCATGTAAATCTCTGTTAATATAAATAGCTGCATTTCCTTTCCATTCTCCAGGACTGTTCCTATTTTATCTACTAAGATTTGATTACTTCAGTTACTTTATACTATTTTTTTTATATTACATTCTTGCCCAATTATATTTCTGGTTTAAATTTTAGTGTAACATTTAAAAGATCTATAAGAAAATACACTTACCAAAGTAATTTAGTATTGTGAGATATTTTAATGTTCACTAAAACGTGTTTATGAAAGTCTAAACTAGGGGATTATGACTGATGGGATTTCTCCTTGAGCCAGGTGTCATGAGCCCTCAGAGCTCCCATCCCCGTTTGGGTTTTGTCTTACAAATACCACAGCTTAAAATGGCAGGAAAGACACCTTGAGTGGTGCTGGAAACAAAAAGGTTTATTAACTTCCAAAATAACAAACTCTCTAAAGAGAAAAAGCTGCGCCAGAGACTACAAGTCTATAACTCTGCTACACACCCCCGAAATGCCACGAGGTTTCCTTACGTAGTGCTTTTTATGGCTTAGGCGGGGCTTTGGCAGTCGTCCAATCCAGGTAGCTCCAGGGGTGGGGGGATGTCCAGGGAGTCCAATGAAGTGTCCTGGTTCAGAACATTTCCAAATTGGGAAAGAATGCCCGGGCTCCCCCGCCCTCTATGGGGAACAAAGACAGCTCCACACCTCCTCCCGGTCCGGGCACTCTGCCTGTAGGAGGTGCAATGCAACGTATGACTACTATGGCTGGTAGTAGGAAAGCAAGAAAGCTCAGCTAGCTGTGGTTAGAAAACACACATGGACACCAGAATGGACCTTCATGTTTAGAGAAATGCTTAAATTGTCTTAGATTTAATCATTATAATTTATAGACTTCAAAATCATGAGTCAGCTGTTCAGTAGCTGCAGTGTCTTTATAAAAGACCAGAAATTTTTTCCTTTAATGATTGTATTTTAAGTTGCAATTGGTTTGTTCCAGCCTTAAAATGAGAAGTCCAATTAAAAGAGAATTAGAAATATAGCACTTGCTGTTCCATGTTTTGAATGGGTATTAAGATTCACTAGCTGTTCTCATATAAACACATGAATCTGACACCATATTAACATACAGGTGATTAGAAGTTGTGTTAACATCCGAACTACAGGCCAAGTAAGTTTTGGGTCAAAACTGTAAAATCTCAGTTTACTTTATTTTTAACTGTGGTCTCCATGTTCCTCTTAGCCCAGTGTTCTGCACTGAAAGACAAAATAAAAATTTAGGAGTAAATGCCATTGGACTTCCAGAACAGCATGTGGAATCACATCAATGCTTTGGCCATCATTTCTTCCCTGGAGAGAGGAGAAAACCCAATTTATTCTCTCCTGATCTAAAAGCAGCCAGATTGTTCCAGTGGTGTCATAAAATTCCAGCCCAGAGGAAAATTACTGGTAAATCTCAGAAAATACAGTAGTGTGGGTAAACTTGGTACCATTTCATCCTATGTTGCATGAAAGTTTTTCATAAAGCCAATATTAATCAGTATGATCAGACCTGATCCTCAATGTAAATGACTCCTAATTCTAGTGCAATTCCAGGTTCAAATATTGATACCTTTTCTCTTTTAGAGCCCCTCCATAGCCATGCTGCAAATTTCTAAGCTCCTTCCTAAAGCAAGTTGCGTGTCATCCTGCAGAAACTGTATCCAGCAGAAACTCAATCAAGTGTGATGGAATTACAAATTAGTAAGTTCAATGCACAGAAGAGATACTCAAGAGCTGTGAAAACTATCAAATCCATCCCTTTGCCATCACAATACCAAACTTAATAGCATTTTCTCCAGAATGGTTTCAAAAGACCTCTTACATTATTTCCACAACTTCACTTTTACATATTTAGACTGAACTTTCTGCCTTTTAATTGTTCCCTGTGATATTTAGACCAATTTTATCACACTATTGGGCTTTAATCCCTTTTTGTCCTGCTTTGGTTGGTGTTCATAGCTACTGTTTGAAAGGTATCAATAGGATGAAACTCTTTACAATTGAGAAGTGAGGGGTTGAAGAGAGGAGTTCCTCTGGGTTTGCAGTGTCAAAAAATCCGCACGAGTTATATTGTTTTTTTTGTGAGGACCACATAATTTAGATAACATACATGTAAGGCACATCAAGGACTGCAGAACAGAGAATTAAATTTGAATTTAGAGTAGTTGGTGAGTTAGATATAGTGACAGGTAAGAGAGGAAAGTGTAACAGCCTGTCTGTAAGCTTTGCTTTTCTCAGGGACTTTTGAGTTTGATTGGACAGTGCACCAGAACAAACACTTGAGAGAGCTGACAACTCCCCATTGTTTTGAAAAAGCACTGTGAGCACTTTTGAAACAGATTTTTGACATGATCTTTTAAGGGTGTAAAGGGCAAATATTTGATTAGATCATGGTCTTCTGACCCTTTTACTTTTAATGGGCATAGAGAAGTTAGAACTAATTATTTGGTAACTGTCAGATTTTTGTCTACCGTAGCATGAAATCCTGTTGTGATGAGCATGTGATAACTGACAAAAAATAATCATCTGCTATCAAGCCTGAGGTTCTGCAGCTGCAAAAAAGAGCAGTCTCATGAAATGAGCAGTCCCATAAAATGTCAGTGATGCTACTCACTGGAGAAAGATTGCAGCATCACAACCTTACACAGCCATCTAAAGCAATAATGTGATGCTATAACAAAACAAAGTAGACAGTGTAGATGGGAATGACAGCCACAGTATAAATCCAATCCCTTACTTCTGAGAATAAAACTGACTTTCCCATTGATCTTCTTTTTGAACACATCAATGTTCGCTTTTATTATTTTGTGGATGTATATGCATGTACTGTGTACAGTACCTTTGCTAATAAGCACTACAGAAAGATCTTTTATATTTTTAAAGTATTATTTTTTCAATATGAATTCTTTTTCAGTGTTTGGAACTTTTATTTTTACCAGTATCTATCCATGAATTCCAGTTGTTGGGGTGTGACACCTACTCTGGCACATACAGTCTTTTAGTTATAGTTAAGGAAAAGTAAATTTTTATTGATATGTTAAGTCCTAGCCACAGTGCAAATAAAACCTCTCCTTTCAAAAACTAGTTTACATGGTGGATATTTTATTAAAAGATGCAGTTTACAGCTGTGATTTTTTGTACATGGTAAAAATAATTTTAAAAAGGAGCTGTATATTTCTGCAGACAAAAAGCATTTATATCTCAAAATGCATTTGGAATTCAACTGGTACTTCAATGACTGATATATCTGCATGCATGTAATATGGTCCTTTTGTTAGAAAGCTGATTGTAGGGACACCAAAGCTTTATTGTCTAGATAACCAAAATAAGCAATTCTCTTCAAATCTGATTTATCCAACTATGTATCCTAGCTCTGGATAGGCAAAATAAATACCTGTTGTTGGAACAGTTCACTCAGCAGAGTTTTAGCAGCAGGAATGGAAGGAGTTTAGATAAATAAAAGAACCACACAGGCCACTGACAAACGCGGACAGGTAGCGATGATGTATTGCTCATTGGTCATGTGATTAGAGGGAAACCACAATTCACTTCTCTTCCCTAGATTGCTGCGGAAGCCCATCCCCTTCACTAAACTCTCTGACCTCCAGACTGAAGCCTTATGTTTCCTGTCCAGTAAATATGAAAGTTTTCTATATAAATAAACAAGTTTTGATGAGAAAGAAGGAGGAACCCATCCTAGATTTATCTGGAACCCACTGACCATAAACTTAAAAAGACCTGTTATCCTGCTTCACTGGCTTAAAAGGGGAGGAAAGACCTCACTGGGGGCTAACCTGCACGAGGCCATCAAGATGATCCTACTCCTTGCAAAATTCAGAGTTAATCTTTCAGGAGAGTGAACTCTGGGTTTGTGTTCAACCAAGGAGACACAGCTGACTTGCCTTTGTTTAGATTTTTCTAGGGGTGGTCTGCTGCTAATGCTTAGAAGACAGTGGATGTCTTAAATACTGATGGGAGTGTCTGTTCAACTCTCCATCACAGAATGAAATTAGTGAGGCTAAATGATTGTTGAAGTTTTCTGATCACGTGCTTTGCTTGAAGCCACTTCCACCAACATACATATTCAGGATTAGGAGTCTATGCCATGGGCCAAAATAAAGTCATGGAACAGCTCTTCAGTGGTCAGAGATAATTTAGCAGCGTATGTTTTCAGAAGCTTTGGAACTGCAAGGGGCAGACACACCAATAGTAATTTAACCCTTATTATCCGCTTTGGTATGTCAAACCTTATCCTACTGCTTTGAAATGAGAATTTGTTTAGGTTCATGGAAAGGAACTCCAGGGCAGATATCAAAACAGGTTCAAGCTGCTGATGAAATGGAGCTCACTGCTGTGCTAGGTTCTTTGTATACCTGATATCCTACGTGTTTTTGAGGCAGGGAACATCTGAGTGGCTACTGTATATTTGCACCCTAATTTATATGCAAAAAAAATTAGCAATCTGATATAAGTGGAGAAGTTGAACCATACCCTATCCCAGTGTGCACCACATAGCCGTGAAGTGTTATTTCTTACTTACAGATCATTAATAAACTCTGTCACTTCCATAAACCCATCTTTTAGCTCTTCTTAGGAGGATGCTCAATGCTCAAAGGTATTTCCAGGTAATTCAGGATTCATTTCTATTTCTAAACATATTATGACATCGGAAATCTATGTAGGAATATATGCCTTAGGAGGGGACAAAATCAAGCAAATCTAGATAGCTCTCCTGGGAATTACAGAGGTAATAATTCAGATAGAAAGGCTCTTCTAATTCTTGTGTCCCAGTGGTATTCAACAGATCAGCCTGTGAGCCTGTGTGAAGTGCTCTCCTTCTCTGAGAGCCCTCTTGTCTGGCTTGAGAAAACCACTGTAAAAATTGATGTTAGAGAAATGCATCTCCTATTAATCAACAGATCAAGGATCTTTATTTCCTCTGCCAAAATACATCTGTGAGCCCTGTAATTTTTTCGTTTATTTGTTTGCAACGAAGGGCTAACAGATCAATCTTGAGTTTCTTCACTGCATTTCTTGTATAAGAGTTAATACAAGACAGGCAATTTACAAAAAAAATATGACTGTAACTTATTCTCTTGCTATTACACTTGTAAGCACTACAAGGCAGTACATACTTGACGTATTTGTATTCCGCTACATCAGATTTCTCTCTTCAGCAGCTGGTACCTGGAAATTTATGCTGTGCACTGATTTTTTTAACTGTGAGTGCATCTAAATGAAAAGAGTTGAATATATTTTAATAGTATTCATAACTCTGTGAACATAACTCTGTGTGCACAGTTAAAATTATTAATACTATTAAAATTTATTCAACTCCTTATATTTAGATGCAAGCCTATTAAAAATCTACTCCTGACAAACGAAAGCTGTGTTCCAGGTAACCTGATGCTTCACATTTCCCAGTACTGTTGCTGTCTCCGTTTGCTGACAGAAGTAATCTACACACAATAGATTAAGTCACATATTTCAGTAAGCACCTCTGCCTTTCCGAGTGAGCGACCCACTATGCCTGTGTATGGGGAGGCTTTGGGAAAGGCACCTGTGGTGAGGAATGAATATTCTAATGTTTCTGAACCTTTTGGTGAAGGTGAAGGGGGCTTGTTGAAAACATTGCTGTGAGCAGATGGACCCCTGAAACCATCTGCTATCGAAGCAACTAAATGTTCAATGATGCATTACGAAATTATTTAGCTCTCAAAGAGCCTGAAAGTAGTTAGTAATGATGGCATCTGTACTGAGAGCAAACAACCTATTTATATATGATCTATCACTTCATAAACCATTTGGAGACCATCTTTCCTTAAAGAAGCAGTAGTCTTGTCGACTCCCAGAATAAAATACTGAGTTGTGTGCATGAACTTGCAAAATCCTTTCTAGTTCCTTTTTCCTCCTTGTAAGAGCATACTCTTTGCTGGCATGTGCTGGAATGCAAGCTTGTTTTTTTGGTAGAAAGGACTGCACTGCGTTCTAGAGCTGCTCTATCAGTGCACAAGCATAACAAGTGCAAAAAAATTCCACAGAACAGCAATGTTTTAACTCAGTCTTAATCTAATAAGAATCTTATGTTTTTCTTTCCTGTGAAAAAATTCATCCTATTTAGTTGTATTAGTAAAGTAATAGGTATTTAGGAATCAAGGGTTCTAAATATGAATTCATTTTCTTATAAACTTAGGTAATTCTTATACATTATATAGTTACCATGGGAACTATTAAACCTTGTTTGTGTGGATTTAGTTATGGCCCATGTATGTAGTCAATTGCTTACTAAATATATAAAGATATTATACATTGTGTTATAGATGGTTTTGCACCTCAAAAGCACTGTATTTTTAATTATTATTTTGTTTCACATATTTCTACAAGAAATGAGTTTTAGATGAAAATATATTCCAGCCTAAGTGATATTACATTATTTTGCTACTCCAGATAATTAGAACAGAAGAAGTTATTTCTTTTGTTCATTTTCTCTCAAAATTACTAAGCATATTTAGAAATTTGCTTAAAAATGATGTCTCATCTGAAAGCTTTCAGCTATATAAGAAACCTGGAGTTCAGTAAAATCTCTGTATATAAACATGAGGAAGTGCAGCTCAAAGTTTTAAGCAGAAGTCCCCATAAATATGAACAGTGACATATCAACATTAATATCAATCAGCTTTTCTGGTCCAATATCTTTGCTGGGGTTTTACAAGTTTTAAAATTCTTTATTTGAAATCAACAGTCCTAGTGTAGAAAGCAAAGATTTTGCCCAAGGAAACACATCAGACTAATGTGCAAAACATAATTAAGCAGACCTGATAAAGCCTAACTTGGGCATAGGCAAGTCTCTTCACAAGCATGGACTGCAACATTCCCAAAGCCTTCACTTTAGGGGGCAAAATTTAGTCCCCTGCAGAGGGAAAGAAGACACATTGCTAATCTGTGAAAATTGAGGAACAGTCAGCTAGGTACCACTGATCATCTTGAGCTGCATTCCAATTTCTTGCTCTACTCTCTCATTTGCTGACCTTACAGTCCTCCTTTGAAACTGCTCCACCCTCCCAGCTTAGAGCAGCCCCTACTGCAACCACCACCTCCCCTGGGATGCTTTCTAGCCTTTGGATGGTGCTGCCTAGACTGCAAGTTCAGACTCCAGCAGAGATCCCATAAACCTGAGCAACTTGGAGCTTTCACAGTCCGTGTAAGTGCTATGGAGAGGCAGAGCAGCTCCCACCCACTCCCATAGAGACTGCATACAGATTGCTCATCATCCCGCTCTGAATAAGGCCTGCACCATGTGCTTGCACTCCCAGAAACGAGTTACTCCATGAATGTTTAAAGCAAGCAAACCTTGCTCAGAACGATGTAAGTCACTAATTTTCAGGGAGAAACAATACTTCAGTCCCAAATATTTTGTTGTGGACCATTGCAAGGTTAATTTGACTATATTTTTCTGTGTCCTTTCAGTTCAGCTTCAGTTTTTCAAATTCACATATAGAAAACGTGTTATTAAACTGTTAAAATGTTTAAAGTTGTTATAAACTTTATGTGACACAGCATAAATTTCTTCCTTACAGGCTTTGGAAATGTGAGCATGTGGGAAAGGGAAGAGAGGACCAAATATCTTCTTTAAATCACACCTTTTTCATAGAATTAAACTGTGAAGATTTGCAGGAGTCTAAGTGTTTAGTGGAATACTCTCCTCACTCTCCTGTTCTCTACAGACTTCAGGTCTACTTGACATGGAGGCTGCAATGTGAGTAGGACAGAAGGAAAAATTGCCCCCCTGATAGCTACACACACCACAAAAATTAGAGGACTGAAACAAAAGGCTGGCAGGTCTGGCTGACAGGCTATATCCCTTTCCTCTCTACTACCTGTCAATCAATCACCAGTCAATCACAGAAAGCCACAATCAGACACTTAATGACAGCCAGATGGCATCTACTTCTCATGAACTGTACTCCTGAAGTCATACTTGCTCCCTGTAACTAGCAGCATTTCCCATCCCGGGTAATAATGAGGTGTTTTTTGTATTCAGACACAGCCACAGTGCCTCGCACCTCTGACAGGACGCCCCTGTGAGCAGAATGCATGCTCTGCCACATGCGTTGTTTTGCTTTAGAGGAAGAGTCCATGCTGCTCCATCCCTTAGACTTTGATCAGAGACAGGCTCGCTGGTTTGTGAATAAGAATTGAGAATAACTTGAAAATGTATCTGGTGTTCATTCTGCCTCCCTTATTTCTCTGCAGCCCTGACACAGGGAAGGAATCCGTACAGAGACCTACGTGATCTTCTTCACATTGGTTTACCAATGATTTCAACCTTGACCCAAAGGGAACACTTCTTCTGGAAGTGACAGGTAATTTAGCTTTCTTGCTTAGTTCTGGGGCTCTCTTGTGGTGAATTATGTATAGTGCTTCTGTGATATGGACCTTTGTCCATGAAGGAACCAGACGAGGCTGTTAAACTGCTTTTAGAGGCATTTTATCCATAAACACTCAGCAGTTATGAGGGTCTTTTTTAACAAAAAATTTCTGCCTCAGGACAAAGTGGCAAGCTCAGTTTTGAAGTGACCAGGTTTGGGCCCATCAAGCATGAGGCTGGATTCAGACCTTGCTGGCAGTGCTTTTCAGTGAACTGAGGGGAGGCCAGAGGTTTTTCTCTGTTAGGTGATAGTCAATCTGTTACTGCATTAGAGTAGGTACATTTCGGTGACATAACTGAAGCTACAACTTGGCCTCTAAGGAAAGAAAATGGTGATCATAAATCTTTGTTTTCATGGGACCTTTAAAAGTGCATAGGCTCCCTACTCACAAGGAAGTAACTATGTTTGCTGGTCAACAACACAAAATTAGTTTATTCAGAGTTCTTTCCAGAGTTTATTCAGTTCTTCCTGGCAATTTCAGCTCTGGTGCATCCCTCCTACTCAGTCTCCTCTCACTTCAGGAAATCTTCCAGCTTTATCAGGCAGGTGCACAAGACCTTCACGAGAAGATTCCTCCCTGCATTTCCCCCATGCTTACCTTTGTTGCCATACCAAAGACATATCAGCATTAAGCATATAAATTTATTTATTGGCAATTTTAGAAGCCTTTCTCTCAAGATATCTTGGAGGCAGATTCCTTGCAACTCAAGGACGGCAAGATTTTATCCATTAAAAATGGGATGTAAATGGAGGCAACCTTCCACAACATCCCCCCTCTCCACATATACATACATTTCCGACCTGGTTTCTGGAGTGCAGACAGAGAATCTCATTAGGAATCTAATATAATAAGGGCATGTAGATACTGGGGTTGGGGGTTGGAAATCAGATTAGCTTCATTACTTTATTCTGCACCTCACAGCGCTTCTGCCAGTGGACAATTGCATTAGATCAGAGAGGAGATCAAAAGGCAAAAAATCCCCAGAAATGCTGCTACTCATTGTCTGAGAGAGGAATGGGAAAAGTGCACCCTTGGAGGACACAGACCCACGGTAGATACCAGATATGTTTTGGAAGGGCAGTAATTTTTTTCTTTGAACTTTGCCTATTGAGCTTTTGGTGTTTGCAAGGCCAGTCTAGATTCCAACGCACAGAGACATGATGGAAATTAAGCAACTTGTTCAAGTGTAAGCAAGTGGATACCCAAAGAGCCTTGATACTTAGAGTATCATGGAGGCACGTGATACTCTAAGTGCCAGACAGGTCCTATCTGCAGAGCTCTAGTGCTTCAGTCACCATTATCTTTTCCATAGGCACTATTTTTCTGGACACCTTTCAGCTTGGAAGCAACAGCTCAGTTGAGTTCTCTGCTTCAGCAGGGATGACCTGAGAAACGAATGCAAGGGAGTGTGTGCCACTTGTCTTATGAAACAGTTGCAGCCTAGTCCAGTTCAACAGCCCTCCAAGAGCAGTCTTCCTTTACCAGTTCTGAGGGGACACAGTGACCACAGAGACAGCTTAGCTGGCTGCCCTCAGCTGCTTCACTCCACACAATCAAGATCTGGTGTAGTTCCTTCAGTCCTGAGAGTGAAGCCCAGACTCCCTTCTCATGTCACACCTTGCCTGGCAGTCATGGAAAGTGGCACAAGAAATGGCATGTCCTCAGCAAACTTTAACATTTTCCTGAATTGTACTGAGGGACCAGTCACTGTGGATTGTTGCTGTTGCCAGCAAAGAACAGGGAAGCTGATGTTCAGCAGCTTCTACTCCATATCTCTTGCTTCCCTTTAAAGAAATCCAGACATCTGAATCTTGATCCTAAAGCAAATTTGAAAGACTGACTTGGACAAAAGCAGAGTAAGAAGTTCCTGGAGCTCAGTCAGGGCAGGTAGGGCATGCTGGT
Source organism: Bombycilla garrulus (assembly GCA_013400315.1). Lineage (NCBI taxonomy): Eukaryota > Metazoa > Chordata > Aves > Passeriformes > Bombycillidae > Bombycilla > Bombycilla garrulus. The sequence goes on along the minus strand of VXBU01000554.1, from coordinate 722,159 downwards.
TCTATCCAAGAATGTTGGATGCACTGTTAAATCTGGGATATAGCATTACTTCTATTCTATTTCATTTGCTAGCATTGTGCATATATCATGCACAGTTGGTTGTTTTTTTTTTTTTTTCTTCCACTGTCATTTTCTTCTTCATTACTTCTTATGGAAGTTCTGTAGTTTAAGCAAGAGAAAGAAATGCTGCATGCTAAATGCTACTCCTATGACAAAAAGTCTATTCTCTACTTATCACAGAAGGGGAAATAAAAGGGGGAAAATAGCTGAGACACAGGTGATTAAATCAGAAATATAAAGTGGAAATACAGCTTATGTTAGAAACTAGGTATTGCTTATGAAAAGATCTTGTAAGGAAGTAAAAGCACTATCAACCATAAAATGCTCATGGGGTCAGCTTACTCATACTGCCATACACTTGGTGAAAGTGTTACAGAAGTCCTGAATTCTAGTGTTATTATTGCTTCAATATTTAATCAAGAGTCAAATTCAAAAACATCTAGCCATTTGTTCTAGAAATAGAGAATTTTTACTGCTCCATTTTGTGGGTCATAATCTAACAGTCTTCAGTTTGCAAACAAAAGAATCACAATCTAAATATATGGAAACCCAAAAGTGTTGTTTACATGATTAAAGAGGTCATGCTCTTTATGATTTCTATTTCTATAACTTTCTCTAGAATGCAAAAGGAATACAATTTTTTATAGGTCATGCCAAATTCACATATGCTGCAAAATTGCTTGGTAATTTAGTAACATAAATGAACATATACTGTAGTACTCAAGTGCCCTCTTGCTTCATATTCTATTCCTTTCAATACAATTTTACCTAGCCCAAAATTTTTATCTAATTTCAAAATAAGCATGCTCTTTTAGAAGTGTTATACATCCAGCAAGTACCCAAAAAGAGCATCTGTTTGTCCCAGCCCTTATATTTATTCCTGTCAAATTCCTCTTCTACTGAAAAATTAAGAGTTCAGTTCTACAGTTGTGTTATTTCCATTAAAGGTACACCAGTAAAGATTTTATTACCATGAGTGAAAAATACATCTGCTTCTTCAGAAGCACATTTGCAGATGACAGAGAAACAGAAGGTATTAGAAAAAATACAACAAGGAAAAAACCTGAGCACTCAGGGGTAAGAAAAGACAAAACAAAGACAAGTTGCTTGAGGCAGTCAATAACACAAATACTCCAATAATAATGACAGCAACAGGAAGATTTTTCAAGCTGCTTTTTCACAAGTCTATACAGAAAAATCTATACTGCAACTTTTACTGTCAGGGGTATCTCTTTATGTATTATTCCATATTTTCAAAGGTCTAATAAAAAGTGTGCTTTAGGGTTTCCACAGGCATCATGTACTTTATCCCTACCCTACCAATACCAATCAAATAGAAAATATTTTCCCTGAATTCATCTCATGCTCCCTTCTCTCCTGTTTCCAGAAGCATGTTAAAAATACCACAATTTTCTTGTATGTTAACTTCTGAAGTGCTAGAAAGGGCTTGAAGGCAAGATGTACTGATAAGAAGAATTCCTTTCTTAAAAGCTCAAGTCATTGGGCAGCTTTAATTAAAAATTCTATTGATTTTTTTCCATTGCTTTTAATGACAGGCACTAGTCTGTGACTTCCATTGTTAGCCATTGACAGTTTAAGTAGTGAAACAAAGGGCACTTATACAGCACTTAGTGCAAAATTATGACTGATTAAAAAGTCATTTGTCATGGTAACAGCATCTGCTTAGACTTTGCAAATTTTTAAACGCAGTCTTGCATGCGGTGTGTGGGAAGGTGTGGTACATGCAAGTCTTCACAACCATGTCCCTCAGCAATTTCAATGCATTATTAAAGTGCCATGTGAGTCACGTTTTTTGAGCAGATGTTAGTTTCTCACAACATTTGCTTGAGGAGCTCTGCTAAAGCTTCTGTGTTTCACCACACAGGAAAATGTAGTAGCAACCTGTGGTCAAACCATCCAAACATGTTACAAGTCTCAGAAAATAATCCAATATTTAACTGTGATTTTAAAATAATTAACTCACTTTTCCAGTTCCTGTCTTTTCCAAGGCAGAGACCTGCTTCCAGATGTGCCAAGGGTTCTTAGCAAACCAAGGGTGCAGAAAGCCAGCTTAGTTAAAGCTACATTGATCAATTGCTCTCAGTAGACCACAGTTACCAGCATCCAAATGCCAATCCAATGGAGATATAATATTAAATTGTAAAATTTTACAATTACAAAATTGTAGAATTTTAAAAATCATCTATCTATGTTAATTAGTGATACTTACTTCCTAATAACTGTAATATTGTAGTTCACAAACATCTACAGAAATGCACCAGCAGTCACTGGGTAGGGTGTAGCTGAAAGAGATTTGAGAAATTTGAAGGACATTGAGCATAGAAATGACAGTGGGTGGAATTTGAATATTGCCCTCAGGCCAGTGTCAAATTCTGGGGCAAACAAGCAGTCTGCAGTCTTATTCTTCTGCATGAGTACACAGAGGGCTTTATATTTGTTAATTCCTTTAAAAGAGGCTCCAATTGCATATTCTAGACCATTTCCTTTGCATCATACACATGCTGGAACCTTCAACCATTTCCTGGAGGCATTTTCCCACTATAAGCTGAGCCTAAACATTATTTCTAAAGATGGTTGGTATGTTTTTCTCTATTTCTTCTCCCTTTGTCTGAAAATTACTGGGAAACATTTTTTTTTCAGAAAGATCCACTGTGTTCATTGTTCCTGGCTTCTTGACTGCTATTTCTAAGCTGCCATTTTAATGGGCTTCAGATCAAGCTCCAGAAAGTACTTTGTCCACAAATATATGCATATTTATATATTTCATAAATTTGCATTAAGCTTACTCTAGTAAGAATGTGCTCCTAGTTTTATTTTCTTGTACCTTTTGCTCAGGTTTCACCTTTTCCTCTCTTCAGAGGGCTAATGTAGTTTTGGGCCCCTTCTCAACCTTCACTTAAAATCAACTTCTCCAAAAACCTAAGTTTTGAGGAACAAGAGAGCCTTTTAGCTCAAGAATTTGAAAAATGCAGGAAGAAAGAAAACTATTACTCAAAAAGCACAACTATTCTTTTGCCGGTAGTGAGATAAGAGTATATACAGTCAGTATAGTTTTGATAAGACAATATTAGCCACCTAAATTGCTGTTAAAACAAATTTGAGCCAACAGGTAATACTTCTACTAAGCCAGCACTTTATGTCATGCTAACAATGAGGTTTTGATTTCTAGTCAATCACTCTAAAGTCAGTCTTATTCTACTGTTTAGAAATTCATATTCATTAGTGTAGAGATACATAGGCCAACAAGGAGGTGTTTTCTCCCTACAGTCAAGGAGCTTAGTTAATATTATTTATAAACATATTGTACTTCCCCTTGCTCACAGAAGTTACAGATAGAAATTAGTTCAGCTCCTTCATTTGCTGCTTTATTTTTAAAAAAATCAAACTGCCTCATACTCATAGTAAGTTGTTAGGAATTCCAAATCCATAGAAAGAGGGGAGATAAAAATTCCAAATGAACTGTGAACATCACATTAATTTGTTAGCAGCAAAGGCATGGTGAGACTCAGAAATATTTGGGCCTGTTGTAACTCCTGGGAATATTTTCTTACTGTTTTTTCCCCATATCTGATTCCTGAGAATGTTTTTACTGTGCTCTGGTCCTCAGAAAATTTACCCACTAGAGTCTCTGCAGGTTACAGAAGAACCAACATTTGGCTAAAGTTCATAGCTCTCTTAAGGGTGGGTGCATTCCCATTCCTGACAAGAAGACTGGCCTTAAAATTTTGAGTTTGGTACCATTTCTCAGTGGCATGATTTTAAATAAGTTCCAAGACATAAAAGATATTTTTTGGTATTAATATAAATTGAAGTAGTTGAAGTATTTTGACTACAGTTTTATGAAGCCTTTTCTGAGCTTTTAACATGCATCAGAATGTCAAATTTTAGTTGTTTGTAACTAAGTCGGATGAGCAACAATCTCAATATTTGATGTAGTTATAAATAACTAAACACTGAATTTTAGAAGGAATAGCAACACTAATACCAAGCAGTCATAGCTGATTCTCCTGCAATCTACAACAGATTGTTGCTTGGAAGTTTTCTACAAATTTTGGCCTAGATTTTAACTTAATGGTAACTGACTTATGTGCCATAAAAATTCATAAGATATGGAAAACAGCAAATGAATCCTTTGTAAGTGAACTGTAATTATGTATATTTTGTATGTGGTGAAGAAACTAACCATGTAAATGATGACAGCTAATTATATACAGCTCTCCTGGGCATCAGTATCACTCTCCCTGACAGCATACTCCTCTTTAAGGGTTTTTGTTCTTTGTATATAGGCCACAATTTCTGAACATTCCTTAAGGGAATTATGCTGTTACCTTTGCACTGGTTAAATGAAAACTAAATGTTTTTTATCAAAGAAATCCTTAGTGTAATCTAACTCATTTCTCCCTTATTGTGCTAATGAGTCAAATCCAGCTCTTCTTCTCACTGGTGTCAAGCCAAACTAATTCCAGTGATTTCAATGAAGTTGCTATGGATTTACACATGCAAAGCTGTCAGCAGATATTTGGCTGCTGGTTTTCCTCCCCTGGGAGAGCTGGAGATTACAGCCTGCAGAAGGAACAGTGAATTATATTGGGTCAGACCAGGGTCTTCCATGGAAGGGGTGAGGGAACACTATATGTGAGGAATTTGTGGGAAGCAAACCTTTTAAAATCTCCTGTGGAAGAATTCTTTCCAACTTCTTCCAGCTTGAAGGAAGGGGAAAGTGTGCATGGTGAGAAGAGGAAAGGAAGAAAATGCAGGGATGAAGAAGGTCTCTTCACAAAAATCTAACTTGCAAGATTTCTTGCAGAATTGATTGGTATTTCGGAACACATTTGAAAAGGTGTCTGGAGACACTGTCTATAGGTGGCCACAGCCATTTTGACATCTCTGAATTTTTGCAGCACTATTAATTTCCAAAGCTGTTCTGACTTTTCACAGACAACTTTCTCTAGACTTTCTCTAGGTTGAAAATATGCAGAAGAATCTACATTGTCAGGGAAGACTAAAAACAGTGCAAGATGCAGTGTTTGTGTGTAGATTTGGTGCGAACTTCAGAAATAAAGTTTGATATTATACTCTCTCCCTTCTGCCATGATCCTCTTGAATTTATGGAACTGGACTCAGAGAAGAAGATGGGGATGATACTCGCCTGTATTATTTCATGGTTAAAAATTGCTCACGCTGATCCTGGTAGGAAATTTCCTCTCATTGCTATTTTTATGATCCTCAAGGAGAAGATCTGCTTTGAAGCATTTGCTAAACAGTCCTAACTGGAAATGTACTGGGTAGTCCTTTACACAACTCTGAACCTTGCCATATTGCAATAACACAGGTCTGATATAACTCTCACCAGTACCACGTGAGATAAGAATTGAATGGATATTAATATACATAAATACATGCGAATGCTGTCTCTTGGAGGCCTTGCAATTTCTGAGATTGCTTGTCCGAGACTCTGCATGACTAATAGATTTTATGTTTCTCAGTGTTTCTCCAGCTTCTCTCCTTGAGCCCCAGAGGCCGGTGGGGAACCCAGGCACCCTATCTTACTCTTGCTAGAAATACAACAAAGTACATTTCCTCTTTAAGGAATCCCCACGGTAAAACCAAAGCAACAAGTTTGCATCTCTGCATAAAATTGTTTCACTATTTCTGGTAAAGGAAATTATTGTAAAGGATCAAACTTTGCTTTCTCCCCTGCTGTCAAAGCCACTTCTGTGCTACCCAGGCAGCCTGTTCTCTTCTCATGTGCAAGACCAAATCCAGCATTAAATGTGGTTTCATTCCAGACTGCCTCCTGACCCTGTCACTTTCCATAAGGCAAGCCTAGTGACGCATTTCTTCCATTTGCTGTTGTTCCTGCAGGCTGGATAATTTCAGACTTTGTATGTAAGATGTCTTAAAACCTTTGAAACAATGACTTAATTAAAAAATTATTTGCCTCAGAAGTTCCTTCTTCTTCTCATGAGCACACATATGTTCTCACCTGATACCCCTACCCCATTTTTCCTCGTAGATTATCTCATTAAGCAGCCATCAGTCCTATGAGTCCTAAGATGTTTACCAAGGTCACACAGGTAGTTTTCAGCCGAGTCAGGAGTAGTTCCCATCTCCCAATTCCCAGCCCTATGCTCTGGCTACAATTTCTTTGGAGTGATTTGTACACTTCAACAAACTGTACATTCACAGAACAAACTGTGCTTCTTGAAAAAAATACAACCAATTGTATTATAGCAAGAGATTTATTTTATTTTAATATATATGTCTTATGATTTACAGACTGACTTCTTCATAGTTTATTTCAGCCTACACATGATCAGCCTTTATGCTGAAGACAGAAATTGCTTTTTAATTTCAGAAGAAATATTTAAACTCAGATTTCTCCTTTCTGTCATAATCTGAAACAATGATAAGGATTTGTTGTTGTTATTTTTTAATGAATAGAGAGGTTCAGCAATCTCAGAGGGTGTAAATCAGTGTTGTTGCTCATATACCAGTGGAGTTACACCATTGGTTCAGATCTCTCCAGAATTTTAATGTGTCAGTGTCCCTTGAAAAAAAAATAAAATTAGAAAGTTATTTAAAGACATCAGTTAATCCTAGATTTGGGATACAATGCACATTTGGGGAAGGTTAGAAAAGGTATTTAAAAATTAAAGGGAACCTGAGAATGGCAGGATACGAAATCCCTGTATATAATCAAATATGAGGGAAAGAGATACATGATTCTTACAGTAGGTGCTTTGTTTTATGTATAATGATATCTCAGATTAATTTTCTTTGATGTCTACATCTTTTTTTTTGTTTCTTATGAAAAAAGATTTGTTGGTTTTGTGGCATTCACTGTAAACACAGGTGTCTTGGGAGAGCTGCAGGTGTTCACCCTCCTCAGCTTATTCTAGTCCCTATGGGTATGGGGGAGGGTGGAGGGGAACTTGCCTCACCAGAAAAATATTTTCTGCATGACCTTGAAAATAATGTGTAAAGCTCTGAAGCATGTGATTATGCCTTGGCATGTGAGCAGTACTTGGCCAATATATGACCTTAATGTGGTTTTCAAGTGCAGAAACTGGGCTTTTCTTTAGTGTTTGTTTTTATTTGTTATGCTTTTTGCTTTAGTTATGGTAAAAAAGGGGTTTGCACATGTGTCAGTATTCACCAATATCTCCCTTCTCTAATCAGGAAGATTTCCTATACCAGCTCATCCCTCAGATATTACAGAATAATTTAATACAGACATAGAAGATGAAGCCTGGAAACTTGGCCTCTGTTTTACTTCCTTTGGCACATCCTCATTCTATCTTGATGTCCCTATGCAGACAAGGAAATTTTGCACAGAAAGATAAAAAAGTTCAATTTCTCTTCTCCATTCATCAAAGACTTTTGGCCAAGTAGAAACAGAATAGGCAATTTTACTGCTAAAATACTGAATTAGGATGATTTCTTAGCTGAGAAGGTGGGTAACCCATGCAAGTGTGACAGAATTCATGCGACACAGCAGACGACAAAATCCATCTGATTTCTCTTGTAATGTCTCTCTTGCACATCCTTCTACCAGGCACCAAGTCTTCCTCTGAGCACTGCATCATTCAGAAGGAGATATAGGTGCTGGGAGCAGGTGAGGAGCAGGGTCACAGGGACCTGGGCCGCTCCTGGGATGTGGACACCCCAGAGAGCAATACCCGTTTGGGGCAGAGAGAGGAAGATTCCTTTCAGAGCGTTGCTAATGATCTGCAGAGGAGCTGCACAGCAGTCATTTCACAGATACGATGGCAGGTCACTGCGACAGATGTTCCCAACATATGTGGAGAATTAATTACCCACTAGTAAACAAAATCTGTGATGCGGAGAGTCATTTTGTCCAAATTTCTTTCGATTTTGCTGTTATTAGGAGCTTAATTTTTCTTGATCAGCCAGACCCTCTTGTATTAAAGTGTTCCTTAATAGGCTGTACTGAACATTTTCTGGAGTGAAGTGAGGAGGAAAGTGGTGAGGAGTGGGTCAGGGGAGATGAGTTTAGTTAGAAGTGTTGATTGTGAAGCTGTACCATACCGAGTGATTAGTCAATTATTTGATTAAAAGGTTGAATGCCAGCCACATTTTTTTTTAAGAAAAAGATCTAATTGTTAGATTCATTCAACAGCATTTATGCTTCATTTTAGAACATCCAGTAGAATGCCTAAAACTTCTAGGGAAAGGATAATATTTTGAGAGAAAGAGCTTTTGACAAAAGGTTTTATTTTCCTTTTCAGTCAATATTCTGAATGCGTTAATGCCTCAGGGCCATATTGTGCCATTGATTTTTAAGCAGAACTCCCCATTTAAATCAATGGCAAAATCTGCTTAAAAAAAATCAATGGCATGATATGGCTCCAGGACATTAGAATGAAATTCTTATATTCATGACCCAGATAACAAATCAGAAGGCCATAAATCCCCTGCTGTTTCTTAAAACTCATTCAGTCCATCAATACTTGTAAACTAAATAGTGCATGGAAATGAACATACTTTAATAGAAGGATATTGAAGATCAAAATGTTTAGCATTTTTGGCTGATTGTACTCTCATAAATTACCCCCAGTGTCTCAGTTCTCGACACATTGCTTAGGATTTGAGCTCACCTCTCTCTTTTGACCCACAAAAAGTAAATTGATATCACTGTCCTGCTGCTTATCCTAAGACACTTATTGTTTCTCCTTGTTCCACAATCTGAAATTAATTATTTTCATGTCTGCCAAATTTTATAGGACTGGTTTTCAAATGGATGTGGTGAAACACATCTCTCTGACATGCTGAAGTTGGCACACTTTGTAAAATCTTGAGCCCAGAAACAAAATTTATGGTTTAGTTACATTTTTGATTTTAATCCACAACATAAAATTTCATCACACTACCACTGACAGATGAAAAAAAAATAAAATTGTATAAGAATGGTAAAATCCCTTATTTTGGCCTTAAGCATTAATAGGGGTTTTTAGCACCACTCATCCCTCAGTTTGGAAAACTGGAAAAGTTTATGAGATCCGTGAACTGCTGCTGAATACATCAAGATGCCTGAATTTCTCAGCCACACTGACAAACTTCAGGTGCAGAAAGAAGCCCAGGTTTCAGCAATGGAGAGAATTTAAACAGCCAGAAATTTGCCAGAATAGAATAAATGTTTGAGTGAAATCGAGGAACACTAACATCATTATCATCAGAAAAGAGTCACTGAGGCATAGTGATGTAACATCAGGTCTTGATTCTGCTGTGAATTTCAGTTTTATTGAGTAATTTAGCCTATCTTGATTTTCCTCCTTTATAAATTTTTCTTTACAAAACGTTTTTCTATCTCATTGCTATTTGTAAGGGAGTTTGACAAATTGCAACAAAATTCCCCATATAAACCTAAATTGTGTTTATCAATCAATTTAGAATAATTAAATCATACAATAAATTGTATCCACACTCTCCTTCTAAAGTACTATTTGTATACATGCACACTTTTCAGATATGAATGGGCTTGTGTTTGAACTTTAAAAGATACTAATGCTGTTGAAAGAGTTATATTCCCAAAGGGTATGTCTGCTGCAATGTTAGATGGTAGTTTAAACCCTGTGTGGTCTTTTGGCTACTCCACACAAATCTCTCCACTCAGATAGATCTCTCAGGTACAGGGGCCCACTCAGAAAGGCACGGACTGAAGGCAGAAGGCTGCAGAAAAGCCTGTGATGATGTGTGGGTTGAATCTCCACATTTGTAGGGTAGAGATGAGAGCTCAGTTCAGCAGAGTTTACCAGCTGGACTGGTAAACTGCTATGCTTGGACAAGTAGTTGGAGTGCTGCTTCACACCCTGGTTATCATCACTTGGGTTAGGACATCTGGGATGCAGTACATCTAAGAGACAACTGATAGAGGGGAGGAATTAATTTAAGAGTTTCAGAGAGTGTGGCAGTGATTTCCCCTTTCTACAGAGGGGGATTTCAGCTGAGCACTACTTATGCCGAGAACATGGTTAAAAATAATTCAAGCATGTAAATCAGAGAGTGTTTGTGTCACAAAATAGTAGAAGATCCATGAGCCACTCCACCCCTCAAGTCTCTGTAATATGGAAATGCATGTTTTACTCACATCATTCTCATGTTCTGATAGATCTTACATGTAAAAGCACACAAAACCTTTGTGAAGTATTATTGGTTCAGAATAACCTTTCAGTGAATTCTGTACTCTGTTTCCTCTTCTTGGATCAAAAGTCTTCACACTAGATGCAGGAAACATATTCAGCAACAGGCAGAAAGGAATAAGTCACAAAATGCTTACATATGTCAGTGATGAAGACAGAAAACACCCTGCCTAAAAAAAGTGTCCTTTTTATTTCTTTTCTTACTCTACGTAGTGATTTTCTGACTATTTTTTCTAGAGAGCTGACCCATAACAGGAAGTGCAGAACTCTCTGAATAAAGGTACATGACATATATTGACAACTGACTTTTATCTAGGTAGGAGCTCTATGTGTTATGTGTTTCCTTCCTCAATATACCTCATTTTCGAAAGAGCTGAAGTCCATCTGCAGAAAACTGTGCTGAGAGTAACTGAGAAATCTGTTTTCTGTTTGAAAGGGAGCTTGTGTATTTATGTGTGCGTTTGTGCATGTATAAGTGTAAACCTACTAGTTTTAAATAAGAAAGAACCCAGCAGTACTTGCATTACTGATATGAAATAATGGCTCATTAATTAAAAGTGAGAGTACACACATATCTAAAGAGTAGGTCTAAGCTTGCCATTTGCATTCCCATGAAGCCACAGGACTACTGGGGTGAGGAGGGTTTACTCACCTGACTACAGGTTACAGGTGTGATCTGCCAGTAAACAGTTTGATATGAAAAGAAAAGTGACTCTAAGAGAATTTTCAGTGCAATTAATGATCTGTCACAACTACAGCTTTGCTTCCTGGCACTCTTATTTGTAGAAAATAAATGTTTGGCACATACAAAATTTAATTATTAGTTGGACACTCTTCAAATCACACCAAATGAAAACCTCAGAATTTACCAACCACTGCCACTACTGCTGCCTGCAAAACCCCCTTCACCCCTGAAAGCCTTTCCCTCATGACAGAGTATTCAGGCTAATTTTTTCAGCCTGTCTTCTGCCTTATTAGGTATGCAGTAAATAAAGGTTCCATGTTTTATGGTCTTGTAAGCATATGAGTGGTATTTAGTGCATAATGATACTTCTAAAAAAGTGCAACATCAGTGAAATCCTGCTTTCTGTTGATATTTATATTTGAAGTAGTACAGCCTAACCTAGCCATGATGACATCCAACATATAATTATCAAATAATTATTAAAGCACGGATTTCAGAGTTATAATCTAAGTAAAAAAGTCATAATGTATTGAAATAAAGTTCGTAGACAATTGATTATCTTTGTCCAGAGTCCCTCTCCACTGTAGAATTTTATCATGACTCCATTATTCAAAATGACAGCTAATAATATTAATATGCCTTGCCACATTAGTTCCTAATATTTGCTTACTGTCTGTGAATACAAAAAGAAATTAATGTTAGATACAACTGAAAACCATCGCAAATACTTTAAACAGAACAGTGAGGAGTTAAAGACCAAGCATACAGCTGAACATTCTTATTCACATAAGTAGTTCCTCTGAAGTGTGGACTTTATCTGCATTAATTTATTATTCCAAGCAACAAATGATTAAAACAAATTTTTTGGTTAGTCAAAGCTGTGCTTTGTAACCATCCGTGTGAGATTCTTTGCGAGAATTTTTAATCACTCTGCATGGGTTGTAGCAATATGAAGAACAAGACTGAAAAATCCATTTTATAAGAAATATTTAGCAAATAAGATCTAAATCTCATTCAGAGCTGGAATCACTGTGAAGTATCAGTTATTCCATAATGCTTTTTTCCATCTGAAGCTTTTTTTGCTACTCTTTTTGAAATATTTTCTTAGCAACATAGAAAGTTGACTTAAAATTACTAATGGTCCTAATCAGTGTGGCTGTTTCTATGATGTCAAGAGCACATATAGAGTGATTGTCCTGTCATGACTTGAGCTATGAAAGGAAGAATCAGACACAATAGAAAGGCTGAGAGGATCAGGTTAGATCTCGGAGATCACAGGTATGCTGTGAAACAGTCGCTCTCTGATGCAGTTCAGGGTTCTGGCCTCGTGGTCATTCACACTGCAAAAGTCATTTGCAGTTACTCAAGCTGTGGTTAAAATACACTTCTGCATATGCATTCTGTTCATGGTATGAACATAGTGGGATACCACCTAAAGATGATGAGACCCAAGATGATGTCTGTCACTCCTTATGTGGCTCTTCTGCCAGGCAATCTTCCCAGCAGCAGTGTGATTAAGTGTCAGCAGAGCTGGCACAAGCTGGCTTCATAAGAAGTGGCAAATGAGTCAGCCCAGGTCCTGCAAGGCTGGCTTAATGATTTCAGGTTCGTGCTGTGGGTGGTGTTTGACAGCTACTGGCTAGAAGCATGTCATCAAGATGAGAGGGAAAAAACACTTTACCCTGTTACTCTCAGTGCTCCTATCTGTGCCATGTCTATTTGCAAAGCAGCAACGACTCCTTTGGAAGCCCCACTAACTACATTTGTGACAACTACATCAAGAATCACATGGCATATTTGATAGGGCAGCAATTGGCAGCCCTGTAGACTGACATAACCACACAGGAGTGCCTAACCTAAGGTTATGGGAGCCAAAAGCTGCACCCAAGTTTTGACCTCTGCTTCTTTTAAAAGAGGCAGAAAATACTGAGGAAGGGCTGTCTGGGATATCTAAGTCACATCTTGTGAGAGTCACAGTGAAAGCAACTGAATGACCAGCTGCCTCCTCGCTAAGACTTGGCGCTACAAGGTGCTTTGAGACTGGGGATAGTTGGTGCAAAAGCCTACTGTCTTGGACTGAAGCACTGGAAAAACGTCTATTTGCATTTGGAGTGTTAAAAGTGCAACGTTTAGGTGAACTTGGTTAGGAATGGTTGTGGAATTAACTAAGCTGAGAGTAACAGACCTCAAGTATTCTTCATAAAAGGGAAAATGTATTTCTCTCCTTCACCTGAAAAATGTAAAACTACTGCTACTGCAGATCTTACTTCTTTAGTTAGGCACTGCATAATTAATCTATATGAAAACCTGCAACTGTATCTAAAGTGCACTGGAATTGAGCCACTGTTTCTGCAGAAAGGGAAATTATTTAGTAACATTACTGTGTTAATATTCTTATATAAGGTTGAGGTTTAAAATTATAATCAAAATTCCAGCTCAAATTGCAGAATTACATAATTCTGAAAGAATCTCTTAAAAAAATTCCATAAAGAAATTACAGGCAGAAGAGAGTCTATCTTTTCTGTACAGTACAAGATGACCCTTTACGGTACTTGATCAATGACATTGTCTAGTCCCATTTAAAAGTGTGCAAGAAAAGATTATTCAATAAAACTCTGTTTAGTTGCCTGAAAGCTCTACTCACAAATTTTACCTGCAGGTGTCTGTGTCTTTGGGTTTTTCTGCTATGGAAGCAGTCAATATAAATCTATAGGTAACACATTTGGTTCTTACTTTCTACTTTCAGTTATCTAAGACTGAGGTTCTGGAGCATGTGCAGAGAAGGACTTGGAGATGGTGAAGGGTCTAGAGCACAAGTCCTTTGAAAAGTGTCTGGGGTAGTTGGGATAATTCAGCCTGGAGAAAGGAGGGACAGGGGTGTGACCTTACTGCTCTCTCTAACTACCTGAAAGGAGGTGGCAGGCAAGTGGGGGGTCAGTCTCTTCCAAATAGTAAGTAAAAGACAAGAAGAAAAAGCCTCAAGTTTCACAGTTTAGGTTGGACTTTGGGAAAGATGTCTTCACCAAAAGGGTTGTCAAGCATTTGAACAGGCTGCCCAGAGAAGATGCAGAGTCACCATAATTTAGAGACATTTAAAAGGGATCTTGATGGGGCATTTGGGGACAGGGTTTAGTGGTGGACTTGACAGTGTTAGGTTAGTGGCTGGAGATCATGATCTTAGAAGTCTTTTCCAACCTAACCAATTCTATGATCCAATGATTCTAGCTTAGTCTCTTTTTTTTATTGCTAGTTAAAATTTGGTTACAAAACAAGCCCATGAAAAACCTTGCTGTGTCAAACTTCAAAAGAATTAATCACGAATGTCTGTCTTTGCTGTTCATAATTAAAAAAAAATAAAGGCTTAGGTTACCTGAAAGGATGAAATAATTTACAGAACAAGTTACCTTGGTAGTACAATTTTCTAATTAGTTGCAAGTTCAAATTATATTATTGGTCTATGCTTCAGGGCATGAAACAGCACTGAATTAACTGAATAAACTTATTATAAACTGGTAATTAATGATAATTATAAAATGGAAAGAAGAAGAGTGATATTATTGGCTAATAAGAGAGGTGAGTGCCGAAATTAATACAACATAATTTTCTGCTCAGTATATGTTAGCTAACTAACATATTGTAACTAAATTAACATGAATAATTTTAAAACATTTTATAAGAAAACTTTTTAACTGCAATGAGGCATTATGGTACATTAGTTCATGCCTTGTTGCATTGATGGTAATCAGCAGCGGTATTAGTTTATGCTTAATGTGTTGGTTAAATACCACCAATAAATCTAAATGCAAATGAATGCACACTAAAAACATATTTAAGGTATAAATATTCTTTTTTCCCCATGTATTAAAACTAAAAAAAAAATTACATTTTGCAAGTACTGATAGGCCTACTGAGATGGAAATCAGACAGAAGAGGACAGCAGCAAACTAATATAGGTCAATAGCTAAATACTGTGGCTTCTCTTACTGAATCTGGGAAAACATGGTGATGTTCCTGCCAAATCCTGCCAGAAGAGTGACAATTTGGCAGAAGCAGGAAAATGGAACAAAGTCTTGTATACATTTGATTTTAGATTCTACATCTCAAGTCGTTACAAAGCCATGCATTTCAAGTACCTAGAGCACGTATTTAATGGACTGTAAAAAACTTATTTACATATACTTTTCAGAAGTATAAAGATATCATTAACTTACTGCTGACCAGCCACCTGAGGTGAGTAGGAGAGAGATCTTGACTTGCTGGGTCACTGGGCAGTTCTCACAATGGTTTTTTTTTTGTCTCAGTGCTTCATTGCAGTATTGCATTCACTGCAGGTTCATGTTCCACTGTAGTGCTTGAGTCATGTCTTTTCTGCTGTAGAACACGAAGAACCATTTGGTTTGCTTGTGTGGATATACCCTCTACTCAGGGATTGTCATGGTCCGAGGAAGTTCAGGCAGAGCAGAGCCACAATCAGAACATTTGCTATACCAAAAAGCATCTCTTCTTGGTGCCAGGAACATTTAGTCAATTCGTACCCATTTCTGACCATTGCTACTGCTAAAAACTAAAGACTAATAAAAAAACCTCTCTTTAAAATGAAGGGTCAAAATAGTCCACTTCAATGTCAGAAACAGATGTTTCAAAGCACATAATTTTATTTCAATGTTTTCTATGTAAAGCTGTTCAATTTGAAGCAATGTTTCATATAGGAACAAACTTGAACTTTCTTTGAAAAGAAAAAAAAAAAAAAAAGTAAAACAGCCAGAATTGAAGTTGTCTATCCATAATAAATTGACAATTTCCCACTTTTTGATTCAGAGTTACTATTTTTGAGGAACAATTTATGCAAGTGACACAAAATGATTATTTACGCAGTTCTAACTTTCAGATTAAGAGATGCAGAAAACAACAGCACTTCCACTATACATCACATTACTCCTGAGGTGGCTTTGTTATCTCCACTTCACTCAGTAGAGGAGAGGCACAGACATTAAAAAAATTGTGGTTTTTCAGTCTTTAACACCCTGACCTCCAAACCTCGATGGAGTTACTTGAAAATCAGTATATAATTGTAGGCAGCTTAGCAAGTGCCACACAAGAAACCTCAGGAAACCTTCTGTGGTCTATCTCCTCTGAAAAACAAAGCTGCCATTCTTACAGGAAAGTGTTAACAACACTCTGAGTCATCCCCAGAGCAGATCCCCCACAAAAGGAATGGGATGAAATCTTTATTACACTAAAGAATTTATGATTAGGAAACTTAAATAAAAGACACTGAAGTTAGGTTGCAAGAAACCTTATTTCTGCTTTTCTGACTTCTTTGATTTATCAGTTTCTTGCAGTATTTTTGTGTGGCTTGGTATTGCACTTCCTATGTAAGGTGCACACTGAAGGTCTGCTTTTTCTCTGATGAACTTCCAAGCAAGCCTGCACATAGGATCTGCAGGTGAGTATGTAAATTCAAAGTAACTGCAACATTCTCTGTGTTTTACTGTGTTCAATGGTTGGGCTTCCTGTTCTCGGGCTTCCTGTGCTCATCCATTTGTTTATGTGCAGATCATGCATGAACCATTTTAGAGACTCGGAACCTGGCCTCTACTTCATGACTAATTAATCTCCTGAGGAGCTGTCGCCGATGCACAACACTGTGATTTCAAAGAACTTATTGCAAGTAAATGCATATTGAGACATGTTTTTAAAGACTTTTTGAAATCTGTTGCAGAAGACACTTTGGGTTTGAGCAGTGAAAAAAGCAGCGCTGAGAATATAGGTCAAGACATTAATATAAATTTGATCACTTCCTTTTTATTCACCAACATTCCTCACAATAAATCAGATCACCTCCTCACCCACACACCCCCCGCACACTTCACCCTTCCTGTCCTGATTTCGGATCACCGAATGTAAATCTGTGACAAGGGTATCTATATATAATATTAATGGTGCTGAGGAGTGTTGGTGTGAAGCGTGAGTACTTGCCAAGTAAGGAGTGATCAGAGCAGAGCTGTTCATCCTCTGCAGCATGCTCTACATCATCTGCAGGACAAATGTAACATCATTAGGCAAAAAAAGGCAGCCATTCTGCAAGGAAATGGCTAAGTTGGAGGTACCAATCAATCTCACCAAGCGAGGTTCCCTGTGATACTGTCAGAAGCAACGGACAAAACAGATTGCAGTGTAGATCACATGGTGGGTAAAAAAAAAAAAAGAAGGAAAGAAAAAAAAAGAAAAAGCCCACAAAACCCCAACTCAAAAATCCCCTTCTCCTCTACCCTTTTCTCTATTCCTCACCCCATTTTTTTTTATTATTAACTAGTTTAACTAGTTGTAACTGATCACAATCCATTTACCACACAGTCCAGACTTGGCTTCTTTATGCTTAAAAGCACAGGACTAAGAACTGATGTTTAGCTTTTAATTTATTAAGGTATAAAGCAGCTGCTGAAGGCAGGATCTATCAGTACTGCAATGGGTTGTATTAAAGTCAATAGACATGAATTGTGAATTTAAAAGAGTCATTAACAGGCTCCTGAAAAGAAGTTACAATAAATAAATAAAAAGTAAGCTAAAGCAATTACAGTTACCATCATTATTTCAACCCAAATTGCAATTAAATAATTTTTTCAGATATTTTCAAGACTTATTGACGTTTTACCTTGATAAATGTTTGCTTTTAAGTTACAGTTTTCTCCATATCTGTGCCTGTACTTGAACAAACTGAAGTTAACAGGAATATTTTTGCTGTCTGCAGTGGACATTGAATGAGATCAATCACGAGACCAAAGGGAGTTAATAACAGACTTTTTGTATGATACTCATTCAACTTGCTTTGCTCGTGAATGAAAAGTGTGACTGTGCAGATTATATAGTGAAATGTTCTGCTAAGTCTTCTGTATGGCCTAAAAAAATATTTATTAGTAAACAAAAAGGGAGATAGAGGACATTAATTAATTTCCCATTAATAGCATCATTAAAAAGAAAAGAAGGATTCGCGTTAATATTCACAGGCTGAAGTTCTGCTGTTTAACCACAACTGATGTTTCTTTTATCAGGAATTTATTTTAGAATCAGCAAGGGTTAAATCTACCATTTGCTGTTTCTGTTCTTGTATCAAGGTCAGAATGAGCAGGTAGCCCAGTTCACAGTTTGCAGGACTAATAAATCTTTCCAAAGGTCAGCATCTGCAGTCATTATCAACTAATCAGTTTTAATTTGGTTTTTAATATATAAACACTTGGGATCATGTAGAAAACATCATGCATGTTGTTTAAATCTGATATTTTTTTAAAAAACATCACTTATTTTAGCCAGTTCATTAATATTTTTTAAAAAAGGAAATCAATAGGCTCATTAAAGCTGCTTACCTTCAAGTCTTTCTTGTTTTCACAAAATATTAAAGATAGCCATAATAGGTACACTATTTTTTTTCCAGTGAGGCTTTTATTAGAGCTACTGCCTCTCTTATGAGACTAATCAGATCAACTGTGGTATAAATCAGGATACATTGACTCACTTGAGAACTGACTTGATCCAACTGACTTTCAACTATTGCAAACATACTGTTTACTGTTCAGGCTATTTAAATCTATAGGGGTAAGAGCAGCAATGCAAAATGTCATCGTTCAACATTTCCAAAAATATGTTTGAAAATCTTTTGAGAAACATCTTTTTAAAGCACAGTGCTTAAAGAGTTCCAAATTAACTTAGTTTGTGATGTTAAATATTGCTACTATTGGTCACGTTTTCTCATCAGAACTAACCTCCAAGAAATCAGCATCTTGTTGTCGTGTGACTCCTTACAGCCAAAAAGATTGCCGGTGTTAAACTGGAAAAGGATATCACTCTGGTACGCCACTTCATTGCCAGATATGCACCTAAATCCAAAACTTAGTTTTCCCAAAACATCTGTCTACATGTTAAGGTGCTAGAGGTTCTTGGATTTGATGTTCCTGTTTAAATGTTAAACTGTCTTTTCACTTGCGGTACTTGTGCCTGCTCTCAGGCACCCCCTTGGAGTCCCAGGACTAGGTGAGAGTGGGTGTGAGCTGATCTCAGCTGCTAAAGAGGGAGATCTCTTTCTGTAGCTGTGGCAGACCTTGCCCTCACTGGCAGCCACTTTAGCTAATGTTATTTTGCACTCTTTGCCTCCACATCCACCCCTGTCCCTTGCCTGTTTTCTCACTCCTGCCTCAGGGACAATTCAGGGACAATTCCTCCCCGTATGGGTTGTGCGAGGTGACGGTGCCATCTCCCTGGAAGAAAAGTTGGGGTTGACAGGCAGCACAGCTTTTCTGCCTTCGAAATTGTAACATGATTTGTGAATGGACACACAGAACAGCAAATTACTTTTCTGAACACAGACAGTTCTGAAAGTATGATGGCTTGCCTATATATAGATAGATAGATTAAAATTCAATAATTATCAGTTGAAATATTCAATATGAATCTACCTTTGACATTTCCCAGAATAGAATAAGATTCCTAAATGAACTCATGAATTTTACTTCTTTTCCAATTATTTTTTTTAGTGCAAACAACAGATTTTTGAAATACATAATTTCTACAATATGTTTGAATATTTTAAAGAGGGAGGTTTTTTTAGTGCTTTGTTGATACCAGATTTTGCTGTGATACAAATCGCACTGGATAATATACATCCCTAATTCTAACTTTTCTAATCTCTTTTCAACTGAAAATACTTCAAATAATCATTGTCACCACAACATTTTATAGTGGATTACCCTCTATTTCAGAAAAAGTGAATGTAGCACCTTTAAGCTTATAATTTAGTAAGAGTGATGAAAATTCTGAACCTTGGTAAATGTGTATCTAACTAGATGGTGGTTAAGAGACTGTGCTTGTAGGACTTGATCAACCCCATATGAAAAATGGAGAGCACTTCCTTTTGATGTAAACAGGAAAATTGATCAGAATGTACGATTTTCTTAAAATGTTTCACTTACTCTTTGTACTGCAATAATCCTGTCTCTGGATTCTGGGGATATTATGGGGTGCTTTGTGGGATGGTTTATGATCAGAAATTTCTGTGTTAATGAAATATCAGTTTAAGTCCTCATTTAGAACACAGAAAAACAGCTGAGGCAGAGGAAATTAAAAAGAGTAAAATGTTATTCTAATGGCAGAATAATAAAAATATAAATAAGAAAATAGTAGACTTTAAGAAGAGCTCTGCAGCTACCCAGGGTCAGACTAGAACTGTTGCAGAGATGTCTGAAGTGTTAAACTTTTCAGATGCATAACTTGCCAAGTGTAATCAAATAAAATATCCACAGGTGCTACAGCTTCAGAAAACTGCCACACTTTCCCAATTTGTATCATTCATACTTTGCGAGTCTGCACTGCTCATATCTGTAGGGGTAAAATACTTCTTAAATGTTATTTAGACAACACATGTCACAAATGGGCAGCAGATGAACATTCACTAGGGAACTCGGGAAACTACAGGTCATCCAGAAGGAGCCTTAACTTTCTTTGGCAAACTGGATACTTACTGGCTCTTTTTATGTCCCAGGTATAAGGCAATTTGGCAAATTCTGTTCAAACATACGAGTCAATAGGCTTTTGAATGAGCTGCATGTGTCACAAAAGTCATGATAAACCTTGAACCAGTAATAAGTGAGGTTTTATCATGGTGGAACAATTAAAGGAGAAACATGTTAGGGGAAATTAGTAGACATGGAAATGACTCGTGAAATGTATTCCTTATCTTCAGACAGAAGAACACTGAATCTATTATACAAGGAGGTATTTCAAAGGTTGATTTTGAGCAATTTATTTGGAGGGATGGGCTTCCTTTTTTTCAAAGTCATTGAAGGCAGAATACTTGACTCTGAAGAATTATGAGCAAAGATTAAAGGACTATGGGCCCAATCTTTCTCTCATTGGAACCAGCAGGAAACTTTCCATTGATTTTGGGGGATGGATCAAGCTCTTTAGGCTTTGTGTATGTGACCTTTTCCTTAATGCTTTAGCATCAATTTGAATATTTCATTGGGAACAAATGAAGGTAAATCCCTAGTGTGGACTACAGAAAAAAAATAAAAGTTATTTTTGCTTTTCAGTGGAGGAGTAAAAATATTTCACATTACATTTTTTGGCCATAAATAAAGTCATGCAGATTATGAATTAAAGTTTATTGATATCATAAAATTACTTACTTTGTTGTCAGTAGGCTTTGGAACAATTTTGGGAGATCATTTGTTAAAGGATGTAAAGCTATTAAAATGTACTTCTATCACATATTTGGGACAATTTTACTCAAAGACTCCTACCAAAAACAGTAAGAGCAAAAGAAGCTTAAGGAGAGTTTTAAATCCGATATATGAACAAATAATAATATACTTCTGAACAAAAAGCAGCCAGGAAAACTCAAGAAGGTTGCTCTAGTTCAGCCTTTGGGTCAGAGCTGCAACCTCAATTTTGGTAATCAGCCGTAGTCAGTTCCTTCATGAATGAGGGCTTTCACCTACTTCCTTCTCCATTTTCCTGCTTGGGGATAATTTTGTTTCTATTTAAGTAGAGTCTTTTCCATCATTGTATATGTCACTATAATTTGCTGTGTTACTTAAACTACTAAAACTATACAACTAAACAAGTCCTTGAAAATGGGTGCTACATTATGTGTAGGGGTTGTCTTATCACTTACTGTACAGTTTAGAGATAATAAATCTAATTGATTCTCCCTTCTGTTATCTAAACACCAGAGTCTAGCACAAACTGTGCAGCAATATTTAAATGACCACAACACAAAGTCAACATGATGCTGTGGAAAAGAATAGAGCAATATTCTTAATTCTGAAAACCTGTATTGGTAATCAATTGAAATGTTGGAGCAATTGAAGAGCTGTCCAATTTTCAATTGCAGTATAAGTTGGGAAACAATTTGAAAATAATGGCTCATACAAAGAGTTTTTGAAACAGTCAATATGGTCTTCATGTGAAGGACAAATAAGAATTTGGCAGTCTACCCATTGTTTGGTCTTTGTGCATTAGACATTATCTGCAGGACTCACTGCAGTGGCCCAGCTGAGATCAGAGCTTGCAATCTTTCAGTGTGACTCCAGTGAAAATGTACTTAGAGGGATATTCATTATGGAGACACAGCAAAAGAATGAGTCATAGCCTTACTTTGAGCATTGCTGCTAGCATGTATTCAACTAATACTTGCTTAAGTGAGATGATGCACATTTGAAATGTTCTTTCTCATATTATCGTGTTGCATGCTATTAAAATTAAGGGGCTTAACACACTGAAGTTCACTGATGTCAAAATAAGTTCTCTTGCTCAGCAAATACTATGATTTAGAGGCAATATTTATGCATATTTTCTTTGACAGAAATTATCATTTCCAAATGCTGGCTTTTGCTTGGAATGAAGACACAAATATGTCTTTCTGTCTTCTGATTTTCTTTAAAAAATTATTGAGGTTTAGACTAGCACTATTCCAGTCTGGGTTAACTTCCATGGGAACTACTGGCTGCAAGCTAAGTATTTTTCACATGACATCCTGCAGATGGTTGTCTCTGGTGTGATTGAGGACTTGTTTGACACCTTCCGCTTCTTATCCTTCTCTGAGATAATCAGTGTCCATCACCAGAAGAACTGGGCCTTGACACAGGGACTCCAAAGGCAAGGACCAACAGGGTGAGGTAGAACAGGACAAAGAATTCAGTAAAGTAGTGTTACACTCATTAATCCATCTTACTATTTTATTGATTCTGTCCTATGAGAAGGACATTTTTAGTAATGAAGATGAGGATCTAAGCTTTGGCAGATGCCTTTTGGTAGTCAGACAATTCTTTAATTTTCACTGCATGAAAGAGAACTCCAAGAATACTGTTCTGTCTTTTCCTTTGCAAAACAAGAACTTAAAATAATTTAAAATAAAAATGCTAATGAATTACAAAAAAACTGTGAAACAATTATTTTCTGGACCTGACAAAAATGCTGAAATACTTTGCATTCGGAAAAATACTGGTGTAACTAGGACCTTTGAATTTTTTAGCTAAGGGTGATGTATGGAAGTATAAATAAAAATACTGTGTGCTTACATCTGGAAAATGTGTGTATTTTTACAGCAATAAAATCGATAAGATCTAGCTAGGTGTTCCTCATATTCACTATATGCAATTCTCTGTGTGTCTGTGACGATAGTATACTCATGATTGTACTATTTAAAAAATTTCAGTTTAAAAGACTGTACCTTGGTAAATTCTGCCTTCTTGATATTTATATTAACCCCGTGGCATTGAGGGTTTTTTTCCCTGTTCAATGCAAGCTGATGTGTGTCTTGCCTAAATCTGAAAGAAATGTGTTTACTTATGCAACTTGAAATAAGGAAAGGAATATAAGGTTTTCAATACTATTGTGGTGCATTTGTACATAAATGATTGTTGCTTGCTCTCTAATGGGGAAAGGTGTTTGGGTGATGCAAATAAAAATATTTTTTTGGTACTCAGAAGAGTACAGGAGCAAGGAGCATCTTGCAGGGATGCATATCTACATGTTCATAGCAGTATGGTGCTACTCAATAGCAGTATGGTGCTACTCACAAAGGGACAGAAAAAAAAAAAGCAGACTGATGCTCTAGGTTTGACACTGCTGGGTTCTTATTTAGGCTTTCAACTTCTGGCTGCAATGGCAAACTTACAAAACCTGACAGCCAGGTAAAACTCTTGGCAATGGGATGGCTGGATCATAGAAAGCCTTTGCACTGTCAGTGTCAGAGTACTGTGCTCAAATTCAGTGAACAAATCGGTCTCTCTCTGTAAATTCTTTTTTGTAAGACATTAAAATATGTGGTCTATGACTGGTAGCATAGACTCTGCAAGATTGTTCACATACTTAAAGTTAACATGCACTTAAATCCTTTGCTAGATAACTTTTATTTACCCAGCCATTATGGCTATTCTTCAAAATGTATTAACTCTGGCTACTCCATCTTTGGATTAAAGAAGATGTTCAGGTTGCAAAACTCCCTTACTTGCTCTGTTTCTAAAAGAAAAAAAGTTCTTTTTTCTTGCTTCAACTTTAAAACCATATACACTTTCCATAGAAGGCCTGGATGGACTTAGCTGGTGGTGGATGACATAATTATTTGACAGTTTGGCATGAAGAGCAGATATGCAAGTACTATAATAATAAAAAAAAATCATAATAATCGTAGTAATAAAAAATAGTAAAAAAAGTTAACCAAATGAGATTTGTACCTCTGAAATCTTTACAATTATCAGAATAAGCCTATGAAAACATATTTTTAAAAAATCTTGCGGTAGCATTAACCTTTTAAGACAGATCAATTTAATATATGCCACATGCTAGGGAAGTATTAACAGTTTAATTGCTGTTTAGCTAAAAAGATTGTGCTGCTTGAAGCCCAAAACCAGCAACCTTTCAACACACACATCTTTAGCTGTACAAGCAGAAGAGAAACGTGAAGGACTATAAACCAGTGATGTGCAAAATTACAACGGGTCAGTATTTAAAATTCTTTGCACGGCTACTTACATCATGTCTAAACGAGTAAAAGCAAAGTCCAAAAACCTTTTAAGGTATTTTTAGCCCTGATTATTTTACCTTCGTGCTGGCCCAAAGCAGCACAGAGAGCTCAGATCGATGCAAGCAGAGAGGGAAAGCCAGGGGAGGGCTGTGGGGGTAACCCGGCACCGGGGCTCGCTCTGTCCTGGGAGCCGAGCCCGCCCTCCCCGTCCCCGCAGCCAGCGCCGCGCGGGAGGGGCTGCCGGGGACAGTCACGGGCTTTTCGTTTTTTAAGAACTAAATCCGCTGCTCGATTGCTGCCCTCTCATGTCCTATGCTGCAGTTCGTTTTTCTCTCCCCTCTCGTCCTTTTTGATGTGCCTGTACTAATTTCTGAGGGGAGCCAGAGAGAGCAAGGCAGAAGAACATGTTAGTCCACAGCTGCCTATCAGTGGAGGACAGTGGGTTTGATTAAAGGGGAGCTCCCTCCTGGATTTCACACATCACATCAATCACATTGATCAGCCCCCAGAAAGGCAACATATTGTCTGGGAATAAGCCAAGGAGGGATATCAATTTCACAATAACACTTATGTCTTTCAGCCAAGAACTGGTTTATTTTTGGCTACTGAAGGCTGAGACTCACTTTGGAGCTCCATTTATGTCCACAGATTTTCACTGCTCACTTGTTATTTCACTAACAAATTATTACTAATTTTTGCCTGAAATTTGTGGTTCTATATGTGATTTCTGCAGAGAAAAATCAGCTTCTGCTTCCTGCCTATGTAAAGTGGTGGGACTTCCTAGCTGTGCATCAGTGTTATTAATTTCTTTCACTCAAAATGCAACTTGAAAATGCAGAGCCTTTAGGACTGCTCACATTTTTTGTGCTTTTTCTATAATCTTCAGGAAAGTGTTCAAGTCCTTAGGGAAAATTAAATACATATATAAAAATAACCTGTATTATGCATCTACATGATGTTGTAAAATATGTCTATAGTTTTAGTATACCATTTATCAATTCCATTTGCATAAGAACTGTCTGAAATGTATCCTATATTGCAGTAGTGGTATCTACACTTCCTGGTCCCAAATATTCCAGGTTTATGAATATGTTGCTTTTTCAGATAGAGTTTTGATTGATTATCTCTGCCTGTCACTTTAAAGAAATCATTCTTATATATTGTTTTATATCACACTTCCAAGGAGGTTTCATCTAGTTTGTTGACATAATGAATCCTACACCCCATGATTAATTACTTGTATTATATTATTATGCTAACCTACATTTACCCTGGCTACTTTCTCAATAATTGCTGTTCTGTAAATGTATTTGAAAGTGTGTGAGAGCAGGAGAACTGGGACTCAGTTAAGCTGCACATTGCTCTGGTGAGTGAGTGTAGGAATTAACAAAATGACCCCTTCTTCGTTAAAAATAAGGACTAGAAATAGAAAGAAGATTGCCAGTATGGTGTTTCTCTAACATTAATTTTTGAAGATTTCACCAGTTTTCTAAAATAACTTGTATCTCATAAAATATTTTAAAGGCCAGTTATCATTTAGTACTCAAATTGCAACTCTCCCCTCAATATCACCACTTAATTATTTAACTAATGGCAGGGTGACCACAGTGATCTTTAAAAAAGAAGTTACAGCCTGGCTGCCCCTTTGCTGTGCTAAAACCCCAATATTTTTGAAAGAGCCATTTTAACGTGTGCAGCTTCACAGCACTCCACAGATTTCTCCTCCCTCCTTCCATGTTTGTTAAAGAGTCAAGAGAGATTATCTCTGTCATTTAATACAGTCATTTATCTAATTTTATTTTTCAGTAAACTGATGAAAGAGACACAATGTTCTTAGTTGACAACATTCTGGAATTCCACAAAATATCCTGCTATGTTTCTTGCAGCCACTTCCACATCCAGTCTCTATATACATTGTTTTCATAATGCCTCTAAAGACACGATACGGAAAATTAGGATATATGCAAGTTTTAATCATGTTTTGCAGCAGAGCAACTCAGACTACCTTCTCAAGGTTTTGCATAGTAAAGACACATAGTTTACATAAGTGCTGTCATTAAAATATATCATCAGAACATTACTTTTCCTTTAGAGTAATCAGGAGGATATAACCCTGCTTCCAATTATTTGAATTGACTACCAGATATGAAAAGATGTTATTGTCTTGCATTCTCTAAATTGATGTAGGTATGCATGTTTTTTCTCTGTCAGTGCTACCATATCACAGACATTAGTGGTTTTCCTTGTGGCAGTCTCAATTTCTATTTGTTTAAAATGGGTCCTGAAGTGTCAGATACTGGTCAGCCTTCCAATGCTGTGATCCTTAATAACTTATAGGGCTTTTAGGAAGGTTTGTCATTCTTTTTTCTTCTCTAACCATAACAAAAAACTGTATAATCTTGATACTTGCATTATCAAATTGCTTAATGTTTATTGAGCTTTGGATAAAGTCTTTTCCATATCAGAATTTTAACAGTATGATTTTTTATAAAATGGGACACAATTTCATGTACATATCTCAATATTCTTATTAATTCTCTTAAGCAACTTTGAAGATTGCATTTTCATTAACTTTGAGAATAAAATCTGTGACACTTTCTTGCTAAATTTCAGGATTTTAAAATTTAGTTTTTCATCCTCAGCACCCCATGTCAATGCTTTTCATGCAACTGACGTAATCTTTTAAAAATTCTTTTGTACATCGAAGATGATGTATTTATTTTAATATCATTAAATATTCCAGTGAATACTTCTGCAGAGTATTACTAATGTGTAAATAAAACAGTTACACTAAAAAATAAAAAATGGTTTAGAGGAAGAAATATGAATTAACAACATCTGCCAAACTAATATGTACCTATGTTGGATATGGTAAACTCCCAATGTCTTTTTTTTTCCCTGCCAAATATCTACTTCATATAAATCATTTTAAACAACAAAACAAAAAGCCACCAGCCCTGTGGTATCAGAAAATGTGAAGTAAAGCCATTATTTGCTTAAATGAGTTTCAGAACCTTCAATAATTTATCATCAGTTTTCCTGATTTCCTTGACTTTCTTCATCTTGATCTCTCCTGTTATATATATCCACCATTTCAATATGTAGCCAATATTATCATACTCCGAACCAAGTCAGCAGTTTTGACATCTTCATTTCAATGTCCTTTTCTGTACCTTCAGCAATGTTAATGTTACAAATTACGGGAGGGTGTATTAATAGCCATACCCAAGAAGCAGAAAGAAAAGTGCATTTTTTTAGACTAAGTACTAACTTGGGATTTCCCGGGCCCATTGCGGAGCCGGCGGAGCCCCGGCTCCTCCGTTGTGATGATAATGGATTCCGTGTTGTTGGCTCAAAGGTCGGCGGGTCACCGTAAGCTCCTTAATGGACTGTGAAATAACTTTAACTGCATTAACCTCTCCGGATCACATGGGTGGCACCAACATCCACTCCTGAAATTCTCATTCGCTTATAGAGACAATACCATTAGATTATTATATTTTCCTTTTGGAATAGCAATAGGCTCAAAGCAATTATGCAGCTAAGCGTTTCCATTAAGCGAATAGGGCCTTAAAGAAGATTAACTGGAGCTTCTCTGGCATTCACTATAAAGGTGGGATAAGCCTAAAGATTTCAATAGAATTCAAATCTGCTAAAACCCCTATCTGTGATATCACGGTGATCTAAAGTATGAAGTCATTAGCTGAAACAGCAATGCTGTGCCCGTGCTTGTGAAGGCAGGTGCAGTTGGGAGGCTGCCCAAACTGAGCCCCTGACTTTACCCTGCATTTTCTGAGTGTTTGCTCTTAAGAAGGTTACAAAAAATTGGCACTGATAAGAGCAGGAGGAGGACTAGCTCCCCACAGCCACCAGCAAGTTATTTAACCTGTTACCTAGGTCCCATATTTTCTGATTTCTTTCAAAAATGAGACCTGCAAGCAGATACAACACCCATCTTCAGTGCCACTTCAGGACCATTGCTGTTGGAGCTGGGATGAGGCGTGGATGCTCAAGCCTAACAGGCCTTAGGATTCACTGGAAAACCTGGGCACAGGCCTGACTCCAGAACTTCCCATTTGGTTGTGTGCATTGGCAGTCTCCAGGCTGAGAAAACCACGGCTCTACTCAATACAGCCCCATTCACAGACTGTGCTCTGCTTAAACCTCCAAGCCAATTAAACTTGAGTGCGTGTAATGAGCTAAGGGCTTGCTTAAGTGATGTGATGAAGCGGGGTCTTTCATCCCCCAAATTACCCACAAAATAGATCTGCTGCTGCCAATGTCAGACTTCCCTTGTGCCAACTCCAGTAAAAAGCATATAGGGACAACACCATGAGCCCAACTTCCAGGTCATAACTATTGTAGGTGTTATTATAACTCAGGTCTTTTTGTTGTTGCTGTTTTACATTAAAAAACAGTGCTTAAGTGCACATCCCAAATGCTAGGCACTTTAACACATCAAAAAAAAGAAACTCAGTATCATCTCCTCAACCACAGCAGAAATCCAGAAATCTATCTAAAACAATTATGGAAAATATTATTCTTTGAATATGATGAGAATGTGTCTAATATGGAAAAAAACTCCACACTTGGAAAAGTTTAAAAACTTTACATAGTGTAAGATCTTATTGTCAGACTATTGGTCTTAAAGTTGATTTTGCAGAGAAAATGAAACTTTGGTTAAACTTAATTATTTTTTATAAAGCTATGAGAAAATATTGCAATAATTCAAAACCG
This sequence comes from Bombycilla garrulus, assembly GCA_013400315.1. Lineage (NCBI taxonomy): Eukaryota > Metazoa > Chordata > Aves > Passeriformes > Bombycillidae > Bombycilla > Bombycilla garrulus. Next base: position 692,974 of record VXBU01000554.1, on the reverse strand, counting down.
AAATTAATCTTCATCCATTTCCCTTCACTACCAGGAAACTATTGGTTATATAGCTTAACAGTCTATTTCAACATTATGATATGAAAAACTTTTTGTTACAGGTTTAATTTTTTTTTTCTTTCAATTTGATTTTCCTTGAAATTTAATTTATTTTCTGTGGAAAACCAAAACAATCCCTTTCTCCAATTAGCAGTTCTGATTACCAGAAAGATAATATTCTGATTTTTGTAGACTTTATATTTTGGTTTCTTGTTCAATCTTCCTACTAATAATGAAAAAGCAGAGATCATGCATTTAAATTTTTATTTATATTTCGTCTTTTGTCTCAGCAGTTCCCAATATGTTTAGACATTAAGCTCCCCACAGATCCACTACAATGGAACCATGGGAAGGGCCAGAAGATCAGTCAGAGGAAATACCTATGGAAAAGAGGGCCTCTCACTGTGTTTTAACTCTCTCGGAAATTGAGTTTTGGTCTTTCCTAATTATGTGAGCCGAGAGTTGAGCCCAAAGTGACTTGGGCTTTAGCAAGCCAAGAGATGTGTCTATTGCCCTGCTCTGTCTCTTTTCCTCTCCCAGTTCTCTGTACCACAGCACTGACTATATTTTCCTGCTATCCCTGCAGCCCCCCGTGACCAGGCAGCTGCCAGCAGACTTGTCAGCTCGTACATGCTATGTGTGAAACTCAATATTTTTTTGCACCTCTAACATGCCTGCTGTTCCTTCTTTCTCCCCTCATGGGTACAAATCACAGCACTCTCATTTAATTCAACTGACATTTTAACCAATATTAAGGTTTTCCTTGCTTTTTTTTTTTTTTTTTTTTACTTTGGGGGAGGGTGAGTGTTTTTTTACCATTTGTCATGCCAAGATAGAGATGTCAGCCAAAATCTAATGCATATCTCCACATCTTTGGCAGATGCAGGGTGTAGGCTGATTTGCTGGATAGGACCTTATTCTGAGCACCTGCAAGTCTCATGGAAGTTGAAGAAAACAACTTAGGAACAGGTCTAGAGAGAGGAAGCTCAGAGATTGTTGTACTTAATTTACCCCGACACCTTTTGCCCACAGCAAGCTTAAAGCAATGACATTTAATAATAACCTGAAAGCTTGGACCTGTCAGGAAATTGCAGTAACCCAGCAATGCTGCATTTTGGTCTCAACACTTACAAACATGGTACAAGTGCAGCAGTAATAAGTCCTCAGAACTACTCTATGATTTTTTAGTTTTGGGGAATTGGATCATTCCTATTTTAAATAATATTAACAAACAAATAGATAAGCAAACTAAGAAAAAAAACACCAACCAAACAAACAAAGAAAACAAACCCCTACAAAAACCCCACTGTGAACTGGATTGGGAAACTTTGCTGATGTCTAAAACCATTAATATTTGCGGGGCCCCTGAAGTCCATTTTCCTTGAATAACCCCAGGATGTAACACCAGCCTGAGAAAAGGACTGTGAACATGTGGGGGTGGGGGCAGAGGAGAAACATTTTGTTTCCAAAACCAATACTCCAGCAACAACAGCCTAAGTCTGGAGACAGCTGAAGTTATTTCTCTTTGTTACTAAAGCAAAATAATTTGTTGAGTCTAACTCCTGCATAAAAGAGAGATTTCAGAAACAGAAGCAAATCCTGACAAATGTCCATCCTTCACTGCTTATAATAAACCATGGGCACAGTCAAGACTATGTAGATTATCACCTCATTTGTTGTGATCCCCAAGAATCGCAAGAGAGAGAAGGAGAACAAATTTTAAATTGAATTTCAGAGTCGCTGCTATAGGAAGTCCCGTGCCTGAGAGAAATTATCCCGTGTGGTGAAGCTCAGGACTGAAATCTAGAAGACATCTCAGATCCACCAAAGAGTGCCAGGTAACATTGACTTTCATAGGATTGCTTTTAGCAACAGCTGGGGAGCCTGGAGAGCAGAGGTTGATATTCTTAATGTTTTGTTCAGAAGAAATATTGGTATTAGATGAACCTCTCTGAAAACTACCTTCATGGGCTATAAATATTGTTTGAAACATAGATTTATATGAATAAATAACAAAATACATCTTAGCAAAGTGTTGTTAGCTGAGGTCCTAAGCAAGAAACGTATTTCAGAACTTTTCTGAGAGCAAACTGGTAGCAATCTTACACAACTATGCTCATTTTGTGAGCATATTTAAGTGAAATAAAAGCAAAAGTCCAGCAAAAGTCCTTATTCAGCAGGGTCTACTCAGAAAAAAATTCTATTGTCAGCAGATTCTCTTTGACCCAGAATAAAATCTTCAAAACATTGCTTGTGGCTTTCTTGCTTATGGCAAGAATGCTCAAGTTTCAGAAAAATATCAGAATTCTAGAAATGCTAGTTGACATACAAAAGAATAAGCACAAAGGAAAAGCAAAAGATCAGAAAATGCATAAAATTCTATAGGCCAATCAGCTCCTTTCTATATCCATTTGAGTTCTATTAGCTGTAGGTGAATCAGTGCATTCTAAAGACATGAGGAAAAAATAGTATTATTAAGTAGTAATAAATATGTATTAGTGTGAAATAAAAGGGAACACAGTAATTAACAATGGCTTAGGAATCTCCTCCTCTGTAGGATAAGTTACCACTTATATAAAATGGAATAGCTTCTTCCAAAGAGATTTCAATTCGACAGTTCTGTGAGGTGTTATTAGACTAAAGAAAAATTTCTTATCCAAAACTCCCTGAAATCTGGTCTGCCTCTGTTGCAAGTGAGTTACAAGTAAACTCTCTTGCACTAGAAACGTATTTCAAACCATAAGAAATGAGTTTGTGGATTCTAGCCCATGCCCAGAAGGCAAATAACTCCATCACAGAACCACCATGCTGTTATCAAAACCACAAGTATTAACTGTTCACTTTCCCCAAAACAGGACTCAATGAGTGCCGACACCCTCAGAGGTGTTTCCAGGTCATGTCAGAAGGATATTTCTGTTGTAATATTAGAAAACTAGTACTTATCATTAAAGTAAATGGAGCCTTAAGCTCCTTTTGCTGTCATGAAAAGGAATAAAATGTGGAAAATGGGTAAATACTTTCTTGAAGTAAGGCCCATTTTTATATTTTTTTTACTTTAGTGGAGTGTTTTGCAATGAAGTCTGGGTTTACTAAAACACTGCATGTATGAGATGTTTCAATGTCACAGCTCCAGCATGGGTTGTTTATTGTGTATTACATTATAGAAATGGGACAAGAGAAGGACAAAATTGTCTATCACTTGCTGACACTAAAGTATGGCAATTGATAGATATTCATAGGATCTATATCCTTCCTTTTTCATGCCTGGCTTTGAAATATCAGCTATAGCAATATTCAAATATATCAGAGTTTAACACTTGAACTAATCTTAGTGTATCTACCTCAGAACATCTGCATCTGTAATTGTGATTTTGTGGGAGAGAAAAAGGATTGAGAAATGCTGTTCCCTGACAGAAATCTAGCCAAAATTTGTCTCTTTCCTGGTACTATAGGACAAACTCCTTGTTTTTGATGACTGGAAAAGGCTTACCTTCAGTAATTTGGCATATTGATTATATAATGGTGCAGGACTCATTTCCATCAATTCATTTGGTTGACCTGGTTATTTACCTTTCATACCCACAGTGTTTTGTACCACACTTATGGAAATTTACACTGAACAGAAAGGCCACATAAGTAATCAAGCAGGTTCGCCTGAATCATCTTCCAAGGCAGTGTCTGTTGGGCACCATAAATCCTGTCTCAGCGTCCACTGACAATGTTGGTCTTTATGGCTCATTTTTTAAACGAGCTGTTTGGCTGCTGGCTTCAGTACATAAGACTGACATAAATTTGCATGTCAATGCAAGTTCTTGCCTTCAAAAACCATTGTTTGGTTCTCTTCTATCTTAATACCATGATACTCTGATGGGTGCATTAGTTTTGTGTTCTGACCCTACATACCTACAGTCAATATTAGGAGATTTACATATCAGGCCAAACACACTTAGATTCAGGCACATTCATTCTAAATAGCCACTGACAGTTTATGACCAATTCACATTTTAGAATTCNAAAAAAAAAAAATTCCTTGCCCAACAGAATGCAGATGATATCCACACCAAAGAAATTGCATTTGGCTAAAGTGACAAATCTATAAAAAATGCTGAATGTAAAGGAGATGCCAATCTGGACCAAAACTTCTCAGATCCTCTCTCTTTTTAGCCTTCAACTGAGATAAACTGTTTCATAATTTTAGTGTAAATCTTCCAGTAACTATGTGAACATCAGATTATGTACCATGATAAAATAATTCACTATAATTATATTTCTTTACAGAACTTCTAGAACTATTTATACATGACTACGTGTGCTTTATATGATTTTAAAATCATAAATTGCATCATTGGAACCATTGTCTTACTGGCATATATAACCATGTCGTGATGAAGTGATAAAGTGGCCAATCTGCCAACTTCCAGTTTGACTGAGGTTTTGTTTCATACATAGAGGTCTTAATGGAGAGAAATGTAGGCTGGCAAGAGGTTCCCTTGGATCTGAGAAATTCTGATTAAATAAAAATGCTTCATTGTCAAAGGCAAAAAACAGTAGCAGCATCATTTTAGGTTTTTGTAAGCTACTAATCTCTGAGCTTTGGGAACACTTGCCAGCATTTATGAGGTGCAATTAATGTTCCTCATCTGAACACTTGTTCATTCATCCTGTATATTGCTTGAATTTCTATCCCATTGTACTGAAAAATAGGCTCTTAAAGGCCAAAAACATACAAAGAACGAGGTACAAAGGCTGTACAAGGTTTGTTGTGTGTTTTGCAATAAGAATGGCTGAAACAAGTAGGACTCTTTGGGCTGGAAGGGAAGTTACTGAGAGAGCTGCAGCAGAGCTCCACAGACTCATGGGTTGTACTGAGCAAGTGCTGTAACAGGGTTTGACATCCTACCAGAATAAGACAACACCATGTGAAGCAATCAGATACCTGGTTCAAAAGAGATTAATAAATTCCAAATGTGCACCTAGGCTATGGAGTCACTAATTTGCTTCACAAGAGAGTAAATTATTTGGGAGAGCCTTAGTCATTTTCACCCAACAACCCACAGTTTAGCTTCCAGAATGACTGATGTTTTCATTCCTGTTTGTGTCCTGCCTCCTCTTCTACTTCCAAAGAGTCATGAGACTGTGTATATGCTTGAGAAGAAGAGCCTTAATTTAAATTCATCTAAATCAGATAATCTCCAGTGAATACCATGGACCAGAGGACAATATTTACTACAGCTCTTGATTGCTTTGGCTACAAAGGATGTAGAGGTGTACTGAAAAAGTTGAGATTTCTTTTCGTCCAGTACTGGAATAGACATGACCATAAAAAAGAGCATCGTGAAGCAGTACAGAATCACAGAGCAGCATGGCAAGACAGGTCTTGACTGTGCCTTCTGGCCTGGAGGCTGGGATCCACTCTGAGGCTGCGAAAATCATGGCTGTCTGAAAGTTCTTCCCAAAATGTGAGGCCCAATGAAGTTAGGCAGGCAAACAATGCGCATGAACGGATCAGAAACGCTTCTAGCCCTGGGGCCAGTGAGAGGTGCTGTGCGAGGGTGGCCACCCCACAGTTTTGTTCCGTCGTCTGCAAGTGCTGGGTGAGCTCTATGATTCTCACAAGGATATCACAGCATGCAAGACATTTGCTGAAAGCCTTTCTCAGATGCCAATTCACAAGCAATCAGCCAAAATGCATGGATAGCCGATCCTGGCACTTCTCAATACCTCACAGTAGAAAAAAAATCCTCAAAGTATTTAAATTATTTTCTACTTCATTTCTCCCTCATCTCCTCTGGAAGTACAGCTTCAACTGTATGGATTAGGGCAGCTCTGCCTTCAGAAACCAGGGTGGTAGAGATATGTGGAATGTAATCGGTTGTCTTTCTCCCTTGCCATGTTAATGGAAGAAGGTGGGTTTATCTTGGATTCATTATCTTGAAATAAACAGTTGACAAAATCCTAGCAAAGACAAGACAGTTTGTTATTCTCAAATGAGTTAAAAATTGAGCTGAAAGGCAAGGCTTTCCTCAAGACTCATGTGAGGAAAATATTATTGCACTTCCTTTGATGGGTGGGGAACAGAAATGAAATTATTTTACCATCAAATACATCTGAAGTACTATTTTTTTTCCCATTACTGTGGACTGTACATATATTTCTCCAGTGAAAAGCGAAATTAAAAAGCTGCCAAATCAGAAGTAGGGCTACTATCTCTGGTGGTATGAACTGATATATCTGCACTGAAGTAAATGTCAAAACTTGAGCCTGTGGTATTTTGCACTCATTTTGTATAGGTTGGGTGATAGCACAATGTGTGAAGCAACAGAGGATCAGCACCAGATTCCTAAGGGTGACAGAAATGTTACTTGGAACTTAGATCCACTTCAACAGTAAAAGAGAGCCTGGAGAATTTCCCAGATCTCAGATACAGAAACGTTCTTATCTGATGGGAGACTAGAGTCATCCCCTTTTAAGCTCTATTTGGTTGCTCTGCACCTAGGCTATGATACATTTCTCAGAGTGTCCATATCTTAAACCCCCTTCAGAGAGTGAAAGCATATCCCAAATTGGGTAAAGACTTCAAGCTAAATAGATGTGGGTGATTTACATATATAGGTAGATTATATATAAATATCTGTATTTCAGCAATCTAAAGCAGAGCTCCTGTTGAAACCATCAATATGAGACAGCCACCAGACATGTAGCAGTGTTTTCTGTCCCCAGGTAGCTTGCCATATGAATACTCTGCATTGTCCTTAAAAGACCTTTTTCTGCTTGAGGATATATTTTGGTGTGAACTCCTCCACACAACTTTTTGTATAATCAAGTTGTATTCCCTAAATACTTATCACCTTTGTAGAGTATAAAAAATATAAAATGGAACACAGTACCAGATCCCTTCAAGGCTCTTACACCTCACAGCTGTGACATCTGAGTGTATTCAGTATCAATTATGAAATTTAGGTGGAAAGCACTATGGTCAGCAAGGCTAAAGAGTATTCAATTATTGCTACAGCTGCATTAAAGGCCCACTCCTAAATTACTTAAGTGGACTCTAACAATTATGAAAACTAATGAGAATAATCTTAAGTGGATAGGAACAATCTTATACCATTTTAACATTTTAATAATAAAAATAATGTTAAAAAATCTTTTTACCCCTGAAAAAGTTCTGGGTCCTCTGTTACCTTCAATTTTGTTGAATTTAATGACATAGCTGAAAAACTGGCAAAGTTGAAGTAAAGTTAAACAGAACTGTTGCTTGCCATGTCTTTTGTCTTAAAGCCACAGCACTTTGGGATGACAGAGTAAGAAAGCACATTACTGCAATGGCAAGAATGATTATTGCCAGACAAGAACTTACCTTGGCACTGATGACTGGTCTTAAGTCTACTGGACAGTGAAAGATCAGCTTTTCCTTTTCACTGAAATTCTTCAAGCATGCTGAACTCCCTGACAGCACAAAACAAATAAAAAACATTTCTGAAAAATAAAAAGATATACTCACTCTCTTTAAAAAAGATAGCTGGTATTCATCAAGTATGAAAGAATTTGCCTCTGGAAATACACTGCTTTGTGCTCTGATAATCTTCTGACTTAGCTTCAAAAAGTGGAGCTAAATTCTAGGTGTAGAAATATCTTTCAAAGTTTTCTTAGGAGCTTGGACTCAATTTACTTGTGACATAAGACATGTAAATCTGTACTTGAGGCAGAAGGTATAAGCTCAGCACACACACTGCCCATATTTGCTCTTACTGTATTGTCAATTGCTCTGAAATTCAAGACTTTGAATGGAGGTTTTATGTGCAGGAGCATGTGCCCTATTTTGGCAATCAATTTCAGATATTTGGATGAAAGTGTAATTATAATTTAGCCCCAGGACTCAGGCTTGTCTTTAAATAGAGAAGAAAGTGGTATGTTCTGATACATAGAACCACAGTGAAGTTTATGGCAAAGCTCCCACTGAAGTAACCAGAAGCAGGATCAAGGCCATAGTTTAGATAAATAACAAAATGTAAAAACCTTCTTACTTGTTCCAGTGACAGTGCAGCACCCAAATGGAGCATTTCCAAAACTACATTTTTGAGCAGTTATTTTCTTCTCTTGGTACTTGTGAACATGTAACTAAACACCATCCTCTATGACTTGAAGTAACATTTTGTAGTTTACCTCAGGAGACAAAGTAAGGGGCTTCAATCCATCTCTTTTGTTTTTTATCACAACCAACTGTATTGGTGCTGCCTGTACAACATGAGCAAAGAGATCCCTGGTGAAGAATAGCCTTGCCCTGCTATTCTTCAGACTAAGGAAATTTTCCCACCTGTGATGATGAAAACTGAACCAGGACAATTGGGCCATCAGCAAATAACTGAGGCCCAGAGGATGTCTGGTCACCATGAGGGAATACCAGGCTTAGAAAGTGTGATGTAGACTTGGGAGTTTAGGAACATAAATACTGTTTCCCTTCTACACCGGAGTTTACATGAACACTGTGCCTTTGTTTAACCTGTTGCAGAATCAATATTTTTAGCCTATGTGGGGCACAGGTAATTTCATCGAAAAGTATGGGAACCCCTTCCTTCTACATTATTTGAAAGTATTTACATTTCCTTTTTGACTGGAAAGTTAAGCTGGTATTCTCTTAAGGTTTCCAACCATATACTGATGAAGGAATAAATTTAATCTGTAAATTGTTCACTAAAAGATTTTTATTGCTTTTGATACCGATATCAGAATCTCACACACATTCCTCACACGGATTCCTGCCCTTTCTCTAAGAAGAGAGCTAGACATCTGGAAACTCATTACTGGGTTTATAAACCTGAGACAAATTCACTGCCTCTGCCCTTTCTAAAATAGTGATGTAGAGATCTTGGAGCAGGTCCAAAACCCAGGTAAATCAGTAGAAAAATGTCTATTGACTTTCAGTGTAATTTTAGATCAGGCCAAAGGCAAATATGAGTGTGTCCAGTGATCTCCCTCATAACATTAATGAAGAAAGACAACATGAGTATATCTTATTGTAAAAGAGATTGCTAAAACCTAAATTGCAGCACACATCACTTTACTTAAAATTTGCTCAATTTTACTTCATTCTTAGGTTCTGTGAAGGGGAGAATTAGGACACCCCTTCAACACCAGCATATTTAGTGTGTGTGTGCCCGTGTACTGTGATCTTCAGAAGCAATGTTCAGTAGAAGGATATTTCGCATCCACTGCTGCTTTTGCTGGTCTTAAATCCTTTAAAACTTGTGCTTCAGGGTTTCAGCCCATCTTGAACAATTAGAAATCAACATGGCCCTTAGCTGAAGGCAGCAAACAAGACCACTTCACACCTTATTTTTCCTCTCCACTGGCCACTGTCATGGACACAGAAGTAGACCAGACACACCTTAGGCTTCAGCCATCAGGACAGCTCCTATATGTCTGCTTAGTGACCCCTTTTTCATTCTATTAGAATGTAAACTGTGTTTGCTTATTGCTGGTATTTTGACGGCAGCAGCTGCTACTGCTACTGAAATCAGGCATCTCATTTCCAAAGGCATTCTGGGGATGGGGGAAAAAAAAAAGGCAGCAGAGAATAGGCAAGCATTTTGACTCTCCTCCTGGCTACATGGAATGGAGAACGTGGTGATGATCTGCACCATCTCAAAAAGAGAATGAGGAAAGGACTTCTGCCTGAAATGCTTGTTGCCAGCACCAGTTGGCCCCCTTAGACAGAATTAGATAAGATGCAGCTGTAGCTGTCCCAGCTGCATAGTTCCCTTTTGGCATTAAATGCACGGGCAGCTGGTACAGTGAACTTACCAGACTGGAAGGTGGATGGAATGAAGATAAAACGTAAGGAGGAAAGACTAAATAAAAGCCCTGCTCAGCAGCAAAGTATTACAATCACATTACACACTCCATAACAGGGGATCAAAGAGTTGCATATTACATTATTCCATTCCCAAAGAGCTTTCCTGTACAAGGAAATGTCTGTCTTCTGTCTTCTCTTTCAACCCTGTCCAACTTTATGAACATTCTATTAAAAAAAAAAAAAGTTTACACGCTGCAGAAAAGAAAGTGCGGACCTTTGTTATTAATGTCGTAGAAATACAAATATGTCCACCTAAGAAAGGAGTCTTCATTAACTCCCACAGCCCAGAAAATTAAGGCACGGCTCATCAGGATCTGTGCTTGCTGTTGGCTAAATTGCAAGGGACTAGTTGAGTTGCTGGGGTTCATAATGCTGATAGAGCGGTTTCCACGTGAATGAAGGATAAACAGCGATTAATTTCAGCCAATAAATAATGGTTTGAGGCCCACATTGAAAGAGGAACAATTACTTTTCCATTTTTCCTGCCAAATGAGCTGATAAGAGAAAACAGGGGAGTTGGCCACGTAAATCAGTCTTAATTTTATCTTCCCCATTAAAAAGCAGCCATTAAGACCATCTTCGGCTCATTTCATCCTCTTCTTGTTTCACTTTTTCAATTTGCACAAAAGGGGGGAGTTTGCTCGTCATAAAATTTCACTTTGGCCAACCTATCATTTGCATCTGAGCCAATAAATAGCAATTAGCATAAACATTTAAATCAGGAACTGGAACAAATTCTTGTTCCCCCAGCAAGCTGTTAAATTACTGTATTTCGCTATATATAAGAAGCGTTAGAAACAAGATCTGCTGGGCACAATTATCCCTTTCAAACAAGACATGCTTGAAATAAAAAAAGAACTAGCTGGACAACCTTCTTTCTTGTGGTCAATGAGCTTAATCAGTGCAGAGAGAAGGTGTTCTATTAATGATGTTCAACAAAGCCTTATTTCAAGCTTTCCATCCAAAGGGATTTATCTGATCTTTATCCAAAATATATTCCCCAGGAATTAATTTAATTTGCGCTGATGTTACATCATCAAACTTAATTTTTTCTTGTCTTTTTTTTCCCTACTATGCTAAAATGTGCATATCTTTACATCCTGGTGAGTCTGAGCTTTGCAAGTCTTGCCTTCTTGCAGGCTGTTAATTACATCAACACACATCTAGTGAGCACGACTGTCTGTTTATGATGTGATAAATCAGCAATAACTCTGTAAAAATGCCAAAATAACTCCAGCAGGTTCAAACCACTCAAAATAAGCTAAGGAGGATGAAGCAGATGCCTTTTCTTTTAGATGCATTCTTTGTCACTTGTGAGAATACTTCAACTTCTGTGAAATGTTTTTCATCCTCACAGACTACAACAAAAAGCACGTGGAATTATTCCTATTTTGCAGGTGTGGATCCTATAGCATAGACATGAAATGACATGCAAAAGTCATGCAGGAATTCTATAATGCAGCCACAGATGGTTCTTGGACCTCAAATAGATACCTAGTTCTATGTTTAACTCTTTCCAATGCATGTGCTGAGAAAATTGATGACAGATATAAATAAATTCTCCCTTAGGCTTACCTGGGCTCCCTCTGAACATAGCCCATAGACATTGCTCTGTAAATGGGAGGGGTTTTGAACAAAGGTGACACGGCACAAAACCTTTTTATGCCAAACCGTAAAGGTTAGCTAGCACCTCCAAGTAATTGAGTGTAATTCTCTAAAATACTCTAATTTAATGAATATGAACTACTGATGAAGATGGCTTCAGTTGTGATTTGGGTTTTTTTCAGACTGGAGCACTGGTTGGGAACCAGTACAGGGAAAAGAAGAAGAGGGATAAAAATCAATACAAAAGGAGCAGCAAAACAGAGATTTTGCTCACATATCCAAGAATTTTTAAGTGCTGTTTAGCAACAGATGTTGAATCTCTACCCATGTGCTGCTACAGTCACTGTCTGTCCTTTGCCTTTTATCAAAAGCTCTTCACTCTTAACGAGAAACTGCATCAAAATGTCTGTGGGACAACACAGCACCAGGAAGTTTTTTTTCTGTTGTTAAGTTTTAGAAAGAAACAAAAATAATAATTTTTAAGAAGTTCTTGTATTATGTATAATTTCTGTGTCATTGCACAAAGATAGTGAAAAGCTTTTGCTCACGCCCAATCCCATCAAATGCCAATCCTTGCTCTTTGGCCTCTTGTATTTTCATCCCAACTCACATTCACAAAAGAGACAGGATTCCACCTTTTACCTCCAGTGAAATTTTGCTTGCTTTGTGTTGTCTTGTTGGAGGCTTGTAGTAAAATAGGTTGAATTCTTTCTGGATGTGTTCTTCTTGGTACTAACAAATAAAATGTCATTCTGCACAATAATATAGGAAGTAAGTATTATCATCCCCTCTTTATGAACATAAAAACTGAGGGCTGATTTACAGATAGAAGTGTATTATTTAAACTGACAGAGTTAATTAAACCACTTTAGTAAAACTAATACAAAAATCTCCTCAGAATCTTATTACAGTTTGGAAGAGGTTTCATTGTCATAAAAGTCACTCGAAAAATAATATACTAACATCTGTGTGGGGCATTATACCAGGCTGATTAAATTATTCTTAAAGTAGAGATGACACTATTTCTTGCTGTAAACAGTATTTGTAAATCATGATAGGTTCAGTGATTTGATGTCAGGCCACAGGGTAGCAGATTCGTATCCACGACTGGCATTCACAACATTTGTTAATATGATAATTATCTACCTTATGCAACAGTTTATGAATAGATCCATTGTATTGCCCTGGAACTTTTCTCTTTCCATTTCCATAAAACAATTATTATGACTATCTCCTAGTAATGTATCTATCTTTAACTTAGCAGGATAATAAACATAGATGAAAAGAAATATTGAAGTATTCCTAACTTATTAACAATAAATATTAGCTTTATTTTAGACAGAATTCATCAAAGAATCTGACCGTCAGTTATAAAATTCAGAGGTACAGTTTTGCAAATGGATGGATTAATATCCTAGTAAGTAAGTAGATGGGATTCTGGATGCTCTTTGAGCTCCAGATCCCCTTTGAAGAACACAAGGATTTTCCCCTTGAAAAGTGCATATATATATTTAGACACTTCAGTTTCTCATCCTTGGAAGCGGGAAGGACCCTTCCCGTGCCAAGAAAAAATCTTGATGATGACAATAGCTACATTTAGGAAAACCTTCATATAGTTGAAGTTTAACAATGTATAACATGTAGTCCTGTACATTTTATGATTATGTTGAATGATTAACAGCTCTTTGCTTGGCAGCCTATAGAAGAATTTCTGGGAGTTTTCTTTTCCATGTGAAGCTGAAAAATTTAAGTGAGAATATAATGCAAAAGTGGAAATCTCAGAGAAGAAATAAAAAAGTGGAAGAAATAATAAAGGATATTTGTACTCTCCAACTGTGTACCCTAAAGAGAAAATAAACAAAAGGAATAAAATAGGGAAGAAGTAATCTACTGGTATGTCCAATACTTCAATTTAATCAGACCTATAATATTTCAATTGTAATACTGTGATTTTACATGCCAGCAAACTCAGAAGCACAGCTGACAGAAATGGGAGCGGTACTGGCACTTGATAGACAATGTGAGATTTCTGGGAAGTATTGTTTGGAATTTTGTTTTATGTTTAACAGGACTTAGGAGTGTGAAACTAGGAGGGCAAGTCTTATATTCTAACAGCATTTAGCAAAAATTACAATTGCTGTTTATGAGAGCAAATAAATTATCAACCCCTTGAAATCAATTGAAACAGAAGAATTAGCATCTAGTTTTATGGAACTGTTTCAGGTCTTTCATGAGATACAGACTGAGAAGACATCTATCAAAGTCCCAGAATCACTATCAGCTTCCTGGTGTCTGAATTACCATTCAACGACTAGTCATGAAATTGACATTTTATTTAAGATCTATAAATTGCTTTTATTATCTTAATTGATTTATAATTACACAATGCAGACACTAGTAATTAGATGAAAAAACTTGAGCTTTAGTCAAGTTTTCTTGAAAAAATATGGATTGACAGATAATAATGAATTCTTCCTCTTTATTTAATAGTTTCTCACATACAAATTAAATTCAAAGTATAGACAAAATGCTAAAATACTGGAAGAGTAAGATCTCAGTGGTCTCAAGGAGATGACCTTTTATTTTAGTTAAATTCGTAGCGCAAAGAAACCACTTATTTTGGTAAGATTGTGGGAAAAAACTAAAATTAAAACTCTTTACTCATTTCTTCCGCTCTGAGATATTATAGATATTATGTAGGACACTAGGAGAATTTGGAAATCTAATTATGAAGTTGGTGTGCTAGCTTTCCAAATCATTCTCAAAAATCTATCCTAGTGCCTGACAAACCCTAAATTTCATCACCAAAGGGAAAAAAAAAAAACAACCAGCACAACCTAGGGAATATTCAGAGTATGATAACCATGAAAACTTTGGTGATGCACTGCATCCTTGCAAATAGAAAGGTTTTTAAAAAATCTAATAGTCCAATATAGACAACAGCCAAAATACATAAAATCTGTATAAGTCCTGTTGCTTTTCTTCAGTGGAGAATTCTTGGAGCAGTTGAAATGAATGGAAGCCACAGGCCTGGAGTATGTGCTGCTGTCTCCTGCCAGGCTGTGGGTGCACAGTGGCAGGCAGACGTATGTCTTTCCTTCTCCTGCAGCTGCTCCTGTCATTCTGGGTCAGAAGGAAGCAGGCTGTACTGGCATGATAGACAAAAGAGGTTTAAAGGAGCCTTGCACAGGGAAGTTTAGCTTTTTTAATTTGAGAACTAAAGTAGGCTGTTGCCCACTGTGATGTTTGTATCTGTGCCTTTTGCTGAAAGGCAAATATTCACGTGGAAAAATAAAATGGTTAATAGAGTCTTGTCCTAGCATTACAGTGGGACACACTGGCTCTTCTATCTGACATTGAATTTGACTCCTTTTGGGGAGAGTCTTTAATCCCTTTTTAGAAAAATACTTTCAAATTAAAATTTCAGAAGAAATATCTTCTCCCAAGGATGAATATGATACATTACACCTTCAGGTTTTTTTAATTTCTGCTTTGATTTTTGCTTTTTTTTCCCAGCTGAAACTATTAAATGAATTTGACATGAATTTTAAAGTATTTCATTGAGTAACCTTTGAAATTGTTTAGGCAATTGAAGATTGAATTTAAGGGCTTTATGCTGGTATGAAGACGCACTCTGTGTATGGGTGTGAATACACAGACTATGAAGTGGCATAGAGGAAATACCATGGACTGGCATGCAAACAGACACACGATACATCTGTACAGAAAGAGACTGACACATCTTTGTGCACATTATTCAGAATTCAGGTGAGTATGAGGAGTCTATTACAAAGGTAGTGTGACACCTTTTCGTTTTGCACCTTTTCTTTATGAGTAAAAGGAAGTCAAGGCAAAGTAGTTATTGAGTCTTGTGTATAATATGAGAATATGCTGATAAAAAGGACAAACATCTCCCAAAAGATGTGTTGTTATACTTCCAGTAGGTAAAAATTAAAGTTTTGACCCGGTTTTGTCCTTTTTAAAAATTTCTGCTGGCTATGGAGTAATATAGGGTTCTTCATCCTAAAAATGGGTAAGCCTGACCCCAAACATTTATGGCTGAAGAGAATTAAATATCAGAAAGTGTCTGTATGCATTTTAAAGGGAGGGGAAAACTGCAGAACTTAGCTATGAATATTCAAACACCATGGACATTTAAACTTAATTTAAATCTAAGATTTGGGTTATCTCTCCTCCTCTGTCTGTCTTCAATTCACAGAGTAAAAGAGTGAAATTCTTCCACCAGTGTCTGGAGACAGTAGTAGGGTTCTGTGTAGGTAAGAGCAAATATTGGCTTCACAATTAAATCATAAAAGGAAGTTGACATATTTAATAAAGGGAGCAGATATGTCAGTGGTTTAAACCTCCAAATCTTCATTGCCACATCAAAAGTAAGAAATTCCTCAGAAGCTGAGGTAGGTATATAATATCTTGGAGGTTTTAAAAACAGATACCCCAGACAGAAAAAGTTATTGTTTGATATGTCTTAGTAATCCATGAGTTTTGTATCAAAAGTTTTTGTTTTTCAAAGACATTTGGAAACTTTGGAGTTTCCTACAATACTAGGGAAAACTATTTAGATGTTTTAAAATGTATCAGGATTTTTTAAAAATACTGTCAAGAGCAAATTTCTTTGGAAATACAAAATAGTACCTCACATGCACTATTGACTATGACAGTTAAAATGGTTTTATACCAGTGTAAAAAGAATTTTAATTTTTCCTTGTTCTGTGCTGTAACTACTTGATTCCACAGCACATCATGGACAGACATTTTTATGTGTTTTGTCTGTCCATGAGTTTTCATTCACCGAACTTCTGTCTAAATTCACAGCATTAAGCTGTTATTCAGTTCCTCCCAGATTCTGTACAAAAGACATAAAGGGAAAATTTTGGTCATCCAATCTATTCTTTCCTACCAAAGACAAAAATGGCTTTTACAAGAGAGCTGTCACACATACAACATGAAAGCAGGTTCAGAAATTATTCAGGGGTGGGCTGGACCTGACAGGAGCCACAGTCTTTGCATAAGCAGGAACTGATCTAGGACCAACTGGAACAATTAGAGGAGTGACACAAAAAATGAGTGGAACAGCGTTCACACAGTGTTTGGCACACTTAAATGAGGTATGAGTTCCTCCTTTACAGGAGGAGAGTGCACTGATTAATTTTTATTAGCCATTCTATTCAGGATGGAAAAGATGCACTTAAACCTCTCCACTGGAGCTGGGGCAGCTGACTTGAACAAGAGGAAAAGGCACTGTGAGCAGCATGAGTACGATTTAACTGATTGATTATCAATTAAGGCACTCCTCTGAGTATGAAAAGTCCCAGATCTGCCAAGTGGCTGGAGAGGTCAAATATCAGCATGAACCCTCCCTGTGTCTTAAGGAAGTAGCGGTTTCTAAATTAATATATGTGCTAACTTGCTAATGTAGAACATCATGAAATCAGACTCAATGTACTTTTTCCTGTATTTAAAAGAGGTGAAAACATCCTTCTGTTTGTTTGTTTGTTTGTTTGTTTCTGGGAAAG
>VXBU01000554.1:655940-673440 GCA_013400315.1 Bombycilla garrulus | reverse complement strand
ATAGAGTGAACATAGAATTTGACCCTAAATCTTTTATACTGGCAAGTAGCTTCTACACTGTTGTGAGCAACATTTACATGTCTTAACTATGCTAAACATAAGAATTTTAAAACCTATCCTACAGAACTCAAATGCAGTTAGAAGCAGTAACAGATATGAATTTTATCAATGCACTACTGAATAATACCTTGGATCAAGCTCTAAAAATATGGAGAAAAATTCTGGTGCTGTAATTTCTTCCTTTTTTTTACTTTGAGTTCTAGGAACTGAGAAAATCTTAGTAACAGCTACAAGGTTCCACTAGCAGTGCTGGAGAGATTGCAAAGTGCTAGAGGAAGGAAGGAAAGAACATGGAGAACAAGTGACAAATGGCCTAAGACAACTGTGCCCCTTTGCTACCTTCAAGCAACAACTTCATATTTGTGTGTAACGCATGAAAAAAAAAAAACAAAAAAAGGAAAAAAGAGAAACTGGAAACTGGAGAGATAAGTAAGACACAGGTAGGCCATCTGGGTTTAGACTGTAAGGCCATTCAGGAATGACTTGCTGCTTCAACACCCAACCGAACCAGCTGTGTATAAGACAAAATGTTTTTTGTCCTAGTAGTTCCTGAGATATTGCTGCTACATCCTAAACTACCCAGTAATCAACTTGAAATTTCCACAGTAGGACACAAAACAGAAGACATGATGCTGAATTGTAAATTAACTCACATATTTTTAGGTCAGGAGGGAGACACAGAGGATGGCCTGGGTATATTATCGTTGCCTCCATCACAGAGGACTACTCATCTGCCATCAATCCTGCTGTTTCTGTGGAAATTAAATAACTTAGAAGGGATGAGTAAGGACGTAGGATATCCTCTAAGGTGAGAGTAGGGAGATATGACGAAATGCAGAAAATAGAGGCATGGCTGAGAAGGTGATTGCTCAAGAGTCAGGATAAATAACACAGGTGCCTGAAGATCACTGCAGAGCAAAATCTCAGCAGAAATTACTGGTTTAAAAGAATTGTGTGTCTAAATCACTGCAGTGATATATCCACATCACAAACAAATTGATTCAGTGAGTTTCATTGTCACCCAACTGAAGTAATGAAAGCAGCAAACCAGGTTAAAATATTCTCTGTTCGCCCCTCTTCTATTGTGGATAAGAAGGAAATACTGGTGGGGAAATAGGAACAATACCAAAAGAAGTGGTCAATAAATTCAGAGTGACTGAGCAGATTGGATGATTGAAGAACCTGGTAATGGTATGTGGAACATTTCTTTTGTCAGTCGCTGATGCAAACCTGGATCAGGTCAAGAATGACAAAAACTGGTGACCATATGAGAAATGAGTCAGTGCTGTTGGTATTCATGTTAGCGAAAATGCCATGATGATTGACAATAATTGGAACTCTTGTTAACATTATCAGCAGAGAGGGAAACCATGGTCTAAGCAGACATAAAGGTTGATTGCTCCTCTCCTCTAAAAGCAGAAAAGGCCTTGTTAAATAACAGACAAGGCAGACACTGGTGACTGTGTGTCTGCTCACCATATAAAGAAGTTTGCCCAGTTTTTTTTTGCAGTCTATCCTGCACCTTTACATAGCCTGATAATAATTTTAATTTAGGTTTGCAAAGAAAAATTAGGATGCCTCAGAAATGAGTACACAAAGCATCATGAAGAAGTTGCTGTCTTGCCATTATTCCTTAGGAAGGTAGAAATTTCCATTGCCTTCTTGGCTCTGTTCTGCAGAACTGAAGAAAGTAACCTTTCATGTCTATTCCTTTTAAAACCCTTAGAAAACTTGTTGGTTTAAATGTTTGAAAAGTATTGGAATCTTCCACTTGATGAACCTCCTACCAGTAATTACTGTCAAATTTGAGTATCTTCTAAAAAACTTCTCTTTCCGTTTTATGCTGTAAGGCCATGGTGCCAAAAATGACTCAATATATGATGGAAACAGTAAATCAAACTTTAAATAAAACATGTACCACTGAAGATCTGACAGATGGGGAAAAATTGGAAGCTTGACTCTCATTGACATTTGATCCTTTTCTTCTATACTGAAAATGAAGAAGACTTTTTTTTTTTAATTGTATGATATTTCTCAGCTTTTGCAATCGGGAGAATTGGTGCTAACAAGAGTATTCCAAACACTTAAGAGGAAAATATTACTTTTGTAGAAGATAGGAACTACAGTCTACTTTTAAATTCAGACAAAGGTCTTAAACTGGAGCTGAGTTTCAGTTTTAGTCCCATTTATCCATCAAACACACTGACACATTTTTGTTTTAAGGCCCACTTGATTTTTACTAGCATTTTGTAACAAGAAGCCAGCATTCCTTTCTTCTATAAAATATGTTCTGATGGGCTAAGTTATGACTCTGTCTGCTGTTCAAGCATGTCTGAAATTGTACTTTGTCCATGGCCAAGTGTCTCTTCAATCCTGCTTTGTGCTGTCACAGCAGGAACAGAGGGTGAGTGTACAAGGTTTAGGTGATTTTGCTACTGACAGCAAACTCAGTGATACCAGGCCAGCTTCCTTCCACTTCACAGTGATGTTCACAAGCACCACTCCCAGTTCTCAGAGGTGGCAGCATTTTACAGTCACTGTATGGCTTTACATGCTTCTCAAAGAGTCAAAAAGTTCTGGCTCCCCATGCCACATCAAGAATCTTCAACTTGTTCCTACCATTGCAGATGACTTAAGATTGCAATGTAATGGAAAGGTCTTCTGCTTTGGACAAAGTTCAAACGTGATGTGCTAAAAAAAGAGGGAGGAATGTAAGGAGTCAATGTGTCACTACAGTGATAAAGACACCAGAATCTGATTTCTGTTATAGCAGTACAAAATAGGAGAAGACCATACAAGTCAGAAGATACATTATGGAGCTTGAAGATTCAGCATCATGAGGAACAAAACCAAAGCATAATCCAAGAATAAAAACCCCAAAGAGATATCAGAAGTTATCTAAGCAATCAAACAAAAAATAGAGGTCAAACATTTGAAGTAAAATGTATGGTCTTAGTTTTACTTCCAGAATAAAGTATCATAAAAATGGAAGGAGGCAAATCTAAGGGCATCCAGAATGATATAATGGCTCAAGGTTCTTATATATTCAGAAAGGTTAGAAAAAGTAGGTCTGTATTGTTTGGAAAAGAGGGTCTTATGAAGAACATCAATGAGATAACGAAACTTTAAAGGGACCAAGGAAGAGACATGTAGCTATGGTATTTGAGTGTCAAATGCAAGCTCAAGGAGACACAAAATTATGCCAGAAAAAAAGCCTGACAACAAAACTTCCCAGGTAGAAATATCTTATACTAAGGGCAAAATACCAAAGATAGCAATTACTGAAAATAGCTTAAATAATTTAAAAATAAAAGTAAAATGCTTTGGAAAGCGATGGTGGATGAAATCAGTATTTCTGGAAATGGGGAGATTTGTACAAAAGTTTGAGTCATGGTCTTACTTTAACTTCACAGGAAGACATGATGCAGAATGAAATTTTCCCTCTTAGATGAGAAATTAACAATGGATAGTGGAATGTCCTTTGAACTTGGATTCTCAACACCCCACAACATCACTTCACCCCCAGTGTGCTCCATCAAGCAATCAAGTCAACATGCAACAACCCAATGAAACATCAGACCAGGAGAATTAATTGCAATGTCAATCCCTGGCTGGCTCTTCTGATTCTTCCCTGTTTTAAATTGTCACTTCATTACTCATCTGCACGCTCCCTCACAGCTTACCCACCCAGCACTTTCCCACACTGGCACCAGCTGGGTCATGGGACACTCAGTGGGCGCTTTCCTCCTCCTCCTCCCCTCTTTGTCTCCTAGAGGGAAAGAGGCTGTGGTGGCACAGCAGCACATGTCACCAGCACCTTCCCCGCAAGGTGTGCAACATGACACTGACACCCCTGTCAGAGGGATTGATAGCTGTGAACAGCCATCATGTGAGTCCATCACAAACTGGAGCAGGTAGGAGAGGAAAGCCCTATAATAAACATCAAACTCCAAAAAAACTGTGAGGCAAAAATTGTGTTAAAATGAACATAAGGGAACATCAGTACCTGAAGGGCAAAAATCCCCACAGGGTCTCACATCACTCCCCAAATGAAGGCATCCTGAGTGTGCAATTACTCTTAAAACTTCCTACAGTGAAACCATCAGGGAAAAACAATGTGTCTATAAAATTAGCAATGTTTGTTAAAATAAATTTAATCCAAACCAGATTAATCGTATTTCAATCAAGTAGCATGTCTACACGTTAGAAATATAGGCTGATGGGGACCCTGATTTCTGCATGAATCCTGCCAGTTTCAGAGTACTGACTTTCTGCTACAGAACTGAAGACACCTATACCTTTAAGGTTATATTATTATGGGAATTATTGTCAAGTTTTATAACACTGTAGATCTACCTTCAAATACACATTTATCCTTAGCTAAAAGTATTCTAACATTTTATTCCAAAAAAAAGGTATTTATTAGTATTTCTAGGATCAAAATTAATTGCCATGTTACACTTGCATATATTGCCTTAACTCCAGGAAGATTATATAGTTTGGGAGTTAGAAATTTGAACTTTTGCACATATAAGTGATGAGAGAAGGTAACATACAATAGACCATTCATTCAGTTCCAGAGTTCCAAGAGAAAAGCACTATCTCAATGTAATGCAAGAAGAGGATATTTTACATCCAATTAGGTAAGGAAGCCAAGCTGAATGGGTTAAAATTTGCCACAGATCCCAAGCAAGCGATTTTCTTAACCCCTCAAGGGTTCAAACTGCACCAGAAGGAAAAAGCAATTATGCAATGAAGAGGGGAGGAGAAAATACGTCCTGAGCTGGTTTGCCTGCAACAAGGTACAGATTCCACTGTGGTCTGCAGGGAGCAGCTGAGCTCCCCAGCTTGCTCTTTGACCACACCCAAAATAAAAACTAAGGGATATTTTGGGGAATAGGAAAACACAACAGCTCAGATAATGTCCCAGGCAGTATATATTCATTACAGGCTCATCAGAGTGGATGCCTGCAATAGGAAGATTAAATACCCATTTACTAGCATCAGAGGAGAGTTTGGTTTTATAATGTATTGTCCCCTATTCCCCGTGAGGCTGCTTTGTTTGATAAAATGCTGAGTGTGGTGTAAAAATATCCCTCTCTCTGTAATTTGCACTCCTCTCCATTTAAAGCTATTCTTGCTGCAAACGAGAATTGAAAGCTGCTAAAATTAAGTGGTGTCAGTTCTCAATGACACTTTAATGATAGAGCGCTCAGCAAATGAGATGAGAATGAATTCCAGCTTCTCTGCTAAAGATAGTAACCAGCACTAAACAGTATAATGCTCCAACTGGGCTACACTTCACCTGCTTCATTCATATTTAGTAGAACTGCAATAGGGAAACTATAATTAAAATGCTCATAAAATGAAAAAAAAAAAAAGCAGCTAATTTTAATAGAGATGGCAGGAAACAACTGAAGCTTGTAAAGTCAAAGCACAGCCCTTCTTTGTCACTTCTGTACTGCCCCAGAGGCCACTGCTGGCACAGGACAAGTGTGGGGCTGTGGAATGCTTTCCTCTCTGCTGAAGTTGTCGATCCCAGCAAGTTTGGTACAAGCCTACTTATCTAATCCAGACACAAGGAAAATGAATGTTGGGATATTCTGCTCAGTTTTGGGCTAAATGACACCACTGCCTCATAAAAATCATTCAAGCAAATAAAACCCCAACACATAAACACTCTCTGTCTCTCAGTATTATAATAATTGGACCTTCAAGGGCGTCCACCCAACCTCCCACACAGATCATCACCACTGAGAACATGTGGCTTCTCTACTGCTAAAAAATGACAACTTCAAAGCATGTCAACCGGGTGCTGTCACATCTGTGACCCCCTTATGCCACTTTTCTGTTGCAAAGGTGTTTTATGATGGGACAATAATTCTCTGAAAATAAAAAAAAAATTCTTCTGCTCAGGGCTTCTGAGCATGGGAGGTTCTGGTGCACAGGGAAAGACGAGGCCATGAAGCTGTACATAGAGGTCCTGGTGCTGCTCGAAATTCATGTGGAGGCTGGCAGAGCCATCTTTGCATTTTCTTCTGCCCCATAGATCATGGGCTCACAGTCTGCATTTGCTTTGCATTTCTTTCTACAAACTGCTGTGGAAGAAAAGTAGATTGTTTCCAGCCCTTGACAAAAGTAGAGTTATTTTTGTATAATGTTATGTCATTCAGTGGAATAACCAAGCCTGTCAAGCACGTGAATATAAGATAAATATTAAGGCATGCAAAGTATAAAACGCATTCATTATGAAGAGAGAAGTATTTATTACTATAGGAAATTTTTAGTGGACTTACAGTTATGAAAGCTTTCGTGTAACAAGGTGATTTAAGGTTTCAAAATTCACTGCAAGTACTTGCAGAATATTCCATATGATTAGAATGGAGATGGGGCCATTTGGGATGAATGACAACATAATCTTTATACCTCATATTAATATTAGGTTTCCTTTACAAATAAAATACATTTGATAGATAAATGATCCTTCAAATACCATACAAAGTTTTAAAATAATATGCTGGCAGTATTTCTCCACCCTTATCTTGATGAAACCAGACTAAATCTTTACCTGTAAATTATTTTTCTGATATATTCTAACAAATAATGCACTGCAGGGAATTCCTTATTTCTCAATTTCACATGGAAGAAAAAAAACCCAACAAAACAAAACAAACAAAAAAACCCTTTTGCATTTACATAACAGAACATATCCAGAGCTGTGTAAGTGTCTAGGAGTTGTAAAACTGGTGGCCCAATGGGCTGAGGGTACATGAAATGGTCATGCCTGAATGAGAACAGTAATTCCACACATATCTCTGTGTTTCTTTCCATACAAGGTTCCTATCCTGGCTCTACAAGTACCAACTTGACAGCAACTGTCAAAAGCTTCTTAAAATGAACAATCTCGACTATTCTTGCCACTGTTTGCAGATCAGAGAGCCTGTGTATATGGCTTTTACACAATATGTTTGTGTGTCTTCTGTTATGTACACAGCTCAAAACGTCTGTATTCTTCCTGCAAGGATTGTGTGACTTTGGGCAGATTTCATTCTGGTGTAGGCAATTCACAAGCCTCCCTTCCTCCCTTCCTTCTGAGCTCAGTATTCCTTCAGGGAAACAGGTTTTTATGGTTTTATGGCACATCCAAAGGAGGCATGAGAAAGCTTCAACTGTTGCATGACAGTCATTTCTCTATGTCTCACTCTGGCATAATTATGGTAGGGGAAACCAAAGCTAACAAAAGGTTCAATTACCACTTCTGCGATTAAATTAGCAAGAAAAAAAGAAAAAAATATTTACTATTGTGATTTTTAGATTATGATTACACACCCAGTCTTGCACTTCAGAGCTCAGACTGACATGGGAGTGTGAAATTTCGGATGATAGTTCCAGATCACCAATCACCCTATCAGCTAAAACGATAAGGAAGTTTTATGAAGATAAATGTGTGAACATCAAGATGCGGGGTTTGTTCCTGTTGTTTGTGGGATCAAGGAGGCAGAAAAGGGATGAAATGCATCCCCACACCAGCAATTTAAGCCTTTCTGGCTTTTTTCAGCCCCAGGTTGGTGTTCTGGTTGTGTCCAATTGCTGAAGTGTCCCTTCACTCACTGGGAGATGTGGAGCTTGCTGACACTGTGAGTGAGGGGAGTTGGTATGGGTTGAGTGAAAAATAGGTGATTGCTTTCCCTTCTCAGAATTCCCAGCTTGGGCGTGGGAGGCAGGAGGGAAAGGGCACTGGAGACCATTTATCCTCTGATAATTATTTTTGTGCAAGGAGAACTATGCCTGCTTATGGAAAAGTGGATCCTTGAGCACACATCTTCCCTGCTCATAGCACACTCTACTTTTGCCTCTCAGCCAGACCAACATCCTTGTTTTCTATCATGACAATTACTTACAAATCCTGTGAGATATTGAGCATCACCTGCAAGATCCCCTATGAGTCTGAACCACTTTAGAAAGGTATTAGGAAAAAGAAAATAAAATAAAAATCAAATAAACAAACAAACAAACAAAAAAAAGGGAGGAAAGGGAAAAGGGAAAAGAACCATGCACCTCTCCCTATCAAAGCAGTTTTACAGAGCTTTGGAAACAGCAAGACAAAATAAATATTGAGTGAGAAGGAAAAAAGCCAGTATTGCATCAAATACTTGCCCCAGGTCCTACAACAGCAAAAATGAGGTGACATGCCGCCGTACATGAGTGGACAACATGTCAGCTGCACAAAGGGTCTCTTCATCGTCACACATGTCCCCTAACTGGCAGTTTACCCCTTCAGACACAATGTTAAGAGACACAGGAAGAATGTTCTCTTTTTGAAAAGTGTCACATAAAGTAGCTTACCAGCCTGGTTGGCAGAAAATCATATTTTCTGATATCTGATGTCACATTTTATTAGATTTAGGATACTATTATCCTACTTACTTAGGGGTTTAAAAGTATCCTTTTTATAGCTAATGCCACAGGTAGAATGTTAAACTATAGACGTTTTGCAATAAAGGACTAGACTGCTCCTTATACACATTGCCCCAAACAATGCAGTAGCTGTTCGGTATTTTTTATCCTTCTCTTTTTGTATCCTTGCACGTTTGTCCTCAGTTCATCCACCAAAGTATGAGTGAATCTGGTTAGAGTCTGCAGAACTCTGGAGCTGTAATTGGTAACATTTTTATTATATTTTAATGAGTTATGATTATTTAATATGCTTAAGATGGTTTAATCTCAACTCCAGAGCTCAGAGCAGTTGTCCTTTCAGTTCAGATAATGGCATTTGTTGTAGTGCTTGGCAGTGGTTTCCACCTGCTAGTAAATAAAACTTACAGTATACATGTTTCAATGCTTGGGATTATATCAGTTCTGAATCATTCCTATGCATTTAGGTAGTAATGTTTCCTCTTAATTTCAGTTATCAGGGGACTTTCAAACAAATCCTTTCACTGAATCAAAGTCTCTTAAAAGTTTTCCAGCAAAATTTTGACTATTGGTAATTGAGATTTCTTTCAATTGACAGAAGGTTTAGGTTCTAGAAATTTTAATATAAATATTATTGTTTTCTGAATATAGTTATGTTCCTATTTAAGCAGTAAAATCTGTTTATGTTAAAGGGCATAATTTTATTCATACCATCATTAAAATTAATACTTTCCATTAAAGGATAACTATTTCTGTTCAGTTCTGTTCTGGAGGAAAGACTTATTTGCTTGGGTGGCATTTGCCTTATCTGCGTATATGACAATCAGCATTACCCACAATTAAAATGTAGATATACCTTTTCTATAGCAGTGTTCCAATGTTTAGTGGTTAAACCATAGCTTTTTATCTCTAATTAGTCTCTATACCTTTAGTTACTTATCAGAGCAGTAGCAGTTATATATTGTGAGTAAAATGTTTCTGACAGGTGTCCAGCTGGAGAGCAGATTCTTGGAGAATGGGAGGAAGCAAGCAGAAAAGTCCCCAAATTTGTGGCACTCTTGCCTTGTTCACACAGCTCTGCTTCAGTCGTAGTTGTTGGGAAAATGGAGAGACAGGAAAAGAGAGTGCTGATCAAATATTACTATTTTCTAATAGTGAATAACATTAGTTTGACAGGGTTTTTCAGCTTTCTTTACATAACAAAAGGAAACAACTGCACAGGAACTCAGGAGTAGGATTCAATTACTGATGAAGGAAAAATGCATTTTATAGGGTATGTTATTATCTGCTGCAGGATTTAAAATAAAATATCCAGTAGACATGGTGATGCTTTTAGTAAGGAGGAAGGACAAGATACTAATATCACTCTCTTTAATGATTTACAGAACTTCCTCCAAACAGACCTGCAAAAATTCACATTCCATAGATCGGAACACTTAGGTCAAGAACTTTACATATAAAACAAGAGACCTTCAAAGGAAATTTAGATATGACTTTAAGAGCTCTGCGGCTGAGTAGAAAAGTCTTTCTCACCACCAAACTAAACCAACTGTGGGAGCCACTGCCCTGGATCAGTTTTGTTCTGATGGCTCAAATGCATTGGTGATAACTAAAGAGCTCGAGGCACATTTTGCAGGGGGGAGGACACTACCTTCAATTCCCTTGGCAGAGCAAAATATGTTTCCTTGTTTTTATTGGGCAAGTCTCCTAAAGCAACCTGCTAGCTGGCACCAAATTACTCCCTAAAGCAAAATACTTTTGTGAGCAATTTCCAAACAGAAATTCTTTATGCAATTTATAATCCTTTAGAAAAAAGACACATTTTAACAAGACCAACACAAAGACTGCCAAATAAAACTCCTTTGTAGGGCTTTGATAAACCACAGAATCACTCTGTGCTTTGTCAGGAGAGAGTAGGAATTCATAGACTTTATTTTAATTTTTCCTACTCACTTTCATAGTTTATCATTCGTTAATTCCATTAAGCAACTATCTTGTCACCTGTACTGAAAATACATTTTTTTCTCCTTTAAGAGTGACGTGTCAAACCAATACATCAACTGTGCTATTTATGCTTCTCACTCACCATTACAAATATTTTCAATTTTTAAAAGTAAAATACTCTTCTGCATTTTGTAAAATTATTCACTCACTCAAATACAATCAAGGGCTCTTTTTCTTTCCATTTTTTTTTGTATTTAAAGTTTTTCTGCCTTTACTGAGAGTAATTTTGACATTTCTATAAATTATTTCTCCAAATAATACCTTTTAAAAAAAGGTAACCAGCTTCATATATATATATATCTACAACTGACCTTTAGGATTGGTCTCCTTAGTGTACATTTTAGTAGGCATAATTTTGTTGAAATGTGAATTAATTTGGCAGTGGTCTTCCCTGCACACCCTGGATTATTTTAAGAAGATGAATGTAACCTTCAGCTGTGTTCTGTGGAGGTTTTATTCCAGAGCCTTTCCGTGTGATTTGAGATTGAAAGCTTACCAATATTTGAAGAGTGCCATTGAGCACTAGGCTGTATTTGTTTGTCTCCTGAACTCATTCAATTAAGAAAATAATCCATTATGGAAAATCTTGATTAAAAGTTGGCTTATTCTCCCATTTGATTAAAATTCAGCATTACACTGAATCAATTGTTCAGTACTTCTGTGAAACCTGCATCAACTGCAGGCAGAAGACAAATTGCTCTGTTGCTCTTGCATCTTACTCACCTTTGCTGTCCTCTGATTATAAAATCTACTGGAGCACAATAAAAATGCTCCAATATTGTAGTTTAATTTGGTCCTTGACCCTATTCCGTGGCAGAGGGAGAGATACCACGATAGCCCAAGGGGACTTGGGAGTGGAAGGATTCTCTTGGCCACAGGCTTTTGCTCCACAGTCCCTGTCTTGCCCCAGGATGGAGACTGTGGAACTGCTTATTCCTGCCATAAAGTTCATGGATTTCTTAGCCTTCTGAGCCCTGAACAGAATCTTCAGGATTTAGTCCTTTGCGGATTTCCACAATGGCATCAGCAAACAAGGCTAATCTTGCCTGCCAACAAAATGGTTTTATAACTCTGTACTAAATCCCTAATTAAAAGCACCACATCAAAAACTCTGCAACAAGCAAAGCAGCCGAGGTTGGGCTGCAGCCTGACAGCTGCGGGACTGGAGAGAATGGGCTCTTTATCCCAAACCTTATCTCAAAGTCAACTATTTATCCCAAAACTTACCTCAAAGTCACCTCTTTCTCCTTCTCTGTGCTCAGCTCTGGAAGAGGTAACTCTGCAGCCACTCAGATTGCTCTGTGATTTCAGCGAGTGAAGTCCTAGTCTTGGCCAAATCAGTGGCAAAAATCCTGTTGATTTCAGTACAGTCAGGTTCTGGATTCAAATGTGGCAAGAACAAAAAAATCAGCAATCAAATACTAGTAGGTTTGCTTTCCAGTGTATTTTCATTTCCAGTTTCCCTGTCCTTTGGCAAATGTGACAGTTTTCAGCAATTAGGAAACTGTACTCAGGAAGATTTTCAGACATAAAGAAATGGTTTAAAACATACTTATGTGGTTCTGAATCAAAACTTCATGGAGAAGTTTTTCCAATTTTTTATTACACTATGAATAATTCTTTTTTTACTATTTCTGTAAATAAAATTTCCATTTTGTTCCTGGTTTTCACACTGGGTGGCTTTTGCTAAATACAATTGAACGGTAATATTGAACCAACTAACTTCCAACAGTACAACTCCATCACCAGGATTGATTTTAATTTTTTTTTTATGGGTTTTCCCAAGGCTGAGTATATTATCTGCAAAACATTGTTAGCTATACAAATAGTGGTTTATTTTATTATTTAATGAAGACACAAGAGAATAATTGACAGAAACAGTGAAAAAGATATTTGACTGCTTCAAAATTTTAATGCTTAGTGTCTTCACTGGCAAAATAAAAAAAAATGTTTAAAAAGTGACTTTAGGAACAGCCCAAAATAATGCAAGGTAAAGCAACTTTAGGACAGTCACGAATTGGGCATGGATATCTTGAGTCTAGTATTACTTCCAGTCATAATTATTAACTGGAATCAAATATTCACAAAATTTAGAGGAAACCCTATTTTGTTACCTGGCTGAGAGTCTGAGAGGTGAGAGTGAAATTAATGTGCATAAATAACGTGGGCAGGTGAAGCTAAGCCCGCTGGAAATAGGATAGTTACTGAAATAACTCCGAGGTCAGTATTTGGGACGAAAACAGACAAAATTTATGGCAAAGTAATTCAATCAAATAATCTGAAGCAGGTCAGAAGCATTTCATTCTAATGCAGTGTTTTAAAATCTATAGACATTGTGCAATTAAATGAAAAGCAAAAGCAAGCCGTAGATAGCTGCCAAAGATAAGAGAATAAAAGAAAAAACGATAGCAAAAGAAAATGTCATCTGGAGAAGATCTCATTTTGGAAACCTACAATATGTTGATTGATAGGACTAGCATTTTTCAAGCTCTGTCACAGCTGAAGTATAAAGCTGTCAGTGCATATGATAATGATGGATGCTCTAAAACATGCAAATAGCATGAAAAATTATTTCTCATATAATTTTGGAAGATGAGAGGAGTTGTGAACCGAAGGGAGAGGGGAGAGCAGGTCAAGCTTAGCATTCAGCCAAGAGGAAGAGGCGGCCGCCTCGCCACTGCTGGAGTTGTTAATTACCATGCAAGGGAAACAATGAGTTGTGCCGGCCTTCTGCACATTTTCCCACAGAACTGCGGTTGTGGGAGGCGGAGGGAGAGGGGCAGAGCCGCAGCTCTGGGGCTGGGCACAATAGGGAGCTCCCCGGAACAAATCCGCGCCGAAGGAAAGCTGCTCCGGGGGCCCCGCGCTCTCGGGAATGTGCTGCTTTAAGAACGTCCTGTGTATTTCAGAGGTGACATTTACAGTACACCATCAATATTGGGGGTGTTTCAGTTAATTAGCCATTTTTATTAACGCCGAAATACAGTAAAACCCGATGTAAGTGTTAGGAATGTAAATGAGCACCGTCCCCGGGCTGATCCAGCTCCAAGCAGTGAACTATCACACACTGCCCCCATATTTATGGTGCTTTTTATTTTCTGGACAGAGCAGAGGTTGCTCATGCTTCCAGCTGAGTTTCGCCTCTTGTGCATATGCATGTGCTTGCATGTGTCAAAGTTCACAAGAAGCAACAAAGCTGTAGGTGCAACCTCAAATTTGCTGGATTTATTTTTATTCATTTTGCAAATTTGAGGAAAATCATATTTGTAATCAACTCTTGTGAAAAACAGGTATACATTAAGGCTGGTCTTGTGGTTTGTTTTTTTTTTCTTAGTTATAATGATGCACCTTGCAGCATCTGAACTGAGGAATATCGATGACACATAAAACAAAGCATTATTTATATAATGTGCCTTGCTTGGGTTCCATGAAATGGTAAAATCCACTCAACTCACATAGGTTTGTATTCAAAACTCCTCATTCCTCAGTCCTTATTCCACGTTAACTTTTGACTCTGCCTTATTTTCAAAACCCGGCTTCTCTTAGCACAGGTCTACACACCAAATCTTCTGTCTACTGGATCTTTTTGCTTACTTTATCCCACCAAATGTCCCAGCTTAATATGAGCCCACCTGCGTGTTTCTAAGTCTACCTCCACAGTTGCCCTTATGTTTTTTTTCAGTCTTAGGGTTCCTGATAGCATCTCCTTATCATTCCAGTCCCTTCTAAACAGAGACCATCTGATATTGGGTGTTTTCATGTATCTGTATCCTTCCAAAGATCATGTTCATCTCAAATTTGACAATACGGATATTAGCAAACATTTTTTAAAATGCCACCCTAACTCTTTCTCTAAATGGTTTATATTCAGGCTTATCTGTATCTGTGTTAGACTGCAAGCTCTTGGAGGCAAAGACCTTCTCTATTCCTGGTGTGCATACTGCTGAACACACTGTCACACTCCACAAATTGCAAATAATGAGCAATGGCGATGGACCTTATTTCCTACTGCCTTCCATCTTATTGCTATTTACCTTTGCACAAAACAAGTGTCAAAGAGGTGACATTAGCAAGGGCTGTTGTTCCTTAGCAGCTCAGCATGTTTTAAGTTGAAGTCTCATTCATAGAAGAGGACAATAACCAAAACACTTCAGAAAATTTTATCTAAATATTTTACTAACTTACAAACTGAATTTCTTCTGGATTTCCAAGACAATCCATTTCATACTTCATTGTGTTGAATATTAGTACTGTTTCTGCATAACCAGGCTCTGGTCTTGCTGTTTCAAACTGCTTTGTTGCAGGTAATTCATGAAAGCAAGCTTTTAAATTAATCTTGTTCCGATTTCTCTCCCGCCCTGTTGGATTTCATCTTCATTTCAGATTTGGAGCAATAGCTCATATTTGTGTCCAGATATTCAAAATGCTTTGCATTTGTTATTCAGCAGTATTATGCTCTTTTGGATGTGTCCAAGTTCACATTTAAAATAAAAAATAACTCACTGGTGATGAGTTCAAATCTCCTTATTCACTGTTACTGTTAAGATTAGAAGGGTCCAAAGGCAGGTGAGGTGAAACAGAAATTTAATGTAAGTTCTTGAAATCAATGTATATCTAAATTAATCATGGCCCAAAGGTATCACACTGGACTCAGACCATCTCAAATAATACCTACACATGACAGATTTGGGAGCCTTTCCTCCTTGCCACAATTAAAATGCATGTAACGAAAATGACTAGGTACTCCCAGGAGCCTTAGGTGAGGCAACTCCCCGGAAAGCAGATGTGAGGACTGCCCAGCATCTAAATTACCAGGCTGAGTTTACAGAGCAGAGATGAGAAGCACTACGGCCAAGTAAAAAAAAAAAAAAAAAAAAAGGTATCCCAGTCATCTAAAACCTGGACCCCAGCCAACTTTACCCAATAATGGTAGGTGACAGGCCAGAGCTGATCCAATGTGCATTTTAATTGGTGGCAAGCTCAAGTAACAAGCCATTGCTGTTCATCTGTCAAAGAAGGAAAAAAAAAAAAAGCCCGAACATGTAGCACTGTCTTTATTTTATTATTAGACTATGTACTACATATATTTTTTATGTAGATTATTTGAAGGTCTTTGGCATCTAACAGGAACAGAAAGGGGATTTTTCCCTACTAATTACCTAATATGTACATCTCCAAAAGAGAAACAAATAGGAAAAGATAGCATCTCTGTGGCCTGATGGAGTGAAGGAGACCCTGAGTCGTACTTGAAGCAGCCTGATAAATTGATCAGTGACAGCCCAAGCAGGTAAAAGTTCTCACAAGAGAAATGGCAACTGTGCATAATGATACTCTTGCTTCACTTAAATACTGAGAAAATGTGAAATGGCCCAACACAGGCTCTTCAGAGCAAGAGCCTGTCACTGATTTGGGAAAGCTTCCTAAGCTTCCCAAGAGTTTAACTGCTTTCATTCAGGTTTCACTGTAAAGCACGAAAAGTGAGCACTAAAACTCCTAACACCCTCCATTATCATACAAAGCACCTTCTTCCTCTTTGTTTTGTTAGATTTTTTTTTTTTTTAACCTCGATATTAACAAAACAAACCTGATCAGTCTGAAGGGGCTGTGAAGAAGATTGCATTGTTTAAGGGCAGGCTTTTGAAACCAAAAGGACTCTAACCAATTTCTTATGACCGAGAGGTGGGTACAGTTTCATGTGTTGCAGAGTATTTGTGTGCTGCTCAGGAGAGCACAGATTGCATTCCATCAAAGGCAATTTTTCAGAGGTTTTCCCTTCTTTTGCTTTCCACGAAAATGAATCTATACCATTTACATGGAACACTTAACCTTCAGACTGTCCTTACTACAGCAACACTACTCCTATTGCAGATACATGTTTACTTAGACAAATCTAATTTACCCTTTGTTAATGTGTGCTGTCTTTACTTGCTATATTACATTAAACTAGAAATAGAGTTACAAAAAAATTATCCTGCTTAAAATCATTCATAAGCTTTCATCAAGGGAATAAATTTACCAATTTCCCTCTTAGTTTATAACCATCCACTGTACTAACTTGACCTTTACCTAAACAGGGCTATAATTGCAGTTAAGATTATATAATTTACAATAACAACAAAGAATTACTTTTGAGGAACTGCTACTGGCCATGAATGTCTCACAGCCATTAAATGCATCATTCATCTTGAGAAGAAAATTATTCTTATCCACGTCGACATTTTTAACATAAACTGTAGTACTCTCTGTTGGCACTTTTTTACGTACCCATTAATCTCAATAGTAAAGCATAAGTCTCACCCACCTATTCTCTGAAGTTTGGATGTCACTACTGTGTACAATAAAAATTGTATATTCATGAACTCCATTTGTTTTATGTCCTTCTCTCTGTCAAAGTCTCCCAAGCAGCATATGCTTTGCTCTGTGGAGAATAAAATCAAATTTGTCTGTCTTGTCATATTGTCATCAAAGTGATACTATCACAATTAGATTAACATTTTGTGAAGGAGCTGAAGGGAGGGAAAGGAAATAGGAACAAATTATAGAGAATCCCAGTTAACCCTTTCTGCAGCATAAAAGTCCCCTCTGAGGGGTACCTGGAGGTAAGGAAAGCAACCGGGATCCAAAACAAGCGACCCTGGCCAGCCCCTGCCGCCCTCCTCGGGGTCAGCGAGGTTTCTCCCCAGCCCTGAGAGGTACGAGTTCATCCAGAGGGCTGTCGGCGCTACTGACAAGAAGCACTGCTGGGAGTGGAGCTCTTCCCAGGCTGTTTTAGCAGAGCAGCGACAAGCAGTGCAGCCCCCAGGGCAGGCCCTGGTGTGGCGGGCTGGGAGCACACCGGGACACTGCTCCGGCAGAGCGCCAAGCCCTCGGGATCCTCCGGGGCCAGCACAGCACCACGGGCACCTCTGCTGGCTGCAAAATAGGAGCTTGGGAGCAGAGCACAAGGAGCAAGCTGGTTTGGGTTTTTTGGGTTTTTTTGGGGTTTTTTTTTGTGGGGTCTTTCGTGGTTTTTTTTGTTTTG
>VXBU01000554.1:564711-655671 GCA_013400315.1 Bombycilla garrulus | reverse complement strand
TTTTTTTTTTTTTTGTTGTTGTTGTTGTGGTTGGTTTTTGGTTTTTTTTTTCTCAAGATTTCTTCAGTTCTATTTTCATATTCATTCGTTTGTTAAATAAAAACAAAAAAAAAGCAAATTGGCAATTTCATCTGAGAAAGGGACAAAAAAACCAACCTGTTGTGCAGCGGTGAAGAAAAAGTGTCCCTAAACTTGCTCATATTGTGTAGTTGCATTTCCCAATCCAATTTTAGTGTACAGACAAGATCCATGCAATAAATTATGCTTGTGCAGGACCAAGATATCTATCTGTACAACTTATCTTCCTATTACAACTGCATCATCTGCACATTGATCTCCTTCTCTGGGGATTAATTCTAACATGAGCTGTTTCTGATACTTATTCTTCAGGACAGGCCTGCCAAGGATGAATTTTCTCTTCATTCTCCTATATGTGAAGACACCCACCAAAATGATAAATTCAACTGCCTGGCACACATGTCACAGAACACCTAATCTATCTTAGAATTTCTATGGAAGTTTTCAGCAGTTCAGAGTGGGAATATATTCTGTATATTCTGTATAATTACCATAACTTGCAACACACAATACTTGAAATGATGAAATAGAAATAATCTATTTTAAAAAGGGCCAAAAGTAACTTGCATGTCTCTATGCAAAATATTATGACTTATATCACTAACAGAAACCAGTGTTGCCTATATATCTATACAGGAAATTCTATTCTCTCTAGTTGAATAGATTCTTTTTTTCCCAGCCCTGTACAGTTCTCATGTGCAAGGATTTAAGGACATTTGTGTAAGAGAAAACTGGAAAATCACCTAGAACTGAATTTTATATGCCACGAAGTTTGGACATATTACCAAATAATATGGGAGCAAACTGTACATGTCAAGAGAGAGCAAACGCAAATATTTTTTGTCTCCTATATTTTAAAATCTTGGTTGTTTGAAGAGGGGGTCACAGGGCAGGGTGCTGTGGACATAGTGTTGGGAAAGGGAGGGGGAATACACACCAAAGGGATGATAAAGTAATGAACAGCAGTGCAAACAGAAGAAGCTGTGGGGAAGGGACAGGCAGAGCAGTACACTGAGCAGAACAGTATTACATTCACAAAGAAAAAAAAAAAAGAAAAAAAAAAGGTAAGGTCAAAGAGGAGGAGAAGAAACTTTGACTTTGAAATTTTGCCAAGAGGCAGCCTTTGGTAATCAAGGCAATTCCAGCAGAGCACAGAAATGAAAACTGGAAAAGATTCATTACAGTTTAAGTAACTTAAGGTAGTGGTGACAGACTGCCTGTCGGATTAATTTGGAAGTAAAGGAAATGTGGGAAGGCAAGCAGGAATGGGGGATGAGTTTGCAAGAGGCCTCTTCCTTCATGTTGGCTACAGAAAGAAGCTGGAGGACAGTGAGAGGCATTGGAACAGAATAAGCGTAAGGCAAGATCTTGAAGAACAGCAATGTCTGTCCTGCGTAGAAAATGTCCATTTCAATGCCAGAAAGGAAAACAGAAATTTAAACTCTCTTCTATGAGAACCTGCTCGTTCTCTGACTTCACAGCACTGCTGAATGCAGAAAGAAGCTTTTGCTGCCGTTTCAGACACAAACCTATGGACTGATCCCATGAGTGCCCTCAACTCTCGCTGAAGTCAGTGGGAGTTAAGGGCATTCGGCACTTTCCAGGGTCAGGCCATGTATCACTTAAAAATAACTCACCAACATTAAACATCATTAAAGAAACTAATGCTCATTAACTAGCAATAGACCACTGGGAAAGGATCAATAGTTGTCTCTGAAATCATCTTACCTCTTACACTATATGCATACTCTACTTAATGACAGTGAAGGATGGTGACACTGAATGATAGGTCACTGATAACAGTGAATGGGAAAGACTGCTTCTTAATTAATCAGGACAGTATTAGCAAAGAATTCCACTTAACAGGGAAACATTTGGGGGCCTAACCAGGTGATTAAGGAAAGATGTGCTGACCCTTGGTGAAACAAAGTGGCAGCTCAAGAAGAAATGCAACTAATACTCTTTTTCATTCTTCTGGTTTTCTTCAGAGCAAAGTGCTTTATTTCACCTCACTCTTTCCAAGGCACTGCTTTTCTTTAGATAGCTCTTAATAACAGGAGTAAGTTCATAACTGGCCAGGCTGATTCTGAGCCTGCCAGTGGAAAGGGTTCTGTGGTGTGGCACCACTGTGTGATGTTGTACTTGAATTGAATGGCTCTTGTTCTGCAGCTCTTGCTTAGGGAAAGCTGCTACTGTGTTTAACTGGAGTTGTGGTTTCCCTGATGGGAATTAGAGGCCATTATTTGGCAGAGTGCAAACAGGACACGCTTGCAGGCCTTGCATGGAGATTATGAACATTATTTCCTTTTTCTTATCTAGATCTGGATTTCCTTCTCTTCAAGATCTGCATATGGGAAATCACAGAGACATCAAAGCACAGAACACTTTTTGCAACCTTCAAGAGATTGTTTCATGGCCAATTTAAGTAAAAAAAAGAAAAAGCAGCACAATCTTATCTGCATTCCACTGGTACCTAACGACCCTCCCCATCTGACTGAATTTATTGTAATCCCTATAAACCTGAATCTCAAAGAATTCCAATGCCTTGCACATCTCCCCTGTTCTAATTTATGAGAACTTGGTAATGTGCCATCTGGAGGTTTCACTGCTTTTGAGACACATGTTCAGCCCACAATGGAAGCCAAAAGGAGAAAGAAAAGAAAATGCAGGGGAAGGAGAAGATCTGGCTTCAAGGAACAAGTGTCATGAACTCACATAGTCAAAAACTACATTTCAAAAAAATCAGTTTCAACTTGCATGATCGGCACATACACAGCTGATAACCCAGGGTCTCAACCTAAGGACATTAGCAGCATTACAGGGCAATCCTTACACAAGGACAAAATGTTCTTGAGAAATTTCTGCAATGTATTAGACACAAACAGGTTTTTCCTCAAAACTGAAGTCATGTCAGGCTTCTTGCTTCACCTCTTTTAATTTTCCCTGAACAAACATATTTATTGTGGCAGTTTAAAGTAAATTTCCAGTTCACACACTTTTCCTGTGAGAGAACAAAGGGCTTATTGGAGGGAGCTTTTAGCCTGATTGGCTGATCTACACCCAGGCCATCAAAGGTCTGAGGCCTATTTTATACTGAAAAAAATATGCCTAGCTCTGATTTTGTTCTTTTTATTAAGCTGCTTAAACAAAAATGACATTGAAAATTGTATGTCACTGAAGTCATAATTACTAACCTATGAAAAGCGCAATTCAGCTGTCAGGCTGGATCACATCAACAAGTTAGACACAGAACTGGGAAGCATATTAGATCACAAAATAAGTTAAATCATTCTATTAATACCAAAATAATCAATCCTAACCCGAACAGATTTGAAAATTCATCCTAAAGAGGATATTAAGAAGGCAGCTGTTCTTTCATAACATGTACCAATTACAGCATATTTAATATTGAAACAAAATCATCACCTAACATCTGATCCAAGGCCCTGGCACCAGTGGAAAGGTTTCTCTTCAAACACTTGCTCTTCCTACTCATGAGTGAGCAAACCCTGGCCTCCCAGGATCCATCTTCAGAGTTACTGGGATGGAGATGTTTGTACCAGTGTCTATCAGAAGAGTACCCTCTTGGCTGGAAAGTACAGAAAGAGGAAAGTTCCAGGCTGCTCACTGAAGGCAGGACCCTTTTCCCAATATCTAATTTGACAGAGGAACAATCTCATTAATGTTTCCTTTGTGAATGCAAGGCCGGTGCTCACACCCACCTCTCCACAAACAGCTGGAGTGCTAAAATTCACAGTTCACAACAGGATTGAGACTCCTCCACAAGGTGAGGAAAAAGCTATTTTCTGCCAGCAGCCGAGTGACTCTCCCAGGCTCTGTTGTCTCCCTGGTCTCTTGCAGTGCAGAAACCACAGAACCCCTTATCCCTGTGTGCTCCTGTATACAGCCAAAAGACTCAGTGAGTGCACCTCTGGCCAGTCTCTGCCTCTGCCAGTGCTGAGCACAGCACCAGCTTGGCACTGCTGGCCAGAGGGAGGGTTTGGAACCACAAGCACCGTGTGTGCCTCCTTCCCTTCCCTGCTCCTCTCCTCCCTCCTGGGCCAGCCATGGCAGAGACATCTTCTGCACCCATGGGGAGCTCAGGGGAGGCAGGGAAGGACTCCTGCAGCTTCTGTCTGGGCTGAAGGAGTGACTGTAAAGGGAAAAAACCTGGGGAGACATTCCCACAATGCTAGGCAAGGTGGGCTTAAGCTGCAGTCATTGGTACTCCACGCAACCATGACTTCTTTTTCCACCAGTCTGGTACCCTGCATAGCTACCCTTGTGGTCTGTGCCAAAAACTGGATCTATCTCAAAACAGGAAGTTCAAACAGGCTAGAAAGGCTCCCTGTAAACAAAACATAATTTTAGAAAGGGAAATTATTACATTGAAATTTAATTGAAAGATGTAGTCACAAACTTTGCAACTCCTTTTTTCTGGGCTGTAGTAAGTCAAGACCTGACAGGTCCCATGTATTTTAATTCTGGATTCAGGAAGAGGCTGAAGATCGATTCTATGACTTCTCCTCACACACCCATATTGGAGATTCCGAATGAGCAGTTTTGCCTGAGATGTCTTCTCAATCAAGGCACTACCCTGCTTGTTCTCACCTCCCTGAGAACTTCATCCAGATGAGACACAAGGTGCACTATGTTCAGAATGGAACATACTGCTCTTGGTCCAATTCATGAATACATCATTTCAGTGAGTTATTTAAAAATAGTTGGCACTTTGAAGACTGTGGAGTTTGCGAGTCTGACTTTCCCTTTGCCAAATACCAAAGAGTGAAAAATCTAATTACAAGATCATGATGGGTTTTTTATTTACTTTAATGGGTTTTGGACATTATATCAGAAAAGCAAAAAGCCTATATAAATAGATTAAAAATAGTAGTTTTAACACTCAGGAGAATTGTCTAAGCACAAAACTGTTGGAGAACCCTCCCCACTTTACAGGGAGTGGAGACACTGTGCAGAATAGCTATGAGATTCACCAGGACGGAGAAAACAATTGAGGTTCACCCAGATTCAGTGTTGGCAAAGTGCTCAGCTAAGACAGCACTACTTTCCTGCCCTTTTCATTGAATAGAGCACAGAAGCAACTGAAGCAAGACAAAGGCATTGCTGGGAATGGGGAGCATGGGACCTATGCAGTGGGAGCTGGAAAATCAGATCTTTTAATATCAGCTATGATCAGTGGTATTTACTTCATTGCACAAATGGGCCAAAGAAACATGAAAAAACAAACCAGGCTACCTGAAAAAGAGGAAATATCACACTTCAAAGGTTCCTGTTCTCACAATGATTTTTACCTGCCTAGGATCCCTTCTGACCAGCAACTGAGCCCTCACAACTGCCCTGGTGACCCTAAATCACAGCATTCAGGAACAGTCTGCCACACTTCTTCTCACTCTGTTGAGGCTTAGCAAAAAAAATTATTAAAACCTGCTTTAATTTCTTTCTGTGGCTTCTTGATCTCGTGAAAAGCAGTTCAACACCTACAGACTACCTTCCCTAAGGAGATAACTGTACAAGTCAAGTTCAAGTATCTCGTCATTGATTGCATGTGTTTCATACTAAGCTCCTTCCACTATAATGCACTTTCTACAATAGCTGATAGATTTTTCCAGTCTTCCTTTGGGAGTCCTAAATGACTTTGCTAGAGAATTGT
This sequence comes from Bombycilla garrulus, assembly GCA_013400315.1. Classification (NCBI taxonomy): domain Eukaryota; kingdom Metazoa; phylum Chordata; class Aves; order Passeriformes; family Bombycillidae; genus Bombycilla; species Bombycilla garrulus. The sequence continues at coordinate 649,922 of VXBU01000554.1, read as the reverse complement.
AAAAGCTCTTTTTTCTTCACTGACAAAACTCAATTCCTGAATGAAATGTTTGAAAATCTTTAAAGATACTTTTTAATGCATGTTGAGTCGCTTAAAAATAAGGAAATTGTGCAAACAGTAGAACACAGGTGGTGGTACAAGAACAGGCTAAATTGCTGTGGCAGTTTGATTTTCTAACCTCAGGATACCACAGGTTGTGTAAACCCAAATCAAAATTCTCTGTGTACACTCTTATCAACCACTATGTTTATTCTGATGCAGAGGCCTTCATTCCAGCAAGCATCTCTGTCCAGAAAAGTATTGACATTTGTGCTTAAATTTGAATGTACATCCCATTCAGTAGGTTGTAAAGGACATTTAAGCACCTGTATGCCTAAAAAGAGACTGACAGAGGGCATATCTGAGTCAGAATTTTATTAATGTTCCCTGAAGGTTATATAAGATCAAATGGGTAGATTGACTTGGCATTGTATTGCAGTGACTTTGTACAATGTTTGGGAAAATGAAACCATTAATGAGATATCAGCTGAATATTTTTTCATTGACACTCTAGGTAATAAAATGTGAAATGTTTTATTTCCCCAAATGAGGTCAGCACACATGTGGATAATTGCTCTAAACAATATAATTTTATGTTTAACTTGTTTAATTGTCTAGGTAACTTGTTTGTTCAAAATAAATATGCAGTTAAAAAAAAAAAAGTTAAATCTGTGGTTGGACTCATAAGGAGCCCTTCCTTTATGATTAACAGTGCAGTTCCTGCTGGCAATCCTCCAGAGGCTGGACTTAACAAACACATAACCAGAAGTGGCTGCTCCTGTGCCAGCTTTTCAGTTTGAGTAATCTGGAATTATGCGACAGCCATCTTCTCCAACAACTTTCTCTCTGGGAGTGCAAAACAGATTCATATTAGCTCCTTATATTTTTATTTATCCGTGCATTCATCCCTTCTTTTGCCATCTGTCATAGAACTAGCTGAAAAATTGAATGTTTTAATCCTATTTTGATAACTATTTAGCATTACTTATTTATGGGGAAACCCCCCCTGTAGGTATTTCATATACAAATCATAGAGGACTAGGCAGACTCCTGAAAATATTGAGATAATCTTCTTTATGAGCATACCAATAAAACCGGCAACTAGTACAGGGTGGTATTTTTTCCATCCTTGCTACTAAACCCAGATTTATGGATTTCTTCTGCTAAAAAGAGCTCAGAGTTTGCATCTTAAGTCTTTGGCATGTGATTGCTGAGCTCTCCACTTGGAACTCTCCACTTTAATTCTCAGCTGGAAGCGCATGTAACATCTGTGTGCAGACTTGGCAGGAGGAGCACAGCACGCTGGGCAGTACACAATTCCTCTTCACCATCTTGCAGGATTAGATCCGTATCCCGAGATCTGACACAGCTCAGAGCATAGAGGTTTGCCAGATCCACATTCGTGCTCAAGTAAGTGTCTGGCTTTTCAGGACCTGCCAAGAAAAGATCCCTGGCTTCTCTTTCCAGCCAACCCCAAACCCGTGCCAGCCGCCATAGAGGGGCGTGAGCCCTCGCTAGCGTACACGTGTTTGCAGGGTTGTACTGCTGGTACAGGAGCTCCACCAATTGCTCCAGGCGAGGCTCTTGTCCAAAGCACTTCAGAGTGCCGAAGCCTTTAAATTCACAGCTCTGCTTCACTTTAGCAGGGTTTGCAATCTCTCGTTTTTGTAAAATAAGTGCCACTCCAAGCCTGGATCGCGATGCAGTTATTCTCACAATAGTGGATGCTGTAAGGAAACAGTGGACACTCTGCCATGTGGAACAATTACATCATAGACAATCAGATAGGAAAGAAAGGGAAAGAAAGCAACTAAATCAACACACTGTGCATCCATTCATTTTACTGTGTCACTTAGCATATGGTCACTCATGTGATCAAGACAGTAACTGGCATTTTTCCCAGTTAATTCACCTCTTTTCTCTTTGTCCTCTGTTGTAGCACCAGTCTTTCAGCAAGATTTCAGGTTGCAATCCCCTTGGAGGATGAATAGTCCTTATTAAGTGTCTGGAAAAAACCAGCAATTTATTAGTACATTGAGACTAATTATAGGTCTACCTTAATCAAATAAAGAATCACAATAAAAAAAACCCTGAACACCTCACTTGAAATCGACTTGAATGTTTTTCATTTCTTTGTCTCGCTCTCTTTATATAAATTGCCAATGCAATTAAGTCCCATAGCTGTAACAGCTGTCTAAGTAACTTCCAAAAAAATAACTTTTGTTGTTTTGGTTTTGTTTTTTCCTGAGGTTTGGTGGTTACAGTGATGTGAACTGACTAATACTTTACACAGCTTAGCTGTGAATCATTCACTGCAAATAAAAGGCAAGGCACGCAAATGTTCCTATGCATGTTCTTCTCAATTATATTTCTGAGGACGTCCACTTGATTTTGATATCCATTCAGCATTACATATTTGAAGTCTAGACAAGGGAAGTCTAGACATCCATAGTGCCCTGTTATGCTTTTTACAGTATTTTTGAATTTAGATGCACCTTCAAAACACAGATGGCTATTGTGCTCATTAAAAGCTGAGTTCTATGTTGATGCAAACATATTTAGCTGTAACTGATACTTATCGCATAAACAGAATTTTCTGAGGGCAGCTGTGCTGTGTAAAGGGGAATGATGAGAAATCCAAACTGAAGCGCAGGCAGGCAAGCCCTGTTTTTGTGGAAAAGATCAAGAATAATGAGTAGTTCCCAATCTGTGTACAGCCAGGTGGTTTAAGATCTTTTAAGAACAGGGAGAAAAGTGATATTCAAATACTTCTTTTTCATCCCTTCCTTTATATTGTTTCATTACTTGGTAATAAATTACTAAAGGTAGGAGACTTTGTTTACACACCTGAAGTCCAGGAGGATGGCAATTCCCAGAGCTACATTCTACCTGAAATGTTCAAGGACATGCAGCTGACACAGTGGGTCTCTGACTGTAAGACAGACAGCTCCAGGCACAAAGCTGCTGTATAAAACTGTCTACATCTACCTAAATTAGAACTGACAACCAGCCCTGGTTTTATAATGCTGAGTTCTCAACTTTTGGACACCAAAACCTATCCAGAAAAAGAAACATAGTGGATGCTGTAAGGATTTTGTGGGTTTTTTTTTTTTTGTGGGTTTTTTTGTTTTGTTTTTGTTTTTTTTTGCTTTTGGGCATTGTTTCTTCTATTTCTTCCCTCTCTTTTTTCTGCCCTCATTTTATAATGCAGCATTTGATGCATCATATTATTTGATGCATCATATTTTTTGATCCACTGGTTTTTGGGGTTTTTTTGGTAGAAAACCCTTTAAAGTTAAGCACTTAATTCTAAAAAAAAAAAAAAAAGAAAATTGATCTTGATCATACTTAAATATGATACAGAGTTTCCAATAAAAATAGAGCTTGTTAAGGACAGGAGTTAAATTTTGTAGTGAACCACTGAAATAAATGGAAATAGAAATTTAATAACAAACCTCTGCATTAAATGGAGCAAGCAGGTAAAACAGAGGGCTCAAAGAGAGATTCCTGTAGCTGCTTTGCAGACTTTGTTGAATTATCACTCCTATAATGAGTTCCAAAAGACTAATGTTTCAAAAAACAGCTACTAATTTCAGGTGCCAGATTTCAACCTTCTCCAAAAAGTGAGTAATTTTAAGGTTCTGTCTAGTCATAACCCCCCCCCTCCCAAATTGACTGTCTGGAAATTTTGAAAATGAGGAATTACAGACAACTGATTTTATCAATTTCACACTTCATAGACATTTTGATTGAATTTTCAAGCTAACACTTATTTTTAAGAAAAAGTATTACATAATAATTCACTAAATATTTGTTTATTAAAAATTACCATGAAATTTGGTAGGAATAAGAACATGGTTTGAAGAGCCTGACTGTATGTTTGTGAACACAAATTCCACTCCTATAACTTCTAAAAATCAACAGAGTTGCTAGATTACCTCAATAACTGAAAAATGACCTTACAGCTAATTTAGGTTGGCTTTTTTATCAGTATTATTTATTGACTTTTTGAGGGGGCAGACATTTCTGCTTATGCAAATGTATTATTTCTTTATATACAATAAGCAACAAGATATTCTTGTTGTTTACAAGAATAAACAAAGACTGCTTACAATTTCTCTCCGTTTTTGGTGGTTACAGCTCTGTCACAGTTGTTTGGTTTTCAGGTCTCCATTATTACATCTTTGTTTACAAAATGAGCAAAAGATTCCAATGAAGTCTTGCATTACTCTTTGTTCTGCAACATATTTTGGTAGCGAGCCCACAGCAGTATCTAAAATAGTGTAAATCATCAGTTTTTAATCTGGCACGAAGTAGATAGTGGCCCATTAAACTTTCGTAATTAAATTTCCCCTGCACTCCCCCATAGAACCATTATCTGAGTTTTCTAATTAACACAAGAGGAGGGAGTCAATTCAGAGTGATGGGATCTATGGCCATCCCCTTTCATTTTAATGGCCTTTAATAAACTTTTATTACTATTGATATTGATAATTATAATACACCCTTTCCTCTGCAATGTGATTCTAAGGCCCTTGTCAAAAATTGAAAAATTCTTCCTCAAAGTTGGAGCACGGCAAATGACTGTGCCCTCAAACAGTCAGAATCTGGAGCCAACAACATCAGTGAGGAAAAAAAAGACAAAGTGTGGGCAGGACCGGAGCGAATGTCCTCTCTCACATAGATTCCAGAGGGTTATGCCTCGGTCCTGGTCTGCCACAGCCCTCTGCTCTCATAGCAGAGCCTCCCCCAAACAGGCTGACACAGATGCTGAATCATGAGGTGGTTTCATGACAGATAAACACAAGGAATTATGCAGAGTTCATTTAACTTCTTTCACTTCCAGTCTTACAGAGGTCAGACACTAGAGAGGAGGATGAGCTGTCGTGACACCTAGTCCTTCCTTAGACTTTTCCTTGTTGCCTTTTATACTAACTAAACATTTTTACATGGAACTTTTATTGGCATGTCAGCACTCCTAACCTCACCACAGCCTCAGAACAGCACATCTCATATCTCAGTGACCCTCTTTCAGGTGAGCAATTATGCTCCCACCAGCACTGCAGTGACAGAGGCTTCGCTGATTGGAAGAGATGCAAGCTGGAGCAGAAGGACCTCCCTTTCAAGACTCGGAAGGAAAAAGGCGCTCAGCCTTCCAAAGCAGGGGGTGCCTGTGCAATTGAACAAACCCCTGTCTGCACCTTTCTCGCTGCCACCAGTCGAGGTCCTCACAACGTGAGGACAGGTGTGGACTCCCACTTGCCAGCTGCACTCTGATCATCACAAAGCAGTTCTGTCTCAGGGCTGTGGGCGCACACAGCTACTGCTGATGGTCTCCCCTAAAGTCCACAGGCTTACTTTGAGCCTAAAGCTCTATGTGTGGAAAGAATCCTTTACAGGAGCACCACTTCTTACCCCATACTGCCCTCATGCATGCACATAGCTTCAACCAGGTGAGCGCAGCTACAAGAGCTCCTTCACTGCCAGCTCTGTGGGTGTCCCTGCCTCCTGCTCTTCCTCTGGGGGGTCTCCAGTGCCAGGAACTTTGGTCTATGGGTGTTGGACAGTCCCAGCAGGGGGTCTGGCTCCACTGAAAAGCCTTTCCAGTGGTTCCACTGGGCACACCAAGAAGCCTTTCCTTCCAGCAGAGCACGTGTGTCCTCTCTAGAGAAATGCCTGGTGCCCTGCTACAATTCTTCTCATCCTGGTCTCTACACACAGGTCAGCAATGCAACATCAGTGCTGGGTGTTCTGGATCTTGGGGTTGTGCTTTATAACTCCTCAAAAGTGATTTTGGAGAAATATTTGAAGTTGGATTTAGAAGTTCCAGTTGAGTCCATTTTCAGCACTGCTTTTTTATTGCAGGTTATGATCACCGAGATGATTGATTTCAAACACAATGAGTTGTTTATATAACTATAGGCATCAAATGCAGAAAAAATGCCAGGAAAGTTCTTGGAAAATTATTTTAAATCAAACATATTAAGAAAATTGTTGGGTTTTTTTTCCAAATACAAAAGGTAAAATTGTAGTTTTAAAACCTGTGATTCAAACAGATGAACTCACAGGTGAACCATATTGCTTTATAAAGGGGTTGCTCTATAAATAGCAGAGTCATTGCTTACTACCTTCAAAAGACTTGGCAGTTAATATAACTGTAAAATGTGAAGAATGTGTTTCCTATAAGTATGAGAAAAAATATCTTCAATTAATAACAACTCTGAGGCATACCTGATAGAATCTTAAATTTAGATTTGGTATAAATCCATTAAATTGGATTAGAGAGCTTATTAAAGAGACAACTTTTATTTCTGTTTTTTGAACTACTGATGAGCTAATGACCAGTGTTTAAACTCAAGTTCTCCAAATGCTACCAGAAATAATGTCTGTAGTAACTTCTAAGTATTTGTGTGATGTTTGTGAGCAAACTCTGCCCATCCCCTTCCCAGGACTTAATCCTGTTTCTGAAATTCAGTGTTAGGCAGGTAGGTGTGAACTGAGTGAACAAGGAAAGAAAAGGCTTCATGAATAAGGTATGCAAAAAAAGTTGGCATACGTTGTTGAAGTGATTATGAGGTCTGTGTGAAAGCAGTAGTAGGTAAATTTTGGCTGGCACAGCATATAGATACACAAGAGAAAAAACTCAGCCAACAGTGTGATCACAGGACAGGAACCAGCTGCCTGGATTTTGCCTCCTCAAAAACTAACAAGTGAAAGCATGGGGAGAGCTCCTCTGTGACTTACAATATTAGGGATAGAACAAAGCACGGCTGAATGGTTGGCAAACATTTGTGTCTGTGAGTAAAATCTCTATGAAACTCCTCTAAATATGCACTGAGACATCTTTAACACCACCCATTGCAATTATTCTGGCCCTTACTGTGGCCAGATCATGAGTGGGGAATCAGGTCTGCAGAGAGGCTTTGCAGAGAACCCATCCAGGAGAAAAGAGATGTGGTAACCCTGGGAATGTTTAGGTTTGGAGGGATGTGATTTTAAATCAGCAGTATCACATTTCCTTCCATGTTTGTTTCTATTTTGTCATTCAACAAATTTTAAATGAAACAGAGATTTTTAATAAAGATATGCAAATATTATTATAAAAGTTTACATCCTGAGACAGGTTAATGACATAATCTTTCTTGAAAATACCTTCAAAGAATCGCCAGAAAGGAATGTTTCAGAAGTAGGGTATCTGCCAAATTGGCACCTACTCACAAATGAACTTAAACTTGCTTTTGTGACCTTGTCTGCTGATCATCTTATGTCTTAATTATGAAGGTGCAAAGTCCTCCTAAATTCTGTCCACATCAACTTCTAATTTCATAATTTTTCAAATGTGATTAAACTCATCCATCGCTATTAGTCATCTGGGTTTTTTCCTATGCATCCTGCATCTCTGAGTTTCAAAGATACATTTAAAAAGTGAGAAAAGGGGAACTAGAATTTCCTGAATATTAGCTATATTTTTCATACAGTCTAGACATCGAATACATCTTAGAAGGTAACAATGTAGTAATTTACATCCTAGTCTCTATTGCTCCATTTCAGGCAGTGATGGTTTTAAGAAATGCAAAATCCAGCCTCCCAGAATGTTGTGTTAGAAACGATTAATTAGAAAATGTTCACCTGTTTGTTCACATATGATATGATGTAACATATATATTAATTTGGGAATTAATTTATGGTACCTATGATTGGCATATGCACATATATATTTGCACAATTAAACTGATTTATTTAATATTTTTATTTGCTATACTTTCAGAGAGAATTTTGCATGAATTATGTATCTGTATATATAAGTAACTATACACACACACACACACACACACATATATATAGATATGTGACAAAGTAAAAATCAGAGAAGAAAATGAAGATTCTAGCATCCTAGGACATAGGAATGATCAGAGGAGTATCTTTGGCAGGAAGGATAGCCCTGTGATAGTCCATTGCTTTGCACAGATCACTGTCCTTAAGCAGCAGCAAGGACATTATCTCCAGGTCACTTGAAAGGCCTAATTTCTTTGCAGACTTTTCAAAACACTGCTTTATTTCACCATGAATGGACGTTTTTCCTACCTCTAACAAATCTCTTCCCAGCTTCTTTGTCAATTTTTAATTTGCTCTGCTCCTTGCACTAAAGAAGTGAAAAAGTTCTGCATGATAAAATTCCAATAACAAACATAAAATTTCATTATGTTTCCTGCTTTTTTTTAAATCAATTTTTTTCTGTGAGTATTTGTTAAGATAGATGGTAATCAGGTTCCCATTAATAGACTGCTTGACTTTAATCAGTATGTAAAATAATTTCCTGATAAGAATTTAGGCAAAGTCAGGAAGAACACACCAGGCAAAGAAACATCTGTGATAAAAGCATCAAGCAGTCTTTCTAACCATGTACCAAGTTCAAGGTCTCTGATAAGCCACCTGGCTATCCCTCCACACTCTGATAACCCCAAGCTGGTGGTACAATGTTCAGCCAGGGAAGGTCTTGTTGCTGGGCACTGAGCTGATAGGCTTACGGCTCTCCCTGCTGCAAGGCACGGGAATATTGGAATATCACGAAGGCAAAGTGAGCCATGACCATGGACATCTTAATAAGGAAGGCTGGTAGCAACTAAAAACTTTTATTTTTCCTCACAGCATATTATTGTGCTGTAAGAATGCTCCCAGCATGTTATCTACATGCTCAAGCACAGCTGTCCTTGATGTTCAGGGTCTCTCTTTCACACACCCAGATCTGTTGGATAGGATCAGTGATCTCATCAGAATTTTCTGGGTTTATCTATGCATTGTGGCTCCTGATCCCAATCTGTTCATTGTTAAGACTAACTTATTTCCTCCATTCTTCCTTTGAAAGTGAGACTTTTTCACTCTTCTCTTAATGCCCCCGTTTCCACAGATGAACAAGGACTTCCAATATCTTCTGCAGATGAGCCAGATTCCTGCCTGGTTTCTGGATGCAATTATTGCCCTCTTCTCCTCTGGGCTTGCTTGGGTGGGCTTTCAGTGTGCTAGTGACTCCTGTGCCAGGCCTGGCAGAGGGTATTTGGGGTCTCCCTGCTACTCATTGTCTGTCTATGCTCCTGTGTGTGTGTGCAGGGATTTTATCAGATAAAATGCATTTTACTTTCAGCTTCTAACAAAATGTACTTTATTCTCAATGCTATGTAAGTTTTGGGGGTCATCCTGAAGTGAGCTTGACTAAGATAAGAAGGGTTCCTCATTTACGTGTTTCCTGTTCCCCTGTTAAGGTGGAGATATCCAAAATGTAAATATGAACTGGGGAATATTCCAGAAATGCAATGGCCACTTACATTAACAGCAGTCAAATGAAAAAGAAGCTATTTTGTGATGTGATGGTAACAACAGCACGAAGTAGAGAACAGCTAGGTAACAGATCTAGAAATATGCTTCAGAATTTGGCTCCCAGTACTGGGTTGCACTAGATGTGAGTTATTAATGAATCTGCAACATTTTTCTATATCTGTCTGCTTTTAGACCTTTTAAATCTCACTTAAAATTGCATTCTCCTAGCACCATGAATTAGAAATGAAAGAACTAAATAATGAAAGCAGAATTCCCCTTCTGTTCAGGTTATTCACCCCTACAGATAACTTTGTGTGCAGTCAGTTTTACTGTTTTCTCATGACCAGTCCATATTCCATTATAAATATGAGTTGTGGCTGAAATGGTTATTTAGAGAAACTAGCCCAGAATTTTGGGTATTAATATTGCGTTGCCAATGCTTTCCATGGGAAATTCTGGTCTGTCTGCTTCAAGTGTTATTATAGCATACCAGCATATTTTGATCACCCTGGACTACTTTTATTTCCCTCAAATAAGAAAAGGGAATAGGAGCATTTTATAAAACTAGAATACAACCCAAAAGCATTAGTAAGTTTGTCCAGGAACAGGTATGGATTTGGATTTATTTTACGTAGCCAGAATACTTTTCTACTGATGGAATTATTCTTCTAACTTCATCTTCCTAACTTCCAAAGATTTTGTTTCAGTGTTGTTTTGTTATTTTAATTCGTCAGTCTCACTGTTATGGAAACTTAGGAATTTGTGCATCTTGGATGTTGAAACCAGCCATGGATCCCTGAAATAACTTAACACTGAAGAGACACTGTGATTTTCAAACTCAGATTATTTGTAATTTGGAATGACAATTTAGTAATGACTAAAGGACATTGTGACACAACACAGGTTTTGTGCAGGTTAATGTATTTTAAAAAAATTATTAAATCTGGCTTGGACAGCTGTGAACATAATAAATGGAGGGGGAATATACCTCAGAGCAAAAATATTATAGAGGCACTGCCAAATTTAAGGCATTTTGGAAGTGTTCCGGGAATGTGAGGAAAAAAAGAAAAAAAAAGGATAGCTATTCAAAGATACTAACACATATTTTCTTGATTTAGAGGGAAAAATAGGAAAAAAAAGAGAAATCATCTCAATGAGGGCTGATTGACTATGCAGCTGACTGACCTCTATGTTCTTATGAATACGATTAGTTCATTTGAAGTGAATTTAATTCATCTAGGTACAATTTTTTATGTCATTGATGGACAACACCTGTACATTTTACTTCTTTTAAAAACCTGAGACTGTAGCTTGTTTTGGCTGAGAAACAATTTCCAAACTGGATGCAGTTGCCTATGAGGTCTGGCATGGAGCCACGTCCCACCTTTGGGAAGGACATCTTTCACAGTCCTGCTTCCTCATAACCTTATTGCCATTGAAAGGGAATGACAGTGCTGTGAAATGGCCAGTATAAACAGCAATATTGCTTCTCAATCAGCCCATTCCATGGGCTGAGCTGCTCCTTTCAATTTTCAGCAGAACACCCCATTGACTGTAATGAGGATTTAGCTTAAGAAAAGTTAAAATTCTGGTATAATATGATCACTTGCCAAAGATGAGATTTTTTTTTTTAATGGAATAGTAAAAAATCCATAGAAATTAGTTGTAGAAGTTAATTCTGGATCCCACGTCTGCATTACTTGTGACAATTTTCTTCACTCCCTCCTGTCCTACATATTATTCTCTCCATTACTAAAGTTTCAAGAAAACAGTTGTACATAGAGGATGAAACACAATGAAGAGTGTATTATGTTCTCTTAGGGTTAAATTTATAACGGGCAGCAGATGACAGTGACAGCAGAATATGAAAAAAATTTTGATTGATTTTCATACCAAATTTCCATGGAGAATAAGTTTTAACTAAGATATAGCTGGTTATTTTTACAGAATTTCTGATTTTTGGCCACATGTCACTGAAAATTGCAACAGGGAATTCAGGATTGCAGTAATACTGTTTTGATTATGAAAACAAAGTTTTAGTTTGACCTTGAATAATGTTGTATTGGTAGGATAAAGAAGTTCCCTATTTTTGTGGGTGTAAAGATGTATTGACATTTTGGGATCTGGATGCAAACTGATAAACACCCATCTCAAAAAAATCAGAGTTAGAAATAAATAACTTCATAATGGAGCAACGGAGATGCAACTATGATGAGAAATATATGTCCTTCAGCTTCTAATTACTAACAAAGGAAAAATACTGGTAACACCATGTGGGTAAAAGTAATTCATGTTTTAAATCCTTTTACAGAATTATTGACTATTTATTACTGGCGATCTCTTCAATCATTGATAGTCCTGTACCACAAGAACCACTCGTGGCTAAGAGGAAGCTACAACCAATGCAGCATTGAAGCCATAACTCATTCAGGTGTTAACGACGTTAAATAGTTTTGGTAGTTCTGGGACTTGCTTTTCACTAACTAAGAGGAAAATTAGATCTACAATCACTGGATTACTGTCAGGAAAAGGAAATTAAATCTGTAGAAAAGCTAGAAGAATGAGCATAAGAAATGCATCAAAAAGAGAACCTTGCCGGACTGAGAAATTTTATGTTTTTTTCATTATGGGAAACTTCACTCATCCGTATTTGTCTTTTACAAAGGATTATGAATTGAGGACTACAACTCCATAAAATTTATATTTTGTCATCTGGTTGGATTGGTGGAATTGTGTTATTGAGAAGGATTCTGAGATCACATTAGGCAGGAAAGAGTAATGCACTACACCCACTGAAGAACAATACATGTTCTTATCTGCTCAGGCAGGCAATCAATTCTCTAGTGCATATATCAATACAGGCTGGGAATCCCCTATTGGCAGATCCTGGGGATGAGGTCTTGATACCAGCTTTACAGCAATGATTGCCACAGATGAATTCACTGCAGGTTAAACAAATAAGCAAACAAACAAGCAAGAAAATAAACATGGGTATAAAAAAGCCCCACAACTGATTAATTCTCCATCACAGTAAATTTATTTCCATAATATGATAATATAAAAGCCCCTCCTCTCAAGTGCAAGTGCAGGCAGTGAATGATCCGCTTTTAAATTGTAAAATAAGGAAATGTATTATTTTTAAATATTCAACACTATGAAATGTCTTCTAATATTAGGGGTGTGAACTCCAAACAAAAACATCCTGAACCTCTTCAAAACTGGAAAATTCTGAAAACCAAAAACCAAAAATTCAGGTAACATTTCCAAACTTCTTGTCATTTTATGGACTTCAGCGCCAAAGGAAGCATCAGAACTCATGAGAGGAGCTCCAATTCTGCTTCTGCTTGACCGGAAACACAGAAGGTTCTTGAATACTTTAATGAGACATCCAACTAAGAGACAGCCCAGAAAGCACCTAGTATCTCATAATTGTTCTGCCATCCTAGATTTGGAGACATACCTATGTTTTCAATTATCTAAAATTATTACAGTATGATTTTAGATTATTTTAGATAGTAAAACCATAGTTTTTATTTAGTTAGCACTAAACAAGCAACTGTTCTGTGCAAGATGATACTAACACAATGAAGTGATGTAGAGAAACACAGGTCTGGTGTGCCACGAAAGAGGCCTTAAGGAATTGGGAACACAAGAAGCTGTGAAGATGATGCAAGCGTGCCCAAGTTTGGCACAGGACACCCCAAGGCTGTGAGCAACTGTTCTGTCACCAACCATCAGTGACAGAGATACTGACCTAGAACTGTCGTGAACGTGTTTTGGGGGTAACAACGAGAAAGAAAAAATATCCAACATACATAAAATTCACTATATTTAGTAAAGCCCTATGTAATGTAGGATTTCAGCCCAAGGTGTAAAAGCAAAATAGCAAATATTTAAACCCAAGGGGATCCTCAAGTGAGGAAGAGGAAACTGCCAACATAATTCCCTGTTCCTCCCCAGGAAGGACCCGTGATGCTGGTCACTCACTGCACCCACACACACACTAGGCTGCAGCCACTGAGCCTAGGACCCAAAGGAGCAGTGGAAGGGTGAACACAGCACCAGGAAAATGGGGAGATTCTAGGAAATGTGGATAACTATTTAATATTATTTTTTTTTTTTTTTCCATTTAGTACTACTCCTTCCTTCCTTCCTTCCTTCCTTCCTTCCTTCCTTCCTTCCTTCCTTCCTTCCTCTCTCTCTCTCTCTCTCCTCTGTTTTTTTCCTCTGCTTTCTCTGTCTCTTTCTGTGAGAACTGAACTGATTCACTGACAACAATTCTTTGTTCAGACTGCCAGGATTTCAGTTGTGCTCACAGTAAATCCTTGAAGGCTTTACATGTCCTCACTTCCTATAGCAAGAATTTGTTGTTACAAACATCCCGATATGTTGCAGGCTCTGAACTGCAGTTAGAGCACAGCTGAGGTGTCTGGGGGCCTGTGAAGGAGCACAATTCCTCGGTGCCTGGGAAAGCAGCAGTGTTGTGGCTGAGGTGCCCTTAAGGCTGAGGAGCCCCAGGCCGGGAGCAGTGCTGGAGCGTGAACTGCCGGGAGCCTCTGGGGAGTACGGGTCTGGCTGGAGGTGCTGACATGGCACCCCAGGCCATTTCTGACCTGAAGTACAAAGGAGGGGAGAGCATGTGTCACATTTTCCCTGAGCCCTCAGCCTCACCCTTATTGATGGGAAGGTCAGTCAGGTTTAGTAACAGCCATTCATTCACAGGCATGGTCAGCCTGTCTACATTGGAAAAACTCTAAATCTAATTTCATCACACCAGTGGAAACAACCATCTTAGAATTACTTTCCTTTTCAACAGAGGCTTACTTTGGCTTATTTTTCCTTTAGATTGGAGAATGGTAAAAAGAAGACAGGGCACCAGATCACAGTCTACCTTGCTGCATACCACAGACAATCCTTTCTCCACCCATCCCTTCTGGATTTATGTTTCTGATCAGCACATGATTTTGCTGTGTTTGTAAAAGAGCTGATGGAGAAACATCTCTGTTTTTCCCCACAGCCTCCTTTACTCATTTTCCAAAGCTTAGTAGCCTGCTGGGGAGAAATTCACCTTATTTGTTGCTGCCTGAGAGTTTATAAAGCTCTCTGATTTGGCTTTCTCCTCTCATATCATAACCACTTGAGTGCAGCACAAAGACTGTATTAACAGCCCTCTTGGTGAGCTTCTGTTGGATGTGGGACTCCAAGATCTCCCAATTATTGCCCATGAGTTTGCAGCCCACATCATAGCAGGGAAGGCAAACAGCAGCCCTGTGAGCACACAGAGGAGGTTTCTGCATTCCCATGAGCACAAGCACAAGGATTTTGTAAGTGAGGGTGTTTGTACAGCACGGTGTTGTTGGGTGGGCCAGGGTGGGAGGAGAACTGTTCAGATCCAACAGAGGGTTAAAAACAAAAACCAGAATTAAAGCAAAGCAATAACAGAAGTGTTTTATTTCCATTATCTGGGAGATTTCTTTTGGATAACTCTAAACTGACATAGTTATTACACGGCACACCACATCCTAATACATATTAGAACTACACGCTGGGGGTTGAAAATCAGCAAGCAAAAAAAATCCATCCAAGAATGAGTCAGAAACAAACAATTTCAAGTCATAAAATACAAATTAGCTCAGAGGCTTAGTCTGAGAAGAATTTTTTGCCAGAAAGGTTATTTTTCCTGATTTATAAGGGATTTACAAGAAACCTGCAGCTTGCCATTGGAGAAATGAAGTCTTCTTACGGCTTTACATTGTTTTGCCACCACTTTCATAATACTTGTTTATGTTTTTAAGGGGGGAAAATGTACAGCGAGGTGGAACGGTTATTGACCAGATTGATCATGGGAACAAATCTGCCGGTGGTAACCTTGTTTAATGATATGTTGCTGGGCTCAGCACCTTGCTGAGGCTGTGATTCTTCACCGGCTGGGCCCGCATGATGGATCACGGTAGGAGGCTGATGGTGCAATCACTCACTGGCAGCCACTGACACCTGCACCAGCCTGACACCCGTCCCCTCTGGATGTATCAGCCAGCCTGCTCAGCCTACTGGGAGACACGACTGTTCCACCAAACGGCGAACAAAAGTTCTTTATCTACCTTGTAACTTCCCCTGTAGGACACTGCCTTCTCTTCTTTCCTTTTTATTCCAGCTCCATCGGCAGTTCTGTCACTTCTTTGTATTTGCTCCTGGCTTAGGAGCATTCTACTCCACGGCTGACATAGGAAAAACAAAATGAAGCAGCCACTAAACCTAGAAGAGAAAGAAAAATAAAAGGAGGACAGGGAGGGAAGAATTGCACGGCAAAAGTATGAAAGCAGTATTTTCTCACTGAAGATCTCTTACTTGTTTGTGAATATTCTGTTAGAAAGAAAATTGCTGTCTCTGAATGTGGTGGAACTCACATTATTTGTGCACCATTATTTTAAAGAGAAAACACTTACTTAGTCCTACTTATACTGGATATTGAACATAACAAATTCCCAGCAAAAATTAAGAGCAGGAAAATGAGCAACTACTCTTTTGCAGACAGTTCCTTTCCTCTTTTTTCCTCAAGACAAATCTGAAAGCTAATTTATGCAACACTGTTTCAGATTCAAAATTTTAATTTCACAAATACATGCCCAAGTCAGCTTCCTCTAAAAGCAGTTACATATTGATATACATACTCATGGACACTATCTGTACTGTACGCCAGCCAAGATCCACTCATAGCTCATTGGTTGGGATTTTTAATAATTTGCCACTTTTATAATATAAATTGCATATAATGATATACAACCACTTACAGGGAAACATTTTAAAATATATATAGCCTGTGAAATAATGCTTTCAATTGATTTTGTCTTCTAGTCCTCTTTCTTGTGGGGTTGATGAACTTTTTTTGGGAAAAAAACTTTATTAGTATGACAGGCCATTATAATGATAAAAAAGTAATTATCTAGCCAAGGAGGCTTTAGCACACAGTTTCCCAATCTCTAATTTTGTATAAAGACCTCTTCATTAGTTCACAGCACAAATCTGTGCAGCTTCTTAGAAAAAGAATGGGAACATCACTTCAGCTACCATGTTTCTTAATTGCACATAGACCAGTCCTACAAATTGCACACATCTGTCTTTCCAAGTCACTGTAAATTCAAATATATATTGTCTCGTGCTAGCAGGGCCCTGCACAGCCATTGCAGGGGCCAGATGGAGCAGCATGGTAGTGCAGAACCCAGGCTGCTCACCAGAACAATGTGGATGGCCACCCCCATTATCACTCCCCTTTCTCCCCTTTTTATTCTAGGTAAAAAACCTACATTACAAATTTGCTGAATTTCCTTTTGTTCTTTGACTTGAGCAGTGGTTCAACTGTGCCCTGAATCCTTGTGAAACCACATGCTGTCTCTCCACCCCTGTTCTACAAGTGCCTTGCACGAGTAAAAGTTGGAGGGTAACTTTCTGGGGCTCTGAATATAACATCCTCTCTGAGCCTTATAGTCCTTAAACTGTGCTTTGAAAACACTTGGACTACCCTGATTTATTTCCCCAAATCAAAATTCCATGTACTGTAGGGGTACGGGATGTGGGAGGGAAGGCTTTATCTTCGAGTGGATCCCAAACAGCTCTCAAGTGAGCATTGCTGCTCTTCCTGAGCCAGCAACTGTAAGAAAACCAAAAAAGCAGAACCAGTCATCTTAGTTTTCTTTAAAATATGACCTCCCCAAACAATTTTATTATTGGCCTTTAAGAAGCAGTTAGAAAATAAAAAATAATAAATTTCTCCCCCTAGTAAACACAGTTGCTGTCATAATTGCACACATAGGCCCCCACAAGTACACACACACACCAAAAGCATAGCTGGGCAACATTTAATTGATAACCATGTTCCCAGTTCCTTCCCCTCCTTTTGGGATAGCAATCACCGTATGCAGCTGCTAAGACAATGAAAATGCTTTTCCAGCTGCAGCATCTGGCTCTTTGGCAGACTCATTTAGTAGTTGTGTTGGCAGCTTTGAATTTGCCTCTGGGTCTATCATATGTTTATAAAGGCAATGGACTGTCAACCTACACTCACGTGTGTGCCTCCGTGTCTGTTTGTCTGTTTCTCATCTGTTTACTGCTGCTTTTTGCCTGTGTTTGTTCACAGAAAATAAGCATTAAACACAGAGAAATGCACAAAATTACCCCCTCATCTTTTACCTAGGCATACGACTCTACTTTTTCAACCCTTGCCATCCTCCTTTCAGTACACATCCATTTCATTTGTATCAGAGATAACTCGTTAGACAAATTCCCCATGTTTTACAAGGAAACTGCACCTTTATATATGTGCATATACAAATCATTTCTTTGTGACTAAGACCCTTAATGCAGTGATATCATAATAAATGGAAGGGGACATTTTTCATGTTACAATAATAAATGAGGTGTTAAAGGAATATCCTGATACGCGAGCATTTTATAACCAGTGCTTGTTGCTTGGTGGCAGCTGTAAAGCAGGGCTCACTGAATTAGCTATGATGTACTACTTCAGGGTGATGTTAATTATTCTACACTGGTAAGCATTTTTTAAGTAGCTGCTTCACATTTTCACAAGTTTCGGTATAACACACTTCCAAAGGCAGGGTTTAAACCACAGTTAAGAATCTCACCTGCAGCAAATGTTTCAGTGGAACATAATCTAAAATGCTGCAGGACAGATGAAGTCCAGGGGAAGAACTGAAGTTTGGGATGATCATGTTATCTTGACTTCATGTTTTAAAAAATAAACAGCAAAACTCATTTGTCCAAGCACATGTTATACACAAATCATGTCTGCTCACAAATATATACAGTAATATATGGCAAGTAGGCTGATAATTTTCTTCCCCATTGAAAAGACCTCAGATGTGAAGTAAAACATACTAATCTATCAGCTAAATTTCTCATTAAATAAAAGTGATCTTTCCAAAATAGCAAGGGTGTAAAAGTGTGTAGACACTTGCTGGTGCAGTACTCAATAAAACTACTTGCAAATAATTTAAATGCACACACTGTAGCACAGGAGAGTCTAAAATGAGTGCTGATGAATTTAACCTTCTTGTTTGTTATCAGTATTGCAAAAAAAAAACAAAACCTTCAAAATCAACCCCACAGAAAATTATGAGGATTACTTTTAAAGCAATTTGTAGTAGAAAGCATTTTTCACAATTTCCTTTATTGATGTAGAATACACATCCTCCTTGCTTCCCTATTCCAAGGCAGTTTTGCCCAGAGAAATTAAATGGGGGAAGGGGAGAGTTTACAGGATGAAAAATTAGGATTCATCAATTAGTATCTAAGAGTGGCCCCTTCCAGCAAATAATCACTGTAAATATGGATGTGAACTCAAATATCACATTTTAAAAGTGTCATTCCATATTATTTCAATTTGTTAATACTTTAAATCAAAACAAATCTCTGTTTCCCCCCTCAGAATCACTTGCAATATTATTTATAAGGTTATTCTGATTAAGTTTGTAAACATCCATAAAGATCTTCGGGGATCACGCAGAAGTCCCAATGAAAGAAATTTTACATTTTAAAACTTGAGACCTTTTATGCAAATTATTTTGCCTTCGGCCATTTCAGGAAGAAATGAAGGAACTGGAGGATATTACAGTTTTACATAACACTGGTGAGTTTGTTGTCATCTTTGATCGCACATCAATTAGTCAAGATCTTGAATGATCATAGGCGAAGAAACCTAAACTCTTCTCCCCAGCCGAACAAAAATGTTTCAAAGATCCTAACTGCATAAATTATTACATTCTATCCTACAGCAATAATAGCCCCTTTAGGTAGAATTTCTGGTCACCTATATCCTGGGAATAGAATTTTATTATGTTTTGGTTTTGCATATAACAATCTACTTTATGTATATTTTATTCTATTCTTCTGACCACTAACTCTGACATCAGATAAATCTTAAAAGGGCAGCACTGCACTGAAAGTGTGGGCCTTCTGTCAGCTCCTTCTGATGAATAAATGAGTTGAGAGATAAGAAAAAGTCTTTGAGTACGCTGCCCACCAAAGAAGTTTTCAAATGAAACAAAGACTCAAACTTTGTGATAACCTGAAAGCCATTTTATTATTGTGTTGTTACCCATGTAAGCAGGATCTGCCCTTCTTTCCACTGACTCCTGTTTTTGGAGCTGTAAGACTAAAAGCTACATTTACTTTTTTGCGAATGCGACCTTTACACCGTGGGCACAGAAATGAAATTTCTGACCAGTGCTGAAGTGGCAATCCCAGCAAAGTTTCCCCTGTTCCCTACAGGTAGTATGGAAGGGAGCCAGAGCGACAGGGACCCATCTGAGCTGTGCCCAGCTCCCCGGTCTGCACAAACCCACTCTATCAATCACGGTGGGATAATGCATAGTGGCTGCACCTGTGACAAGGAATGATGGAGTGCTGAGCACAGGCCCGGCTTCGCCTGTCGCTTTGTGCATTTGTATTTCTCCAGGGCCACTTTGAGAATTTGCAGAACTTGGGGGGGGAGTGGGGGGGTGGAGGGAAATTGTAGCACGTTTTAAAAAAAAAATCCTAATTCACTTTGATTATCAAACAGCAACGCGAGACGCAGACACGGAAAGGAACTGCAGGATACTGCGATCCCAAATTCCATCAAGGCAACATAACTGTACAAGATGTAATTTGATTGAGGGTCAGCCAATTTAATCTGGGTACTGCATGCAAAAGCTGCAAGTTTTTGCTGCCCATTTCTTCTCCGTTATACCCAAGAATAAGCATCAGAATTTTACTTTATCATAACAACAAGACAGGGAAAAAGCCAGCACTGAGTGCACTCAGCATTCTTAGAGCCATAAAAGACTGAAAATGAAAAGACAAGTAATTGTATAACTTTCTCCAAAGGTATCCTTTACACCGATAATCTTACAAAAGAGGCACCTGGCCATAATTATTTTTGATCAAAAAAGCTTTAAGCAAATGCACTTAAAAGAGTATTAAACTAATTCTCCACTTTAAAAATTCACATATGCAAGAAATGTTTTTTTCTGAAGGAAATGGTCTCTGCAAAGGATGGACTGTGTTTGATTTTTTAAAAAATATGTAACATTTAATAATATATGTAGGTCATATAAACCAAGGCGTTTTTAAAATCAAATTGACTATACACTACAGATATCTATTATAAAGCTGTGGAAACGTGTTAATTAGCACAGTTAAAAACAAATTAAACAAGAGATATCATAAAGACACCCATGCAAATTTCAAGTAAAAATCGTGTCAGCCTCCAAAATAATGGGAACGTTTTAATCCCTCTGAAAACAGACAGACGAAGATGAAATCCATTTTCCTTTTGTGACAGTTCATTTTTTTAAGTCTCAATATTGTTACACGTACAGGATGAAAAACTGTATTAAGAACGGGGTACTGGAGAATACAATCTTTTATTCTCTTAATATGCTTTTGACAGCCAAGATAAAATGCTCAAAGAAATCCTTTTCAGAATAAGTTTTCGGAAGGGAAAAATACATTTTGCTTCTCAGAAGCCCCGTGGTTTTAGGAGCTGGCTAAACGAGCAGCGATGCCCTTTTCTTCAGCTGGGCTTTCTCACGGCCAGACTGAGCCACGGTCACTCTGTGAGCAGCTTTTGTGGGTCTTTAAAGGCACGAAGCGGCTGCCGGGCAGGCGGTTTAGTTTAGGTGCCGGCCGGGGCACGGTGCGAGGGACTGCTCTTACGGAAGGGCAGAACCTGGGGCGAGAAGCCCAAGTCGGGTGAGCCGCGCCAAACCCTCGCTGCCGGCTTTGCTGGGGGATGCCCAGCTGGCACAGCTGTTTTCAGCTAAATCCTGAAAGTAAACACGGAAAAGCAGGCAGATCAAAGTGCTCAGGGTTTGGGGAGAGCGGGCTGATCCCTCTCCCTCCTCCCGGCCCGGCCCCCGCCGGGGCTCTCTTTCCCCCCGGGGTGCGCAGGGATGCGGCAGCATCTCGCCGCCTCTCGCCGCTGCCAGCCTGAACGGCACGGGAGCGGGGATGACGATGCCAGGCAGGTTCGACCAGACCCGGCAGCGTCCTCTTGGCACGGCCCCTCCCCGTGCCGTGAAAAACATCGCTGAGCTTGAGGAGAAGCAGTGCGGCGAGGGGGGAGCGGCTGCCCCTGCGGGGAGGCTGTAAAGGGAACAGCGGCCCTCGCCGCCAGTTAGAGCCCCCCGCCTAAACCTGCGGAGAGGGAGGAGAGCGGCAACAAAAAGAAGCCGGGCTTCCCAAGTAGCCCTTCTTAGAGGGGAGGGAGAGAGAGCAAAAGAGAGAGACAAACATCTGGGGATTGGACCATATGCTAAAGCTTTGTCTTGTCCTTCAAAGTTAGGCTGCCCTTGAAGTGATTTGTCAGGCGGCCTAACTGTGACAGGGAGAATATGCAGCGGTGAGAGAGGGATGGAGGTGGTTGGGGGAGGCAGGGGAGAGGGGAGAGAGGGAATGAGGTACAGTCAGAGAAACAAAAAAAAGAGAAGAGGAAAGGGGAGGTAGCAAGTAGCAGGAAAGAAAGAACAAATTAGCTTCTCCATCAGATTATGATTTTCATGTGAAAGACACAGGAGGATGGAAAGAGAGGAGGAAAATGGGTGAAACAGAGGAGGAAGGAGGGGAGAGACAAAGCCTGATAGGGGAGAGCAGGAGAGGAGAGAGTGAGGCAGGAGAGTAGAGCTGATGTGGGAAGGGAAGGACTGAGAAGCATTGACTGCTGATGCTCTTTCTGCCGCCACCTCTTTTTTCACTCTTCCCTTTTGCCCGCCAAGTGCTGAACTGATTAGAGTGTAATTAAGGCCATAAAACCCTCAGCTTATCCACCTGTTTATTCACTAAAGTCGCGGGCTCATCAGGCAAATTAGCTGCTTCCAGGCTGCACGTTGGGCCTAGAGCTGGCCTGATTAATGAAGTTTATTGGGAGCTGTTAAAAGCATTAACTGAAGGAAATCTCGGCAATTCGTCATATTTAAGGGATGGAAATTAAATCTCCCCATGCAAATGAGGGGAGACTCTGAAGCAGCTTCTTTTAGAGGTGATGGGGTGGGGACACACGAGAGGCTCTCTCCCAGGCACAGCCCCCTGGTAGTGGGTCTGCACCCATAACGAGTTTGCCTGGTCTCAGCAGGAGGGGCTTAACAAAAAAAGGGCAACAGATTTTTAAGGTCCAGGAGCTCTGGCTCCTTGGAGCCCCAAATGCAAGAATCAGGCCCCAAATGAGACAATATAATCCTTTTGATCTTTTTTTTATGCTGAGGGCATCTCACTAAGTGCCTGGGGCATTGCTGGTGTAGCTCATCCACACAGGGGTTTGTAAGGCAGCTTCCATGCTGGGTGGTTGTGTCCCCTCAGTCAGACAAGCCATCTTCCAGTTTATTTCTACTTTAAATGTTTTGCACTCTTCTTAGCTGTTAGTCACATTACATGGTTTCAACACAAGTACAAAAGTCCACATAAAATTTGAAATGCAAAATGGTTTTTTGAGCACCATTCATGACAAACCTTAAAACTGCAACAGTACATGCTCTAGCTGACACCTAAGAGATATTAAGGAGAGATGGTCAAAGTAGCAGGGAATCCTATCAAGAGCTGAATATTCACCAGTTTTGAAAGTGTTTTCTTCTGGCATGTCAATCTGATTTTATTTCTGACATGAATGGCATTTATCATACCCGAAGCTTCATGAGCCACAGCATTTTTATATTAACAATTTATAATAAAAGAGAAATTACAAAGGGTCACAACAAGGAGTGAATGTCCTGAGGAAGGGATAATGAGAAGAAAGGAAGGTCAAAGAAAAAATCTTGGCTTTGCTATTTTTATTGAGTGTTCAGTTCACAATGGTTTAATGTTTACAATTTATTTTTTTCTAATATTTTCATACGAAATGAAGAAATCAGTGTAATCTCATTTGTACCCAAATATTGAATTGTGAATGTGATAGGGAGGGAGAAGATAGAAAAATTCATATTTGATGTAATTTTAATTCTATATGCTTCTCTGTGTAATTATTACAAAACTAATTATTTGTTACAATTATTGGATTAACACTTTGCTAATCAGTTTTCTTCTCTTTTGTAGAGCAGCACCAGAGCAGTGAAATGCAAGGTGAGAATGTTGTCTGGATTTTCAACAGAAAATTAGAGAGCCATTTTCCTTATGTGCGGATAAGTTCAGCTGCTTTTTGATTTACCACCAGTACAGCATATTCTGTATCACATCCCACTATGTAGCATCTTTGTTTCTACAGCAATAATTTCCTAAGTTTTTGGATGTGGATACTATTTGCCCGTGGCAAATTGTCCCCCTCCCATCTGCCATCAGGAAGGTTTCACTCATCAGACCACCCTGTAGGGCAGGTGGGACCACTGGCCTCCCCTGAACAACAGGCACAGAAACATGGACTGGTACCAGGGCAGAGCCCTGCACACATACACACACAGTTTTGAATGCACTTCAGGCACAAAATAATGCATTTTTTAAAGACACATGGTGCCCTTAAAACACACAACTCAGCTGTTATCAACAGCAAATAACTGAATCAGCTGCTACTAAACATACAAACCAAACCAGCCCAAAACTTCCTGGAAAAATGTGCAGCTGGGCTTTTTTAATAAAAAGAGTCAGTAGAGAATGCCTCTAATGCTGCATGTAGCATAACACAGGTTTCCTACCAATATTTCTGGGGAAAAGAAAGAAAAGTGTTTCAATGAAAAACTACTTTATTGTTGTTAGCTGTAAGTTAACAAAGCATCTCCTAGAGAATTAAATGACAACAGTATTTTCTAGTTCTGTGTTTAATTGCAGAAATACAAAGGATAATTGTAATCAATTAATTTGTGGCTACTTTTGGGGGTGGTTTTTTTGTTTGGTTTTTTTTTTTTTTTTTTTTTTTTTTTTTTTTTTTTTTTTTTTTTTTTTTTTTTTTTTTTTTTTTTTTTTTTTTTTTTTTTTTTTTTTTTTGTTTGTTTGTTTTTTTTCATTTAAGAGCATAGAGCATTTGCTATAAATCTATATTAGCACAAAGTGATTTCAATATCGGACAATAAAGTGCTTAAATTTCAGGAAAAATAAACACTTTGGGGTTCTCACTGAATGAAAAAGGGATATGTCCAAGACAGTTTTTTCTCCAAATTAGCAGATTCTTCTTTTTTCTTTTCTTCTTCTTTCTTTCTTTAGATTACTTAAATTAAATTCAATGGCTTGTGGAACATACTATCAAAACACTTATTTTTCTTGATTACCAGCTCCCTCAATAAATTGATTTGCCCCATTATGTGGGGTCTTTTAGTTCTGCCACTAATGAGATGTGCTACTTACATCTTTTTCTCTCTGATTCAGGAATAGAATAAGCTATTTAAAGATAAATATTTAGGTGAATTGTCAAAAACTTGTAACCATATTAAAACTGGGTGGTTTAGTTACAGATGATACTTTTGGAAGAAATATCTGATATTGTGGTGGAATATCTAGTTATAAAAGATTTTATGTGAAGAATGATAAAGCATTGCAGTGCTTAAGCACTCTCAGCCCCAACAATTGTGATTATTTATATTGAAGGTTCCTCTTCATGAGGGATTCTGATTTCGACAGGGATATTTTCCTCCTCACTGAAACTTCAGTTGCAAGATTTGCTTCTGGAGGCCCAGTCAGGAACAAGAAAAAAAGTCAGTAATCTAAACCTGCTCTTCATATATATGTACAGAACAGTTATTAAAGTAAAAGGACACTGAATTGCAGAATTCATGTTGCATAAACAGGCAAAAATCAATATGTCTTCAAAACCACAAAACAATCAGTTGATTTTTCCTTTTACATCAATATTAACCGTATATCAACTATTGGAAGAGTGGCATGCCCAAACTCAAGATAATCTTCATGAAAACACTCAGTTGCAATTTTTCTTTTACTTGCCTGATTCAACAGTAGTAGTGGAAGCAAGGCAAATTTTATCACAGCAGAAAACTACATTATGGCACATTCAGAGCTAAATTTAGCCCTCCGAGATCAAGAATGATCTTACAGCCAGGGCCAAATTATTCTCCTTAACTGCACTGTGCAAAAGATGTCCTAAATGATGAAGACCCTGCTCTGTCCTTGAATAAGCACAGAAGACAGAGACCTCAGTGGGAGGAGTGTGAGCTGCTGTTCTGGTCAGAACTGAGTCCTAAGTGACCTCCTGCTTTTGCATGTGGTCTACTACTTAGGCACAAGGTTGGAAAGGATACAATTTAACTGTAACCTAATTTTTTTGTGTCTTCTGGTAGTTTACTAAACTATCAATGATGCAGTTTTTGTGGCTTAATTAATTCTTCCACACTGCCTCTGTCCATCTCAGTCATATATATTTGAATATTTCCTCTTATTAACATTTTTCAGCATGTTTTTTTCAGCTGTGGGTAGGACAACAATGTCAATGAATGACAATTATCTTTCTTACTCAACTGAGAACTTTAATGAAGCTTCATTAAAATTGACATGATATTTCCGAAAGAGTTGTACAAAACCCTTTTTTCATTTATAATATTTTTTTCTATTAAATTGAAATCTTAACCTAGTGTAGTTTTCTGGGTAACAATTCACCAGGAATCATTTTCTGAATAGCTTCACGAAACTGGGACCTACAGGGGAATGCACTACTGTGTCCTTTAGAGGGTTCTACTGTACCCTAGCACTTACTTAATCCCCTCGTCAAACACACTCAAGAAAATGAAAGCTGCATGTCACATTGTCAGTGTGAGGAATTGGCTAAAGGCTTTGCATTTGATTCTGGGTTTCAGAGAAGACAATATGTACTGGGGGAAAGCAGCCTGAACAGTTTTGTCTGGAGCTGCCGTAAATGTGCACACGCTCTCATTCGTAGCACTGTCACTGACTGTCCAAAATTGCAATCTGATGTGTTATAAAAGCTTAGCATCGAGGGGCATTGCATCTGACATGCTGATTTACTATAGGAGCTGCACCTTAAAACTGCTTTTTATAGGCAGATTTTTAAAGTGGTTTAAAAAATGCACTTTGAACCAAGGCAGAGTAACAAAAAGATAGGAACACATCGTTCATGCAATAGCAGGTTAAACTTCCATTGTGTTTTAAACGTGTTTCTAGATTAATATTTTGACAATAAGAATCAAGTCATTGTCATTTTATTTTGACACACAGAATGATTTATCCTGTTTCAATACCACATATTTCCAGGAGAGAATGAAGCCCTTTTTTTCAAGTAAATCTAAATTGCAACAGCAAGTGTTGTACTGTCATTTTAATGACAGCAGTAGACTTTAAGTATGGAATGAATCAATTATTTCAAGCACAGCCCCTGTGTAAATCACTGATGGCAAACCAACCTCAGGATTATAAAATGAATCTTTGACAAGTATTCAAGGTTTCAGCATATTCTCAATAATGAGGATTAAGTACCTACTATCTGTGAAAGAAAAGTTTTATTCACTTACTAAAGGATATGTGAGTAATCATTAAGAGAGGTCAGATTAACTGAGGTAGTTTTTAAAAAAGGGCATCCAGTACAACATCTGCTGGAAAATCAATGATAAATATGTCAATTTTTTAGAAAAAGGGAAAGATTAAGCGCAAGGCAGTGTAATGGAATGACTTAATGCCCTGTTTTTAAAGAATGGAGAGGAATTATAATGACATCATAAACTATCATTATGAAACTTTTTGACATTTTCATGTCAAGAAAAAGACTCTTCTTGAATCAAGAACAAATAGTGATTTCTGCTATCCATGGGCAATTCAGTCAAGTTCAAATAAATCCTGATTCTACACTGAGAGATGATGATAAAAAAGCCTCTGGACTACTCTGTTATACATTACACATTCTCGTATTTAACATTTTCACACGAAGAGAGAAATTGAATTCAAAGTTATAATCATAGTTGAGCTGTGAAAATGGAAATATTTTTATTTGATTATGTGTCAATAATGCATACACTTTTTGAGAAGCCTTTGTAGTAAATATTTCATATCACTTTGCTGTCTCTGCCAGTACCCAAACATTATTGCATTGCCTTTTTCTTTTTAATTTCCACAAAATAATGCAAAATTGAGAACCAGTGTTATCATAATTGTAGACCAACATAATTTCATGATAGAATAAAGCATTGTGTTCTGTCATAATTTGTATTTTAATTATTAATGAGAGCCTTTGCTTTAACTGTCAGAATTTTTTATTAATGTCTTATGATATTTGCATACTCTTTGTTTTTATATAGGGGGAGGACATAGAGGGGAATATATATTTATTTCCAATATATTTATATGGTTTTCCCCTGGAAAATTTGCTTTTGAAAGCTTTAACAATTGACTTCACATTGATCAAGACATGCTTGATATACAAAGAAAAAATCTACAATAATTCTACACTTTACAATTTGATATTCTTTCAAAATAATTGAAAGAAACTTCAAATTGAAACAAATCTCTGCTGCTTGTAACAAAGTAATGTGACTGTTTACTTGTCCTCTGCATTTCTGTTATGTTTTTTTAGCCAGAATTACATTTCTTTTATTTGTATTTGTGCTTGTGTATATTTCTTCTCATTTATGGCACAATGTGCTGTCTCTTTGGCCCGATATAGATGATGCACAGTCCAATATTTTCATTCTGCACTAAATGGTCCGTTCATTACAAATTAATTCAATATTTCTAAATTTTGTAAATCAGCGCATGCTTTGTTAAAATAATACATTCTGCAATAGGAATAAGAATGTTTATAACTCTAATAGCAAAATCATAATTGCATAATTTTGCAATAACTGAATTTTAGAATTAATCAAATATAAGTAGGTACATTTGCAGTGTAAAATTTAGATAAAATATGTGTATATTAGAAAGAAAAATTATGAAACAGTTACAGCTCAAATTACAGAAAAAATATGAGAATAAGCATTTCTCCTAAGAACATTTCTGCAAATAAGAGTGGCTGTAATTATTTTGTTGTTTATCTAACAACTCTTAAGTTGTTAAATGCAAATGATTTTGAGCTACTGATTATGAACATTTTGCTTCTGCTCTCAACCAGCATTAGAGTATACTTTTTGTGCATTTCAGCAGTGCTTTTTCTAACTGCCCAGTTTTTATTATGATTTCAAAATAAGAAATTCAAGCCGCTGGCTTGTCAGAGGAGCTAGTAGTCCACAAAGAGTTCATTTCTCAGTAAGCTCCTACAATTTGTTTGCAAATGATTTTTAAGAGTTACAGTACACCCTTAGAAATAAGCATGCATTTCGATGCACTTTTGCAGAAAACAAAACTGGAGGGATTGGGGAAAACACAAGTGCACAAAACATTTCTTTCCATTGTGCAGTCAAAGCACTGAGGTTTTGCAGTAAAAGTCTGGCATCTGGTGGTCTCAGGAAGCAATGGCATCCCGCACCAGAAGGAAACATGGTGGTCACAGTCTGAATTAGCTCATCAGCTTGTAATAAAGTAATTATTTCCAGCCTATGCTTATGTGAGGACTCCCGATTCCGAAGGACTCCCCAGTATTCATCGCCACCGGCTGGGTTTTGTTTTCACCCCAGAATGTCTGCATTTCTTGCCAAAGAGAGAGAAATTGCACATTTCCAGAATTGTGATGATCTTTGAAATGCCAAATAATGCCCCATGCAACCCTCAGCAGAAGACAGGTGAGGAGACTTACTGCCATTTCACACCAGTAGTGCTTGGAGGACTGAGAAATAATTAGGAGGCCAAGACCCAGGAGTGCCATTACAGGAAAGGAGAATTTCTTCTGTTCTCTGATGAACTATAACCATATGTTGCTACACAACCAAATTTATGAAAAATCATTCCTTCCCATGTTCCTCTAGGAGCACTGACTCAGCAGAGGTTGCGCAGGTCTGGGTGGGGAAGGGGTGCAGAAGTAGGGACCTTCGGAAATATGAAGTTCATTCTCTATCTTTTCAGGCAGATATAATGTAATCCCTGTCAACAAGTGACAAAGAATTAAAATTTTCACTTTTTTGACCAAGACCCTTCCCAACTCAGGTTACCTTAAAAAGTTTTTTGTTATCTTCATAGTTATCAAGCTGTCTTTGACTTAAATAGAGCTTCACCTTTGCCTTCTTCATGTACCAAACGCACATTTATAGACAATGACAAAAAGCTGGTTGATTTCCTCTCTCCAGACAGTCCTCATTCTCATTATTGCCTTGCTACCTCTTCCTTGAGCTTGTTCACTTTTAAAGTAAAACAAGGATGGCCAAAATTATATAGTGGTTCACATAAGATGTCTCCTGAGCTAATACTAAATGGCACGGATTCTCCATCTTTATGAAAAACACAGCTCTGGTTGTGTCTTACATTTTCCATGACTACGATATGAACACGTTTACAGCTCTGTAGGACCTGATGGCAAATTGCATCCATAGGTCCTCCACATCTCATAATGTTCCCAGAGAAGCTTCATCAATAATCTTCCTTCAGCCTCCTCTTCAATATTTCCTGATGTCATCACTCTTCACCTGTTTTATAATTTTCCTCAAAAGATGAGTTTTTCTTAAGTTATTTTTACTAATCTGTCAGACTTCTGATTGCTTTACTGGAGTTTAGAAGGATTATATCTCCAGTATTTCCTTTGTCTTGAAACCAAACACAGGTATCAGTTCTCTGTTTACATTTACCTCCACTTTCTAAGATTTATTCTTCTCTTTAAAATTAGGGATAAAGACTTGGACAAAAAGGAAAGGGACCAAAATTCCCTCCAAATGTCCACTGCTGCCTTTTAAACACAGGCACATTATCTGTTCTTTATCTGCCTGGTGTCACACAGTGAACAGATACAGTCCAATACTTGATACCATGTTTTTATCCCAGATGCCAAATCTTGTAACCAAGCCCTCTTACTTGAGCCCATTCAGGATTTTGGGGTTGTATTTTTCAGTGTATACATTTTAAGCCTTTCCAAGGTATAACTGAGCCTGACTTTTGACAATGCTTGTATTATCATTACACTTTGGGACTTGTAAGCCAGGGGTTATTTTGCTGATCTCTTTTCATATCTTGCACTTTGTGTGTTTTGCTTGGTGCCTTTTCGAGGTTATTATTTATCCAGTTGGAAAGTTTCTTCCCTTGAGCTGCAAAAAAAGTTCTAGGTAACACTAGAAACCTTGACATAATGACATGCCAGATCTCTTCCATATCCAAGTCCCTCAGCTTCCCTGCAGACCTGCTTTTTTCTCTTTTCCTTTTTTTTTTCCTAAATAAAATGGAAGGACGTTTAAGGATGCCTCAGCTTTGAGTATTTATTAAACACACTTTTCTAGTGCAATTCTGTTTTTGAAAAGAATAACCTAAAAGAAGCAAAACAACACAAGTAGTTAGGCATTTGCATCCTTCATTTTTTTGGTACTTTGTAAAGTGTCCAAGCAGCTTCTCAGGGAAGGATCATAATCATTTAAGTATGTCAAGTACATAGAACCACTTTGAGTACAATAAAAATGAGTAACATTGAAGTGCTGCTCTTTCACTGAGCATAAAGAATAGGCTGACCTATGCAACACTTCAAGGGTCTTACAGATCTGTGCCACGCTTGTACAATAAGGGAGAAGAAAAAAAAGGCTTATTATTATTTTTAAATAATAATTTCCAGAGGTTGCAGGGTTTCAGAGGGTAAAGGAACAGGCAAATTATTACATCCCTTACAGCAAAGGGGCAATTTGGGCTTTTTATTGCAGAGCAACATGGAATAGTACTGAGCTGGTGAGACTGTCTGATACACCAAGAACAAAGGAAAACTCTGCAGGGAGCAACTTTGACTGCCAAGTAGCCTGTAGAGTGACACCTGTGATTAGGCTTCAGGAGTCCTGCTTTCTACAGAACAACCCTCACCGTTCCTGGTGCTGGAATATTTCTATTTGCTATGTCTAGCCCCACTCCTTTCCTTTCTTCCATGCCTTGGTTGTCAGATAGTGCTCTCCCCAAAATGATGAGACCCTCTCCTTGTCCCTCTCATGCCTTCCACTTCGCCAGATGTGTTTTCATATCCAGAACCCCAGAGAGTACACAGTGCTTCTCATGGACAAGAGATTTTAGTCTATTCCATCTCCTTTCTTGGCCTGTAGCACTTGCCCTACAAACACATGAAGGGGAACAGGAAAGGCTAGAGAAGAGAGCTGGAGGATATATTTGTGGGATGGAAAGGATGCATCGTTCACAAAAGTGGTTGAGAGTTGCAGCTTTGTCAGTGCAGGACTAGTGATACCTCACAAGTACAGGAATGGTCACTCCTCTGTGTGCAGATCAGTGCAGACACAGCTACCTGGGGCACTTCCATCTCCTGGTGTACTGTCCCTTTTCTCCACCAGCCTTCAAACTGTCACACTGAGAAACTCTGGAGGTCCTATTACAGAGAAGCACCCCAATGTAGCCAGAAATATAAAAGTAGAGAATAGAACTAGAATCTCTGACAGACATTTGTCTTTCCCTTCTACCACTAAGCACTTCCTGCAGTAGAAAAAGAAACCAGAATCTTCAAAATCATGCTAGTTCATAAAAATACTTTTGTTGCATACCGAGACAACCTAAGTGATTTTCAAGGCTTCTTTTTGCAGATGGTTTCTGATGCAGAATTGTGCTCGATGCAGAGACCAGCATGAATTCTCAAGGCGTTGTGCAAGCCACAAAGGCTGGGATCAAGTCTCATCTCTCACTGTATTTTCAGAGGATGCCTGCCATTGTCAGTCTTGTTAACTCATGGTCTCTTTGTTTTTACCCTGTGCTTACCCCATCTCTTCTTTCATTAAAAAACGCAAAAGTTTCTGTCCTTGTGGATTTGCAAAGGGAAAATAGAATCCCCGAGGGCTTAGAAACCAGGCAGCAAATTAATACTGCCAGCACTGATTATTCTTTGAGATTCTATTATTTTAAAGGCAGTCTCCTGACTTTCAGGGCCTGATTCGTGGCTTCTGAACTGTAAAGTTCAGCCATCCTTGCACTTGGCAAGCATCTGGAAGTGAAATGTGTGCAACCAAGCTCAATATATAATTCTGTAAAATGAGAGCTGTTTATCTCAGTAGCTGAAATATTCATTATTGAAAATAAGCATTTCAACATTCAGAGGGTGAACCATGTGGGCTGAGAATAACAATGATCTGGGAAATAGCAAAATGCCTGCATGTCTCTACAGTGTCCTAAATGGATGTAGTCTGACCTTGCACAGGGCAGGTGGGATGAGAGCCCCTGCTGACACGCAGGCATCTGCCCTTACTTCTGGCTTGATCTTTTCATTTTAGCTTGGCTGCTCTTCCTGGTGGCTAGAAAAGCCTCAGAAAGCCAGTAAGAAATTAATGCTAAGTTTGCTGAGGCAAGAGAGGAAGATGATGAAAGGGGTGAAACTGGAAAACACCGATCATTGCAATGTTTTTTTTTATTTGGTAGACAACATGGGTTGTGTGTTGAGAAAATGCCTTCTGCTCCCCCTTTTAAAGAAACATCTGCCATTTGGCCAAGCTTTAGGTTTGAGAAGTCACACCACTTTAATGTGACCACTACATCTCCTCTTTCTTCAATCTCAAATCTCCTCAAATCTTCCTTTGTTTCACTTTCTTTGCACACAGAACTATTGCAGGTTACAGACAGCATCCTCAAAGGGCAATGGTGCCAACTCCCTTCAGCCCAGGCCTAGAAAATGAAACTGAGACACTCTGGAAATGGCAATACCAGAGCAGGAGACAGTCACTACAGTTGAGAACTTGTTTCTCTGCTGACTTTGTTTCCTGGAACCAATTCAGCAGATTAAAAGGAGCCTTCAATCTGAAATGTTGAATAAACAAAAAATCAGCAAATAGACATGTGAAAAGTACAGAGACTGGGATAAGGGTGATGTGGGAATTTTCCAGTTCGGGTTAGTTTTGTTTTTTTCAGGATAGAAGGTAAAGTAAGGACAATTGGGACAAACCATGATGGAAAAGCAGATGTTCATAGGGAAGGCTAGGGTAAAGAATAGTAAGTAGAAACTGCTTGCCTCTGGCAGTGGCATTGGGTTAGTTCAAGCTGGCACGGTAAAAGGAGTCTGTTCTCTTTAAAATGCCAGCCTCCGAGGCAAAGCCAAGCTGAGCTTTTTCGCCAGCTTCAGCAATAACATTTTGACATGCAATTTCCACATTGATATGATTAATTGTTAAATCAAATAAGAAGCCATGTGATGGAAAAGTAATTTAACTGATTTGCCAAAATGAATAAACTATGGTCTAATCTTGCTTACAATCAAACTGGGAAGGCATTTACTAATAAACCCGGAGGCCTCCAAAAAGCAGAAAAAAAAATAGTTTCATAGCAAATATCTGTGAGTGCCACCTTGGAAAACTGCTTCTGTCTCTGCTTCTACATCAACAATTCTAATAGGACTGGGCAAGGTCCTTAAAGCCATTTCCTTAACCATGGATGCTGGATGGGAGCTGAATCACTGACCCATTGCAGTTGGAGCTGCAATCCACAGGGATGAGCTTCAGACGTGGGATGTGTCACTTAATACTGTGCACGCCAAACACACCCCGGCCTAAGTATCAGAAACTTCTAAATTAATTCCCTGTGTGCCTCCTTGTCCTTTCCACTAAACAGGGATATAACAACTTCCCTCCAAAGCAAACACAAAGATAA
This sequence comes from Bombycilla garrulus, assembly GCA_013400315.1. NCBI lineage: Eukaryota > Metazoa > Chordata > Aves > Passeriformes > Bombycillidae > Bombycilla > Bombycilla garrulus. The sequence goes on along the minus strand of VXBU01000554.1, from coordinate 615,950 downwards.
ACTAATCCCGGTTTGTAAAGCCAAATTGAAGTTGTGTGTGCTCACAGCATGGGACCATATTCTGAAAACTGAGGATAAAAGCAATGTTAAACATCTGTTTTTCAAGTGAATATCATACACGCCATGCAGTGAAGAGACAAAATTCTTGTAGAAAATACAGCTCATGATCATGTGATTTGAGATGTTACCAAATGTGAAAGGCCTTACCAAGCTCTGTGTCTTGTAAGTTCTTTTTACTAGCATTTTTGGGTTAAAGTGTCTGAGCATCCTGAGGACAAATGGAGAAAGAAAAGTAAAGGATTTACACCTTCTTTCAGGAAATAACAGCACTCATCACATAAATCACAAACTTTGGTCTTCAACACTGACATTTGACTCTGCCTTGTGGTATCCAACAACGAGGGCATTTCCCAAATGAAACTGGAAGAAGTGGTTGTCACAAACAGACAAACCGAGAAGTGGGTCTGCCTGTATAATTATGCATGCTTATGGCATTGGTAGCTTTTCTCTTGAAAACCTGTGACTTATGACATGTTAGACTAGCAAAGGAGACTGAAAAAAACCCAACAAAATAGCAAAAGGAAGTAATTTTAAAAGCTACTAAAAAGAAATTCTAGTTGATGCTGAATTAAGAGAATCAAGAACATTGTAGTGGGATCTCATCTGTGACACCTCTTTCAGAAAATGAAGATCCCTTGGATCATGTGTCTCCTATCCACATACAAATGAAGGGCAATCTGACATAAATTATTAGATGTGATTAGATCACATCCTAAGATGATATAGTACCAGTAAATATTTTCTAGCCTGGCATTAAAAGCTGAATGTTTTTGGTAATGAGTCCATCCTTTTAAATTCTGTCACTTAAAAAATGTTTTTAAACATTTAATCAAACCCATATACAATATTTACAAGTACTGAGGCAGAAAGGGAACCTATTGATCACAGGTGATACATCTAGAAGCAATGCACTGTTTACAGTGAGTTGTCTCTCAACTGAATAATGATTTAGTCATTTACAGGGAAAATCCTTGCAAATACAAGCCTCACACTGAGATACTCATTCTTTCTGATGGAATCCCATTGCTGAGATGGAATTTTGTAAAGCACTTCACACAAATTTTATTGAAACTACTGTACAGTGCTTTATGAGAAGGATATGGAAGCACATAAAGTATTGTGCAGTAAATTTCGTAATGAAGGGGCACAAATGGCTTGCTAAAGATCCCTGTGCGGATGTTGAGTTTAACAGCAAGTATTGCTAGACTAATGTATTTTTTAAGCAGTTTTTGGTCAAACAAAATCTTGTCAAGAGCAAGGTTTCAGAGATAAATGACTTCATTTATCATTCTAAGAATAGTATCTTGGCTGAATATGTGATTTGTCTTCTTTTAGAGCTTTTATCACCTAGTTGTAAGCTGACCAGTTCAGCAACCTGAATTTTCACAAAGCATCACTCAAGAAATGGTGAACTTGAGCTAAGCAAATAATTTACAATGAATAATTTACCCTTTTTCTGCAACTTTTGAGCAGATGTTCAGATTTATTCACTATCTAGATTTACTTTGTGGATTAACCAGAAAACTTTCAGATTAGGAAGACTTGGAATTTGTTTATTGAAAACTTTACGTCAATTAAATCCACTCAGAGAAACTTTATGGTTTTGATGCTCAGGCTTGATTGACAATCAAATGTTAGTTTAGAAAAATACTATTAGGTAGATAACTGCAAATGCAAATGCATCTCTGAAATGTCCTTTCATCAAAGCAACCCATGAGTTTTCTTATTTTAAAATTTTTAAAAAGCAAACATTGAGGAAAGGATCTGACTTATGCAATTTGTCAATATCTAAATCAGAGGAACCTTAAGACACATAGTCTGGACCAAGAAATTAATTTCTAGAATTCAAGTGAAAAGTTCTGCAAAAGGAAAAAAAGCACAAGTGAATATGAAGCAGTCTCTGTGTAGTATTGCACACAATCCTGTGCTGAGCATATTTATGTGTGAGCACACACAGCCAAAAGCACTCACACTGTACTTTTAACTGCTAAGCAGTAAAAAACCTTTGCAGAGTGATCATGTACTGCTCCTCTGCTCCAGTTTGACAATGAAAACAGCTCAGAGCTGACAGGATTCTACATCAGTCACCCCATCATGGTCATTGCACGGGAAGAGGATTTAAGAGAGCTGATCTGCCCTGTCACTCTGGGGCAATGGATAAACATGCTGGGATTTTTTTAAAGCCTTCCTTTGGTCCACCTGGCATCAATCAACACAAGTGACAAACCTCCTGACAGAACAGACAACTGCCAGCAGATGAGTGGTGTAGGTTGTTTTGTTGGTTTACTTCCATACTGTGGCAGAAAAAAAAAGGACAAGCATGAAACCAAAGCCCCGGACTTTGCAGCAGTGGGAAAATCAAAGACCTTGGAAATTCACACCTTGAAACTGTTGTGAAGCGGACATAAACTGGAACAGAGAGATAAAGTAATATAAGATTATTTTTTTGATAGGAAAACAACAGTGTTCATGGAGCAAGAACAAAATACTCTGGCATGCAATGTAAGTCCAAAATTTCTGTTGGTGTTATCAGGAGGCAAAGTCAGAGATTACAGGCAGACCACAAGCAAAATCCCTGTAATTGTCCTTGGGGATCTCCAGCGAGTCTCTCAAGGCTCTGCACCTTTGAGGTCATATCTCTATCTGAATGTAGAGGTGCCTTATTTTGTCTTTTACATCAGTGAATATGATTAAACTCCTGCTGTTGTGCTAAATTTCAAAGATTGTAAAAAGTCATGGGAATTAAAAAGGTCACTGCAGTATTTCATTTCAATAGCAAATCTGTGGAATAATGTTGTACAAGTACATAGGAAACTGCTTTGAAAAGAGAACTTGTCGGTGACTTAGTTCTAGAGAAAAAATAGCAGGCATTAGGAAAACCAAATTCTACTTCTAAAACTTAGAAATGGGTAGATAATCATAAATGGGCAGAATAGAGTCCTTTCAAACATCAAAGCACAGAAAAGATGCACAATTCCTAAATATTTGCGTAGCACATACATTTTATTCCCATGCATTTAAAAATGGCAAATTCTACTCCCATGCAGTATAAGCTGGTGATGAATCCTTTGTCTAGAAAGATGTATTCCATATGCAGACACAGAAGACAAGACTTCTATGTAAAACAACAGTTTTACAGGCAAATGTTACACATTAATTTAATTAATGTTACAGCTGAACAGGTAAACATTTTAAACCCCTTTGTAAAAAAAAAAATCTGAACTTTAAATGAAGATCTCATTCCTTGTGTATACATATGTTTTTAAATAATCTCATATTAACATTCTTTCTTTTTAGTCAGACACATTCCTCATTAAGAATCCATGGATCAGCATAATTTCTGCTGTTTTTCAAACTGGCTAATCTCAATGAAGATGTAGTTCTGCAAATGATAGAATTTTCCTTCAGGAATGGAAAAAAAATACAATTCCAACAGTGAATATAAAAACAATGGACTTGTCTGAGGCCTGCAGGACAGAAGTCCTAACAGGACACTGTACAAAAACATGATGGCATATGAAATGTTTCAGTCGTATTTAAGGTTTGTGGAAACTTAGCACCTTGAAGCACCTGACTAACCTGGAACCAAAGAGGGCAAGATTCTGGGGTAAGTTTGAAAGAAAAACTTTTACCTGTCTACAGTCCTTCTGGGCTTTTTATTTAGTCTTGTTCAGAACGGCTGCATCACCAGCGGAATTTTGCTGTTAACTTTCAAAAATGCACAGTGTGTTAAAAGGTTTAGGATTTTTTTTTTGTTGGTTGCTTTGTTTTGAAAGGCTTACAGATCAGCTTACTTGAATGACAGAAGTATACAAAAAGGCCATCATCTTGTGAGATTTCAATCATCGATGCCAAAGTATGGGAATGTTAAATTCTTCTGGACATGTCTCCAGAATTTTTAGCAAAGACAAAACATTTTTTTTCTTCCAGGAGTCTGCTAAAATTTACCAAATGCATAAATGAAAAGAGAAGGTTGAATAAAAACTATTGGCAATGTCAAGAACAAATGGTGTTCACAAAAGACCTGTGTGGAAGACATAGCAAAATTAAAAGCTGCTTACTATTTTTGAAAGTTGGTATTTCTCTGATGTCTAAAAATTTATATTTTTTACAGGAGAGAAAAATATTTCAAGCCCTTCTAGAAATCTGGACAGTAGAGAAATCTAAGAGGAATGCTTAGCAGGCCACTTTTGTTGAATAGCCATCAAGCAAAGAAAAATGCAATGTTGTTATCATTTCTACACATCACCCATATGCTTTGATGACAATGGACACAAAACTGATATTATCAGATCTTGAGGAATAAATTAATGCTATGGAATACACACTGGTGCAAAACAAAAGAGAAAGTAAATTAATCTTACTGTGAGAAGTGAAGCAAGTGAAACAAGAAGAGACCCAAGCCCCTACCAGTTTGGTTTTTTTTCTTTTCCCAAGCTAAACCTGAATACTTTTCAGGTTACAACATCTCTGTCACCTTCTCCACTGGGCTGGCCCAGAGTATGAGTGTATGAGGGGATATGTGCAACAGAGAGAGCCTCCTTTTACTTGTGAGGAAATAAGCCCTCTGTCATTTGAAAACTAAATTTTCCTCTTGCTTTTTACCTGTCCCAGCACAGGGACCCAAGACCTACATTGTGTGGTAGCACTAACATGTTTAGATAACTATTTCTGTGGTGCTGTCCCACACGTGGGAGAAGGTGTCCTTGAGAGCACTGGTGAGTTTTGGCCAGGCAGTGCACACAGAAGCACAGGGACAGGTGTGCTCTGGCCGTGCTGCCCGGTGGCTGGAGGCCAGCCAGCTCTCCTCAGGCTCTGTGCAGTGACCACACCGTCACACTGAGCCCCGGCAGCTCGCCGTGCCTCCGGCAGCCTGTGCTCTTGGGACAGGTTAAGTGAAAGCCTCAAAGTGATCACAGAGGCCCACACATTCCATTTTACCAACACCAAAGCCCAGCAAAGTGCAGGGTTTTTTTCTGCCATGCTAAGCTAGACCATCCAAACTACATCTCCATGAGCTGGGACCCTGCAGCAAGCAGTTGGTGGCACTGGGTCTCCAACACTCATCCTTGTGCTGCTCCCTTAAACTGTGGTGCACCCAGGCATTCTGTGACCGGATGGGCAAAGTGCTGGTCTGTCTCCCTGGCAGTGCTGACAACGTCAAGACACAGCACTCTCTATCTTCACTACACCTTTGCTGTCACTTACCTGGGCAGCAATCTCGAGGCAATGCAAAATGAAGCCAGAGAGTGTCTTGGCAGGGGCCAATTCTTTCTCTTGCAGAATTCTGTCATATAAAACTATGCCAGGAAGAGTAGCTCAACTTCTCCTATGGAAACTGGTTGAGAAAGTTGGGGTTGCTCAGGCTGGAGAAGGGGAGGCTCCTGGGAGAACTTATAATACCTTCCAGTACCTAAATGGGTTTAGAAGAAAGCTCGAGAGGGACTGTTGAGAAGAGCTTGTAGTAATACAACAAGGGGAAATGCTTTAAACTGAAAGAGAGCAGGATTGGATCATCTATTGGAAAACAATCCTTTGCTGTGAGTGGGGCGGAGCAGGGGTTTCCCAGAGAAACCATGGATGCCCCATTCCTGGATGTGTTTAAGGTCAGGTTGGATGGAGCTCTGAGCAGCCTGGTCTAGTGGAAGGCATCCCTACCTATAGCATAAAAAACCTGCATTTTGAGATACTCTGTTGTTAGGCTGTTTTCCAGTCAAGACACAGCCATTTATGTGTCATTTTTTTATACAATTTTCATGCCATAATGAGGTGCTTTGATAAGTTCATGGAAGGGGCTCCACTGAGCCTTTTGAAACACTAAATAAACCTAGTAAGATCCAGCATCAAATCCTTATAATTATGATAAAAAGCATGCTAAGTTCAGGTTTGTGAAAGCTACTGAGAAAATCAAGGAAAAAAATCAATGCTGAGATCTTGCTTTTATGCATTTTACTGGTAATTGGGTCATTAGAAGTAGTAGCAGAAGAACTAAGAATTGCACATGATTATTCTGCGCAGACAGCAATATCCAAGGCTGGAAGTAATGTCTTCACCTTGAACTTAGTGAAGATTGTTGAAAGGCTCAAGTATTTTGTTGGACGAGTGCAAAGTTGAAAACTGAGGTAAGAAGGTAAATTTTCAAAGGATTGAGAATATCCTACAATTAAAATTGAGTTCGTTACATCAATCTTTGCACTTCTGAATTCAAATTCCCTTCCTGCACATATTTTTCAAATTCAGCCTACAATGTATAAATTTTTAAAGATATTTCTAGCATCAGCTTCAAAGAAAATTAGTGGAAAGCCTAGGAAAGAAAATAAACGAAGGCGAAGAAAATTATACCAAATATTCAAACCGATTATTTGGCAATTTTCTATTTTCAAAAATCAGCAACTTATGAGGACTTTAGTATTTCATATTTCACTATCAATATCACAAACTATCTTGAGACAAAAGATAATGCTCTCTATTTATTGAATATATACTGCAGAGGACACGGAAGGAATGATATCTAGATGACACCTCTTTGGCCTGGAATCTTTTCTCAAGCCATCCATAGAAAAGGTCATTTAAATCCTTGCTGGGAATACTTTTAATGCAATATGAAAATAAATAGGACATTTCTATTACTGTGATTTGTTCTATGCAATTCCTCACTGAACAATTGTACCATCGACTTCGATAGTTTTCCTTAAATAAGGAAATTTACCATTGGCCAGAAAGGCTGCAAAGTCTACACTTCTCTCTCTCTGCAGCAGCTGCAAAGCCTGAAGTATGCTGTACAGTATGAATTTTAACAGCAGTAAACTGAGACCCAAAGCACATTAATTTTCCAATAATCCCTGCAGAGCATGTGTGTGTATCTCTGTTTCCCAAAGGGCCACTAATCTGAGGAGCAGATAAGCATCTTGCCCAAGGCCAAGAAGCAAACCAGTGGCAGAAATGGGGAAAGCATCTCGAGAATTTTGTTTCACAGACCCTTATTTTAACACCCAGGCCACCCTTCACCTTCTTACTTCAACATTGGTGAAAGAACTGCTCAGATCTAATTTGAGATAGGGTAAGACTGTAAGAGCATGACCACGCTAAGAACCTCTATTTTCTTTGTTATACTGCATTTTCAGGGGCATGCTACTCCTCCAGTGGTTTACATTTTAAAGAGGAACTGGCATAAAACTAAACCTTTTAAATTGGTTGAAACGTTGCTGTTCCCTGGGTGTTAACAACAAACATTTTCTTGTTAAAGAAGGCACATACATTTTAGCATAGCTGCATGAAAATGGAAAAATCTTGCTCCCACACTGATTGACTGAGCATCTTGTTAATCATTGCAGTATGTATTATTATTTCATTATTCAGCTGTGATATGTTTTCCCTGTGACAGCTTAAAATATATAGTGAGTGAATACTTACTGAGTACAAAGTACTTTCAGATTATAATATTTTATCATGCTAAAGAAAGCTCTAAACCAACATGATTTGACACATAAGATGTGGCAAAAAGTTGAGGCACAACAGTCACCATTATAAATATTTATAGACATACCTAAAGTCTTATATAAAGTTCATCCTGTTAAAGGACATGTTTTATGTTGTACAATTCCTCTTAGAATATCAATCTAATAAGCACCAAATGAGGCTGAAGACAATGCTGTTATAAAAAATGGAGAAAAATGATTAAAATGTGATAATTATACTGACAGTTTATATGCTCAATCTAATCAACCAAGCTTCCAATTTGTCATAATGTACACTCACTCATACATTATTGCTTAATTATAGCAACACTTCTATTTCGAAAGGCTGTCAATCATGCAAATGCCTATCATTTTTCTCTATTTGCATTTAAGAGATATATTTTTAGTTCAGTTCCAAAGCCCTCTGTGAACCTGAATTAACCCCAGCTCTTTCTTTTGTTTGCAATGCTCATCCCTGTTTATTCACTGTTTGCTGTCTGTGGTAGTTTGTGCTGTGTGATTTGCTGCTTTACAGCTCATCTGCTGCCAAAGGGATTTTTGAATCTCATCTCTTTTCCTGAACCATAGTCTCAGTGATCTATGTGTTCCTTGGAGCTGCAGGCCCAAGCTTGAACTATTCAGGTTTGATGTGAATGAAATTATCAGACAATCTTGCCTTCTGTTCTGGATTTGTCTTATTAGTCCTGCAAGGATGGAAGGAGGGAAGAGAACCTTCCCTTTCTTCCATGGGTAGCCCTTCCAAAATCAGTGTGACTGGTTCTCGGCTGTAAGTTGTGAAAACTGGGAAAAGACATCCTTTATAAACACATCCTAACATTCACATTCTGATGCCCATTCCACTCTGAATTGTTCTTACTCTGTTTCTTTTGTGTGTTTTAATAATGTATCTTTGAGAACCTCTGGTCCCTTCTGTCCCCCATCTTCTCCAGCCTCATTCTAGCGCTTAAGTGGAAGAAAAATATGGCATTTTATGAGAACATGGAGCAACACAGCAAGAGAAATGCTGAACAGGACCCATCAGCAGTGGTAACAAAGGAAAAACTTAAGGAAGTTGGTAGGAATTGTTCAAATACATTGGGAGAACTAGCTGTGCAGTGCCACCAATGGGCAGTCTTCTGGTAGTAAACAAGAGGAGGTGCCCTAACATGAAATAGACAGCTCCAGAACTGAGAATTAAACCCCCTCTTTTCCAATCTTATTGATTCTGAAATTCTGTGAAATGACACCCCACCAGGAATCATTCCCTTGCATGCTATATTATTCTGCTTAACTTTCTTTTGCTCTTATACATTCTATCACACTATCTTCTCTTTGAAAATCTAATAAATTCTTACACGCATATTTAATATGCAGTACACAAACATAATCTTACTGAGCTTTAGATGGTAAACAAATAAACAAATAAAAGACCAATTCAAACTACCAGTTTGGGTTGCAAAGGAATTAAAAAGAAAAGATAAAAACATGGCATCATGCTATGAAAAATGTCAAGTTATTCTTTGAATGTTGGCTCAGGAAAATCTCAATACATTTCTGGTAAATGAGGCATGAAGCATATTCTTAAAAATATGGTGTCCAGGAGATGGTACTACCCAATATTTTATCCTAATGGCAACATATAGTACTTAAAAGAGCTTGAACTTTAAATCAAACCCTTTGGGGAGGACGTAGAAAATCTACTAGTTTTTCCAATTCAAGTTAGTATCAATATGAAGATGAGAGAGTAAACCATTTCTGGGAGCTTGCTTGGTTAAAATCTGTTTTAAAATTGGAGTGCGGCTTATTCTTTAATTAGTATGTAGGCAATGTGAATGATTTGCCCATTTCATCTCTATTTCTACAAAACCGGAGTCCTTAATATTTTGTTGGGTTAAGATAACCCTTAATGCTCACACTCATGAAGGCTGCACTGCCTTTGATTCAGGTTGCCATGCTTGCAGAGAGTACAGCAGAAAACAAAAAAAATCAAAAAGAGAACCCCATAGCATGCCTTTGAAAGACAGAATATTATACTATTTCTAAATAAACGTTGTGTCAGGAGCCCATTTTATTCATATTATAATTTATTCTGAAGAAATTTATCTTCCCTATTTGCCATTTCTCCTTACTTTATAAGATACCTACAACACACTCTTCCTGGGACAAGTTGCTGTTCAAGTTTTCATCCACCTCAAGCAAACCCAAATACAAGATGCTTTTTTCTTTTACAGAGAGCAATGACAATATATATATATATCACACATGTAACTATTTAGAGGACAGTATTACTAACACTTATCATGCTTTAAATCCTCCATTGAAAGCAGTACAATGCAAATCCTTTCAAATCTTGTGAAATAGCTTCAAAATTTTGCTCAGATACTATTTTGCAATTTATTATTACAAATTTACTTGTTATGACAGAAAGAAGTTCTCATGACAGACTGCCTATCTTACTTTTGGACAGACAAACTCTATTCATTTGAAAAATAAACTATTAGGTCTTTTCTTCTGATTTTTACAAGATTTCTGTGGAGATTGTGAGTCAGCAAGAGTGACGAGTTTTCCTACACTGGAAAATCAGTGCACAGATACAGTTGTTGTATAGGTGAAATCGAGTTTCTGCAAAGATTGCCTCTGGAAAAGTCTTGTGTCATTTTTCTGGTCAATGTCCTTTACTTCCACTTGACAGAGCAAGCAGTTTTAGGAAGGACTCCAAATCTGGCAATTTTGCACTCATTTTCATGCTGACAGCTACAGTATACGAAGTGTTGAGGCTACTTGGATGTCAAGCACTTCTGATTCTCATGGTTATTCTGCAAGATAGGAGACAGGTTATTTCTGTTTGGCTTTATCACGTGTTAAAACACAAGCAAACAATAATTCTTTCTGGAAAAGGACCAAAAACACGCCTAAAACTGAAATGTAGGCTGAACTAATTTGTTTATAATTAATAATTCCATTTGAAATTACCTTGTTAAAGTGTTTGGTAGGACTGCCATTCCATTTCACACATAGTTTCTCTTTTGCTCATCCTTTGCAGTCTTTCCTGAGGATTTTTATTTTGTCCAACATATGAATATATAAAAGTGTGTAAAGTGGAAGGCTGCTACTCTCCAAGCCCTCTGCACAAAGGCCTGCAGCCAGTTGGCTACTGGCAGCAGGATGCAGACACTGTTGGCTCCCCTGACATAGGTGTTTGCTAGGACCCTGCTTATCCCCTCCCCAAAACAGAAAAAGCTCAATTTTTCCAAACCTTGCATGTCAAACGAAGTAAAGCTTTCAATTGAATTTAAGAGCTCCGTTGGAACCCAGGGGGTTCCTATGACACCCCTGAATGACCCGAACCCTGGCCAGAAGGCTTTTCAGCCTTGCCAGAGGTGTCAGAAACATTGGATTGACACTGAGAATGCCTGTGGCTTTGATTTTAATCCATGGAACAAGTTACCAACTTTGTATGAAGAATTACAGGTCACAAAAGTTTAGATAGAAAAATAGTAGCAGTTATTAGTTAAAAGAAAAAAATTGGGTGTATGTCCAAGGGGGTTTGAAGCTCTGTACAGGGGAGTTTGAAGATCTGTACAGGGGGGTCTGAGGCTCAAGATGGAGGAAACAGGGTGTTTCTTTGTTCTTCTTTGTTCTTCTTCATAACCTCCATCTTCTTGGTGATGGTGGCACTTTTGGATTGGTTTAGAGTAGAAAGACACTGTCTGACATATGTGATAGTCATTTGAAAGTAGCTGTAAATAAAAGTTATGTAGGTGATAGTATAAAGGGATGAGGCTGACCCGGGGGCGGGCAGTGTGTCTGTGGACACCTTGCTGTGTTGTCTGCACCAGGGCAGAGAAATCTACTTTTGATAAGAAATTAATAAACTGTCTCGAGAACATGAGCCAACGACTCCAGACTACTTCTTCAGCAAGGTGGGTTGGAAAACAGGACTTCTTGCACACTGTGGGGTCACCTGGGACAGGGCAGACTCCCACAGAGCTCCTTACCTGTAGAAAAATAATTTGTTCCAAGGGATGCAGGTTCAGTGTCCTGACAGAAGCCATTTCTGGACAGACCCACCTCAGAGCTTTGATGGGATGTCTAAGTAACTGAGGCCTCTTTATGCTATGCTTCTGTCCCAACAACATATTCCAACAGTGACTTCAGGAAACCTTCCTCCTGGGCTGCAAACAGTCAAAGTCCTGTTATAATGAGGACAAAAAATTGTATGGTCTCCTTACTGCAGTTTTTCTTCAGACTGTCTCAACATCTCCAGTCTTCTCACAACATAGCTCCCGGGTCCTGGATTCCTTGTCCAGCTCTGTTTCTGAGCAGAACTGAAGCAAGAGCTTTTCCCAACTTATTTATCTATTTATTTTACCAGAAATATTCACAAAATAGGCTTTCCTTGCTGATAGAAGAATAGTCTGCTTAGATCACTGAACAGACTTCCTGACATCCTAGGCAGAGCTAAATTCTACATTTCCTCTACATAGTCTTTGGGAAAAAAGCTAACCCGCTGTACTTCAAAACTAATGGAACAGTGCTAGGGCCAAATCTTTCTCTTAAAAGGCCAATATAATCTATTGCATAGGGCTATGACAAATTACTGAAATAGGATTTATTACTACTGTTTAACACAGAAACTTGCCCAGGACCTAACTCAAGGGAGTGTTATTTGCCCATGACATTCATTAGAACTACTTTACCTCACAAAGAACAACGAGAAGTAAATTTACCTTATATATCCTTTGAATATATGGCTTCCAGCATAATCTTTGAAGCAGCATAATATAAAGCATATGCAAACTGGACATGATAGGAAGCAAGCAAGAGACTCTTTTTACTTATAACCATGTAATAGGTGTAGCATGTGATTTGAATTTCAGAAGAAAAAACTCAGTCAACTCAAAGAAGCAAAATGCACATAATGTTTGAATTAGAGAAAGATATATAAAATTCTTTTCCCTTTGGAATTTTCTCCAAACAAGAACTCCACTCTGCTGAAGTGTAGCCACCATGGTAATACCCAAAAAAGACCAAATGGAAAATTACCAGTGGAGAACAAAAGGAAGAGGTCCTAAGAACACACATGTGACCTTGACTCTGCCTGTGGCTTGTGGCACGCAGCTGCTACGTGTGATTGTTGTCGAGAGAGGAAGCAGAGTTGTGCACTGTCCTGGGGGAATCTGAGTGCTGTTTGTACATGGTGCTGAAAGGCAAGAGGGTGAAGCACAGCTAGTAGAGTGCTGGGGAGGATATAAAATGATTGAAGATGTGTGTCCTCATGTGTGTAATAGCCTTGGTTGGGTTGAGGGGCTGGGTGGGGGGAGGGAAAGAATTAAGGAATAGGAACGCATTCCTAATGGGCTCTTTATTTTCTCCTCAGCAACCAACAGCTCTTGACTTTATATCAATTTATCTGTCTGCTCTGTCACTCTTTTTGTTGATGGTCATTCCTTGGAAACTTCTGTGTGAGTTGCTACTAATGAATAGCAATGAATTGAAAACACTGATGCTTAATACTTACTTTTCTGTCTTAAGAAAAGGTGTGTTATTTGCAATTGTTACCAGGCTGACATATTTCAATAACTGCTGTTTCCTAGCCACCTTTTCAGATTTCCCCTGTGAACTGTGGTCTACTTTGGGAATGGCCACATGAATTATTTTGAAGACCAGGTATGAAGTTTGGTTGGTCCAGTATCATTTGTGTTCTTTCCATGCCATCAGAGCAACTTCCACGTAACTGTCAGCTTTCCCAGGAGACTGGCTTTTTAAGTCAATAAAATTATGGAGGACAGAGGCATGGTTTCCGTGGCTGAAAAGAAGAAACGAAAAACAGTGGAATGTTTTGACTCACAGAGAAGATAAGATTTGGCCAAAGGACTTTGAGATGATGGCCAAGTAGAATAAAACTTACTGATAAATAGTTGAAAAATCTACTGCAATTACTGCCCTGCAAATCCAAAAGTATTTTACTTAATACTAATGATCTTGATACTGGTACTGAACCATAACTAATGTTACAAATTTGCAAAAATTAAAAGAACATTGCCTAAAATATCAATGTGTCCTAACACCAAGGTCATTCTGAAATGATATGGCTCTCTTCTAGTTACCCAGATAACCCAGGAAGGATCTTTTCCTAGCAAACTTCACCGACTAACCAGAGATTTATTTACCCTATAAAGAAGATTGTTGACAAATATTCTAATGAAGTATTTTCCCCGTAATTGCATTAGCCCTAGGTGTGCTCATAGATCCATGGTGCAGAGTATCTCCTCTGGCAAATGTCCTCTCCTCCCTCATTATTCTCTCCAGAAAAGATTCACCCTTCTCCCAGCATGTCAGCAGCAGTGCTGTAGCACACCCAGACTCAAGCAAGCAGACAGGCTTCCTTGAACGCTCTGCTTGGCTCCAGTTCTTCAGTCATGGAGTGTCTGGAGCTGCAGCCTCCTGTCTCTACCACAAAGGATGGCACTGCCATCATTGAGGATGCTGAGGAGTCAGGGATAAAGCCAGATCCTCCTAAACACTAAGGCCATTCAGCTATTCAACAAGGGTACCCAAATGCAAAAATAAGCTACCTGACAAACTAAAAGTAGCACTGCCAGAGGACCTCGCAGAATGCAGGTTGGGATAATATGAGGGTACAGACTGAGTCCCAGATGCAGCAAGACACTTCGCTGACAGTTTCATGTTAGAAACTCATGAAAAATTTACTTTTCAGCATTCTTTTTATGTGAAATCACCCATTTCTAGGTTTAACATCACTGTAAAATTAGGGCACCAACTAAAATGTCTTAGGCATTGTACCAGAGGTACCAACTAGATGCACTTCTGTGATAGAGGTTACAAAGAAAGGCTGTAACTTTCTTTGAGCAGAAAGTGGGCAGAAAGAGACTTCCATTTACTCCACTCAGTTATCTAGCCTCAGATCCACCATATTTCTATACTTGAGAACTGTAAAAGCACATTTTGGGATAAGTTAAGGCTGCTCAAAGATGTACATTAGCAGACACGCAGTGTCATGCACAGCCCAGAAAAGCCATTGGCACATAAAAGAAAGGGAATATGGGCAGAAAAGCAGACTTGCTCAGAAGACACTGTGGACAGGGAAGCAGATAAATTCAGATAGGCTCAAGACTGTGCTTTCAGACTTGGGTTTAAAGCTGTTGGTTCCAGCCTGCAGGTAAAAGTGGCCAAGTTTTCACCTTCACATTTAGTCCCAGCTCTTCCCCCAGAAGATCATTCTCTGAGCTGAAAGAAATAGGAGGCAGAAGCGGTGCAGTGGTGCATGCCTGCTCAGCTTATTAAAACAGGAGAAGAAGGCAATATTTCAGCCCCCAGAAATAAAAAAAAAAAGATAGACAAGTAAGAGAGGCTAATCCATCTGATGAAATTAGCAGGCAGAGTATGTAGCTGTTTGAAATGATGAACGAGGTTGAAATAGCTACACAGGCTAACATCCAGTGGGATAATTACTCCAAGCTCTCGGGCTAAAATCTGTCTTGGAGGAACTGGGAGGCTTTGATGACTCAATTTCAATGGGCATGCTTATGAAATACATAGTAAAAGCTATTAAAATTAAAATTGTTCTTGGGCGGTATTCTGAGACTGGGCTACTGACCCTATCAGGCTGCTTTTAATAAGGTACATGCTATTTTTGCTCTTAGAAGTGGCAGATGCGTTGGCTGCCCACGTACTTAGTCTTAACCATTTAATACCCTTCATCTTGTTTGGAAAAATTACTGTTTCTGGAGTGTAAAAGGACTCCTTTCCAAATCACGCAAGTAACCTTTAAACAAAACTGTTCAGAAGTCTGTGTTATCCCTCCAGTTTCAGAGTCATTCACACTGGAAATGTTTTGTTATGGCTGTAGAGGGACAAAGCCTTTTACCATCAACAGCAGCTGTCAAAAAGCGTTTCATTTCTGCAGAACGTCGAGGCACTGAAATACATTTTACAACATTCTGGGAGTCTGAAAGTAAGAGAGAGAAGCAGTATTCAGCAAAGCCTCCTTCCCTGTGGTTCTACTTATGCTGTAGAATACTGTTCCAAACCCTCATTTGGCTATGAGCATGAGAACAGGGCTAGAGAATGAGAGCTCGTGATGGCTGCTCTTAGCTTGGACACAAAATCCACACTTTGCTTCAAGTCTCAAGGGACTGCTTGGGTGAACTATCAGAATTTTTCTGAAGGTCTAAGCTCCTAACACCTCTAAACACATCCAGGTTTTCGCAGGTGTCAGTGAAAAGGCTATAGAGTATTGATACCTGAATAAACATTAAAATACAGCCATTTTACTTAGGAGCTTTTGAAAACCTGTTCCATAATTTATTCAGTGTGACTAATGCAATGAAGACATTTTCCTTTCAACTCCGGGGGTAAAATGAAAACTGTCATGAAAAACAGCTACAGCTGGAGTTCTGCTAGCACCCATCCCTCCACTGAAGGGAAATTCGATCTGATTTACTTCCCACAAAGCCACCAGAACAACTCTTAGAGCTGAAGTGTTTTGTTAATAGATATCCTTACAGCAGGCTATCATAACTCAGATTTCATTGAAAGCTGGCTCATGACAAAGGAATTAGGTGTATTTTCAGAAGTATTTCACATTAAAAATATGTACACTGAACAACCACACTTTGCACAGTCTGAAGTGCTCAAAATAAGTGGGACTTCAATTAAAAGGGAAGTGGTGTTACACCATTGTGTGGAATTGGTTTTAGACTAGATAATTAGCAATCACCTTACCATATGAGAAACGCATCAAAATTACACCATCATTGTACTTCCCAGCTTATGACTGTGCCACGTGCTCCCACAGATAAAGCAGATGTTTGGAAAGGAGAGAAATTTAAAGGAGATGAAATAGAGGGAGAACCAGAAAATACCAAACTGCAACTGGCATTTTATTAACAATATATGCTAACAGTGTTGTGCACTGATGCATGCATAGGAGAACAAAAAGGGGGATGGGTAAGAAAGAAGATGACTATTAGTATTCTACTCTAACATTTTTCACAGTACATAGGACTTCAAAGGCTGAGGCATGTCCATAAATACATCCACCCATACCTTACCTGCTCAGTACCTGCAGGTTGAGATCAAGTGAAGTTCTGTGTAATATTTAGTTCTTAATTTCTTCCCCTCCCCAAATTGTCCTACACATCTTGATCAGTTCCTTTAAATATTTGATCATTCCTTAAAATATGCAAACCCCAAATTCCTCATGATCTGTGATTTGGAGCACCAGCTAACAAGAGAGGATAAGTGAGCAAAATCACACAGACTGGCAGGAGAGGGGAAAGTGGAGCTTTTGCTTTCAGAGAAACAGCAGACACTGAAACTCATTTTTCTGCAGTACAGCTGGCAGGGTTTCTCCTGATTTACGTAGGTGCAGAGTAGATGAAGCTGAAGCCTTTCTCCTGGACTTCAGTTTATTTCATTTCATTTCATTTAGTACAAACCCAGTATATTACAGCTATTTTATTATATCTCATAATTACTCCCTAGAACAGTAGAAGGAGGACTGGTCTTTTTAGGGAGGGATATTTAAAGTGATTCATCAAGCTGCCCCTTCAAGTAATCTGAAACAGCTTTTCTGCTTATAGAAGAACTTTCAGATGCAGACATCCTGCAGCAATTCAAAAGTGGGAGAAAAAGCTATTAGCCTCCCTGAAAATACTGTGAGAGTACATTTTCTGGACATTGAAAGCTTTCATTAATGGCTCTGGGTAGCATGAAATGTATTTGCCTACTTCTCACTTGCCAACAATGCTCAGCAGGAAATGATAGCATCCCAGTATGAAGTTTAGAACACAGGGCTCCTTTCAGCTCGTGCAGATAAGACAGGTTAAGGGGTGAGCAATGTGTCCGTAAAGTGCAGGCACGGCACAGCTTCCTGTGCCAGCTCATTGCCCCCACTGCTACTTTTAAATTGTTTTTACTCCATTTCCTTAACTGGCACTGCACTGGTTGCATTTAACAAAAGGGCTGCTGGTTGGAGAAAATGAGCTTGAAAACAAGCATTTACTGTTCAGTGAATGAGTGTGAAGCCAAAATGCCAGAACAAAGCTGAGGTACCAAAAGCTTTTTAAGCCTCATAGAGAGTCCTCCTGAGACTGGAAAATGCATTTAAAAGGAATTAAATCTAACAACACATTTTAAAATAATCAAAGAAAATTGTATTGGAAATAGCCATCCCAAACACACAATAAATTGTCTAGCCACATTTTTAAATTAACCACACAGTGTGATATATAAAAATCAGCAATAACATTTTACAATTCTAATAATAACATGCAGTCTGCAGGCGTGTGATTCAGTACACATTCCTTGGGAATGTATTTGGCCTTTGGCCCTGTGTCTCACAGGGCTCCTGAGGAGAGAGCAGCATGCCTATAAATTTATGACTGGATTACCTGTCATGTGTTATTCCTTACCTAATTGTTTCTGTAACCTATCGTTATCCTTATTATTGTTCTTTCCCATTATCCACTTAGGACTGTTTAGTGTATGTGTTGTAGGGGAAACAATGGAATTCCGGTCACTACTGCATTTTTCATGAAAAGGCTATTTTTATCTCAAAATACAAACAATATGGCTATAAATATTCCCTGTCCTCCACATATTGAATTTTGATTCACATTTAAACATTGATTTCAAAAATATCCTTTTCCTTTTACGGTTAATACAGAAACAAATGCTGTAAATTAGAGCTGGATTCTGGGAAAAAAAATTTACCCTCAGCTCAGGACCTCACAGTGCTAGATGATTGGAAATGGTTGAATGGGATGGAGGAAAGGAGTAGATGCACACAGCGATGCTGGTAGGCAGAGATTAGGGAGCAAGGGCTCAGGGAAAAGCAGCAGCAGCCTGGAGTACAGGACAAGGGGAGGCAGGGAAAGAGATGGGCCTACAAGTAGAGCACCCACTCCTGTGCTCCAGAGCGACAAATCCCACTTCTCCCAGCTGGCTCCTTTGGCTGTCCCCAAGCACCTGTGCCATACTGCAGGACTCTCTTGGCTCTGGATCTGCTTTTGCCCTTCATCTAGCTCACAGAGTGCCCTTTACCCTCTCAGACAGCTTGGTATGATGGATCTTGATGACATTTAGCCAGAATTTTCTTAAACTTTATGTTTAATTTAAAATCATCCATGACTGCATTCAGATGACTACTTCCCTGGTCACAGATATAAATCTGCTACCAATAGGAGTAGAAAAGGCAACTGTAAGTAAATTTCTTTGACTGTTAAGATTTATTCCTGGCATTTCCCACTAAACTGGGGGTAGTAAGATGAGAAAATCTTTCAAACTGTGGAAAACATAGCATTAGGATATGCAATATTTTGCACAGCTGTAGTAGTTTACAATTAAACATGCTACAAATTTGACAAAGCCTCTCTCTTCACTTTACAGGTTTTAAATATAAAGTCCAGTTTCCATTGCATGAGGTAGAGATGCATTATGCCACTGTGTATGTGGTGAAATAAGGATAAAGCAAGGGTAATCAACTTGGTCAAGGACATAAAAATCCATAGGCTATAGCCACTTGTTCCTAGAGGCTACTTAGCAGACTTAAGGCAGAGAGAAAGTAAAAGAAACACAAATGAAAAATTGTTATTTCAGGTTTAAAAATTGTTTTGGGGTTTGCCAACTATGTCTACTTAAAAAAAAAATTGAATCAGTCTTCTTGGTAGGAGGTATTCAATAGACACCTATAAAAGGCTTCTTCAACATGGTTTGGAAAACCGTGAAACTTTAGTCGTGGCATTTAATGAGATAAACCAGCCTTTTTCAACATAGGAATTCATGTGGAGCATATTTTAGAAATAAATATTTTCTTAACTTATTTTAGGCCACTTGTCATAGTTTAGAATTTAAGTACTTTTTTTTTTTTAATAGCAAAATGTATTAAACAATTTTATGTTTTGCCTTCCAAGGATAGTAATGGAAAATCACATCACACAGCAGCTTCTGCCCACGCTCACTAGCTAAAACCATAATAGCATATGTTAATGTATACTATCTAATGGACTTTTAATTCCATTATAATTTAGGGAGTTGTAAAGAGAAAGGAAAAATGTGAAGGAAGAATAAGAGGATATCAGTATGCAGCAAGAATACATTTATAATTTTTGAAGTTTTAATTTGCAGGAAAAGGTAGATTTACGCTACTGTCAGAATAGCATTACCATTACCTCTTCTAGAGAAATGTTCACTATTCAAGTATAAAGTTTAAAACTCTGTCAAAGAGAATTTCCTCATTCAAAATCTGTTTTTCTAAAATACAAAAAAAAAAAAAAAAAACCAGAGAAAACAGACCCTGCTTAGTCTCCTTCCTGACCAATTACTCCAGGTTGACAGGATAGCCAGTTTGAAAGGCAGATTAGGTTCACATGAAAGTCGGAATATTGGAATTATTCAGTAACTGAGGCACAAGAAATGTCTCCTCTCTTCCTAGTTTTATAGCATTGTTACTCCACTGAGCTGAGTCTGGGAAGAAAGTTGAGCAATCTAGCAATTTACAGTAAGCTCTGTTTTATTGCATACTTTGGAAAGTAGGCTTGTATGATATAATAGATATTCTGTCCAAAAAAATCCATTTTACTAAATTGCTACCAGGTTCAGTTTTAAATTGGTAAAGATATAACTCTTATTTAAAATCATGTTTTAAAGTGACACGAAATAACTTTTGTGTTTAAACATACATCAGAGCTTTAACCTGCAATGGTTCTGGACATTCCTAAGTGAGGTGCAACTTCTGTTTGTCCCATTAGAAAGCCAGAAATACAGTCTTTCCAGAGGTATAAATCACATGTTTTTCATTCTCAAGTATCACAAATACCACATCTTAAACCTGTCACTGGTGTTGGAAAGTATATTGGGAATAATGGAGCTCAAGCCAGTGTAATTTTAGAGAGGAAATTCTACTTTTTTACTAAAAGAAGATAGTTCATTCTAGCCTCTTGTTTCTCTGAAACATGGCAGCTGAGGGCTTTGCCATGTTAAAGAAAGCATATGTTAAAGTAATGTTCAATTACAAGCACTGACCTCAGCCTATGAAGGCATCTAATCTTCTAGATATACATAAGGTGTGCTTGAGATGGACATCTCATGCTTGAAGTTATGGAATTCCATCTCAATGGCAAAGTCCTTTTCAGAAATTACCTAAAGTTACATGAAGGATAAAGGCTACCTCTTCAACATAAACAAGGTTCAATTTTTTATTTCCATTACTATCTCCAGTAGAGATAGGACAGGAAACAAGGGAGCATCCTCCACCCTTTGAATACTTGTACACACCACTGGTATTGCCCCAATATGGACAACACAGGCTCAGCATTTCTGCAGCATCTCTCGAGAAGCTGATGGGAGCCCCAGAAAAGAAAACTATCCCACTGATCTAGAGATGCAGCTGTCTACAAAGGTGAGTACATGATGCACCAGAGAGAAAACATCTTCTACTTTCCCAATGCAAGCTGTAATTCTTTTCTTGCAGATAAAAGAAGTAAGTATCCTAACCAGATCATCATCATGGAAACATAATTTCACTGGAAATATTAAACCCATCTTACAAGAGCATTTGAACATATCTCTGATTTTCTCTAAGCCCTCAAATTCTTTGCTGGGTTAAGGCTCAAACAAGTATTATATGCAACAGAATTAATTCTGGTTTATGCATATTTGTGCGTGTGTGTCACATTGTTTAGGTCAGGTAAAATAAATGCAAAGACAAGCATGTCAGCAGCAAAGTGACCCTTTAGAAGTCCTAAAAAAATTACTCTTGCAGTCCATAGTCCAACATTTAATAATGCTGAACTTGATAAGGGATCTCAGAACCTGAAAAAGGAGATCTGAAAGGCACCTTTATAGAAAACAATTGATTTGCTTCATTTCATTGAAATGGCTAATGCTTTGATGGTTCATATTTACAATAGCTTGTCCTGTTCTTCAATGGAGTTGATATGTTGGAGTCTTTAACACCATAAACTTGATCAAAACTTCCTGGGTAATAAACAGAGCGGATTTAAGATGTGAGCCCCCCCCATCATACTACTGCAGCCCATCTGTGTGCCAATTTGTAACTAAAGACATCAAGAAATGTGTTCTTCATGCTCAGATGCCCTTGGTAGTTGAAAATAGTTCTGAGAGCTCAATATGCAAACTGGGTTCAGAGTCTGAAAGACTTCAGAGTAAAAGATTTGACCTTCTGTAGTAAAAGGCTGTATCTGGCTAAATCTATTACTGAAAGTAAAGATTTTACACACCTCAAAATGAATATGGGTTTTAAATTTTACCTGTCTTGAAAAAAAAACCCCAAATCTGAAACAAAACCAATCCCAAACTTTCTCCCTATCTTTCAGCTAAGCATAACTGTCTTTCCAGCATCCCGGAATTTCCATCAACAGGGAAAGTTTCCATGATCATACATAGCCATATTTGGGGGTGAGAGGGGGTGGTGGTTGAAGGTTTTGGCAGCAGAAAATGGAAACTTTGACTTCTTACTGTCACACAGAGAAGTATCACTCCTGCACCTGTGTCCAGCGATGGGATGTTTTGGCAGGACTTCTAGGAAGTTCATCTCATCTCACCTGTCTCTCCTCATCCTATCTGCTCAATTAATTATTTATTTTTCAAAAAGAGTAAACAAGGGGATAAACCAAAACAATCCTTTGTCTTGAAATGCTGCAATAACAGTGTAGCAACTGGATTTGAGAACTAGGCAACCACACTAAGAGCAAGGTTTCTTATCACATACTTTTACGCTGGCACATACCACTGATCATGTTTTTTGTCATGCTAAATTACAAGTAACTTTGAAATTTCAAGTGTCTATTAGCAACCTTATTTATGTCTGACTCTTGAAGCTTCCTCCTTGCTTTCCATGCCAAGGGTATTTCAGAGACTTAGAGACTACAGACTATTAATATTAGAGAAATATATTTGTAGCACTTGCTTCTCCCACATTTCACTTTGTCACTTGTTTGCTTGCAAATCACTGGAGGTACATCTCAAAGCCTATTTTCAAGTATGGAGATATGCAGATAAGTGTCAAGTGTGGTTTTCATACAGGCTTGGTGTCCACCTCCCATAAAACCAGTAACTTTATAAAGCTGGCTCAGAATCAGCCTCCATTACAGACACTTCAATAACCTCGCTTCCTTGTGTGCCTACAGACTTAATAAATTCTTTGAGCAAAACTTGGACACATTCAATATACTGCCACTAATACCTATGAACAAAGATTTCCCTTTATTCTTATCTACTATTGTTGCATTAAAAAAAAAAAACAAAACCAAAACTTTAGAAAAGGGGGAAAGAAAAAATAAAATGGCAAGCAACTTGAAAAGTTTTGTAAACAACAGAGAGGACTTCTTGCATTAAGGTCTACCCGACATGCTGCTCTGAAGTGTCTATATGGACTAGTGTTCCTAAATATGAGTAATCTTTTCCCTATTTGTGCAAGTCTAGCTGTCCTTTTGACTCTCTAATTCCATGAATTCTTTCAGAAATATGATTGATTGGATCAAAGTACAGATTTATTATTCTGCTCTTTTTCTTAAAGCAAGTTATCTGTATTGCTGGAAATGAAAACAGGTTTGTTTTCTATCAAAAGTAAGTTTATGTGCCTGGTCTTCAAAAAGACCATACTCGCTCTCTGTTATGTTGCTCAAGAAAATTAAATACATTGATGTTTAGTATAAATTTTCATAGAACAATAAAATGTAACTAATAAGAAAAGCACACATAAATACCAGAAAAAATTATAACAGTGAAATCACCTGCAAATTACAGAAAATGTCTAATCCAGGTAAGCAGAAAAAGGGGTTAAAAAAATTGCAAGAATTCAAGAAGCTCAGATGACTTTGGAAACACAGATCAAAAACAAAGAGACTGGAAGTATAATTAACTCCATTACTGCTCAGTCAAATGAAAACAGCTGTGACACCCTGTCTTATTTATGACAGTAGCAAATAGCTCTATTCCCTTGCTGGTTATTGCTGTAGGACAGCACTGGTTCTACAGCAGGTGAAATAGAAACAAGCTGCTAATATTTATGTCACTAGATCAGGTTATGGATACAAGATTTATGCAAAAGTTCTATAAAATATCCAGGTAGCTTTTATATCTTGTGCAGCAATCCTTTTCCTATAGCTAGCTAAATATCTCTTTATTAAATATGATCCTATGCTCTTAAGTTGTACTGAGGCAAAAAGGCAGCTCCACCACTGCTAAAGATGAGAATGTGTTTTCACTGCAAACCCAGATTTGTTCACTCCAAAACATAAATAAAAAGCTTTCAAAACCATTCAGTTATTTGCAAATCCAGGCCAGACTTTGTCAATTTGGAATAGGGTATGTGGTAGCTTGGTAAGAGAACTGTTTGCTGTACTTTGAAAAGCCTGTGTATTTAACAGTATGGAAAGCAAAGAAGAAAAACAGCTTTCAGATTAAAACACTTGCTTTACTAGAAAATGTCATTATCTCCTTTGGTATTAAAAAAAAATGTTCATGGGCAGATTTCCTAAAGCAGTTTTTTACCCCACTGCTTTAATCACTCTGCTTACCACACCTAATCAGTCTTCTTACTCTGACTAACTGCCCATTAAATAATGACTGAAAATAAGACTGTCAATAAAGGAGAGAAAATAAAGCAAGTAGGAAGTTGCATACTTCACTGCTAACCTTTTTATCCTCTCCTCTGCTTGTCACCTTCCCTCTTCCTAATCCCCTCCAGTTTTGATGTTACCTGCACTTCCCAACTCCACGGTGCATTGACACTTGCTCACTATCAAAATCCCTACCTGCACCCCCACAGATCCAAACCCCCTTTATTTCTCCACCCCTCTTCCATTATGGACCAGGAATTTGTTCTCTAAGCACTTCACTTTGGTCCCATGGGGCCAGATTGTCTCTCAACAGCCAGCCCCTGCCTTTCAGGGGCTGTGGGCAACCCTGACATCCCTGCCAGAAGAGGCAATCTCCTCCACCTACCCCATGGATCCCACACCACGGACCCAAGTGACAAACTAGGTCTTGATCTCTCCCCTAACATGGGCAATAACATATGCCCAAATTCTCCTTCCCACCCCTCCCAACATCATGCTTTTCCCCTTCTTTCTGGTTATTTGACATAAGGAGTATCATCAGGAGCCAGCTTCTGGGGTTTGGCTATGCTGGAACGCCTTGACAGTGCTGTGTCACCATCCCCAAGTAACACAGGAATAATGGAACAGATGAATTTGGGAACCAGACAGATGCCATGTGTCTGTGTTTCTTTGTGTTCCCCATTTGCTTAGTGCCTTCTTTTTTTTTTTTAATATTTCTCCAAAATCAACAGTGTTGATAATGTTCCCTGGGATTTTTTGGGCCCATCTACTGCACATTCAAACAAAATGCCATCAAGATGACCATGAGGGTTTCAGAGGTAGGTAGAAACAAACCTGCCCTTTTTCTACCACACAGATATGTAGTTCTAAAGGGTTCAAGATTTCCTCCTGTTTCACTTTCCCTAAAATTAATGGGCAGAAATTGGCTGAACAACTACATGTGTCTTTAGGGATTTAGTTATGCATGAGCACAGTACAGAATGTGGTGAGTTTTCCATGTGGTCTGATCACTAAACCTTTACTGGGCCTTTTTGCTCCTATTCATTAAAAACCACAGGCATATCTCTCTTTGCACTAGTCTTTAGCATCTCGACTAGCCTTGAAGACATTTTTTGATCCTTACTCTTCCAATGATTCATGGTAGCGAATACAGGAGTGAATCCCTGGATCTGGCAAAGCTGTGAGCAAAACTCCAGCTGGCCTCAGCCGTACTAAGGTCGAGCTGCTGGCAGTCCTGTGGGCATGTACACAACAGACACATTAAGACTACTTAGTACTTTAATACTAACACTGAGCTACTGTTTCCAGCTCTTCCACAACCCAGATGTTTTTGCCTCAATCTGGCAAAAAAGTTACCCAAATTTTGAGGTAATAGCTGCAGTTTTTAACTCACAAAGGGATGAATTCTTCCTGTGTTTACTTCCTGCAGGATGGAGAAGCAGTTCTAGATGCTCATAGGAAATAAGAATATAGTAAACATATTTCTAGCCTATTTCTTAGGCAATAAAATTACTCATTCCTGCCTAGTACAAAGGCTTAGACCCACAAGGAAATTTGTACAAGCAATGCAAATCACAGAAGTGGTAAACACATGCTTGGATTTGGACCTCAAATCAAACTCTCCCAAACCTCATTGAGATCCCAAATGATTTCCCTGCCTCTAGGAGAAACCCTGCATTTCTTGGCTTTCAGCCTCCTTGCAGCTGCAGCACCATCACAGCTGTGAAGGCAACACACAGTGGCCAGCTGTGGTGGCAGGGCTGGGCTTCCCACGGAGCCATCCCTGAGAACGCTGCTCTGAGAGCTCTTGGACATCCTGCAGCATCCCTGGCAGCCACAGCCACCTGGAGCCTCTTGTCACTGAGAAAACTCAAAAGTGGGGGTTTTAATTTCAGCTTTGAGGAGACAGTCAGATTCTAAAACTTGCTATGAAATTCCATTTTTGCTTCCTCTGGGTGAGTTATTCTGTTGGTAGGAAATTGCCACCAGTTCTAGGGAGCTGCCCTCTGTAGCAGCCCCCAAGCTTGGCAAAGCACAGAAGACCCAGAGCACAGTGAAACTGAACTGGTCAAAAGAAGGGCAGGGTATAAGGGAACACAGCTGGCAAGGCTGAATCCATTGGAATCTTAGATCAGGAATCCTGCACAGAGAGGGCTGGTATCCCTCAGAATTTAAGGAGCCTTGCAACCTGTTGGACAAACAGATGTAGGAGCATAGGACAACTAAGGTACCTCAAAAGATGCCAGGAACCCAGGTTTCGGTTGCTGGATCAAGTTCTGAGAGCTGACAGTGAGTCCTGGACCACTGTGCAGAAAAACATCCTTCTCTTGCCTTCTGCAAAAGGTTGTGCCAAACCCAAGAATATGGCTGACATGGTAATGTGAGTGCTGAAACTGGAGAATTCATCACTGCATCTCTCTTTCTATTTTTTTAGCTTGCCAAGAGCATGACTAAATGCTTTCCTCTATTATAATAGCAAAATCAGACGATCCTGAAATTTACTGATGAGGAAGCATATGAGGCTACACACAACCAGCATCAGAATAAACAAAAATAATCTTGCAGCCTTAATGACAGGTTCACTTATTTTGGCATATCTTCCCAAATTTGGTCTATAACCTAAAGACAGTCAGTGTTTAAAAATTCAACACAAGAAATACAGGATACCCTGGCACAGTTCTGCTGATCTTTCAGCAACATAATCAAGAGAAGAATGCAGTCTATGAGGTATTCATATTTTTAGAATTAAACAGTTGTTGCCTTAAAATAAGTATGATGCCATTTGATAAAATTTATCCAGAGAGTAGAAATATAATAGCACTTCAAATCAAAACACAGGAGCTAAGAATAAAATTTAAAAAAACACATTAAAAACATACTGTACTTAGTTATAAAAACAGCTAAATGTCAGTTTATCTTTCTGTATAGGAATATCTTTAACCTGCAAAACACTACAAGAATATTTTGTCTTTGCTATAAAGAACTATATTAACTCTATTTTGTGAAAGGAAAGGAAAAAAAAGATTTTTAATTAACAGCTGGAAATTGCTTATTAACCTCAAAATAAATTAATTTCTTTATCTGTCCCTAGCCCACATCACTGAGATGGCAATAGTAACTAAAAAACAGATAAACTGTTAAAAAAGTCCATAACTTAATGCACACAGGCAACCTGAGTTCTTAAGTGTGCAGTGATAGAGCTATTAAAAACCATCACTCTGATAAGATTCTGCTTTCAAGATGAGACCTCATATGCCAACTTTCAACAGAGAGTGATTTCTTAAAGTCAAGCCATAAACCCTAAAACTGGGATTTCATGGCGACACTATAATTTATAATACTTCTGCAGTTTTCAATTATTCAGATGCTCATGGCCCAACAAATTGAATAATGAATGGAGTAATGAATTGAACCCTGACAAGATGATAACAGAAAATATTATGAGTAGTCAATACACAGTGGAAACCACTTACAGAAAGATCCCTCAAAGAAACAACTTGTTTGAAGGACACATTTTCTCTTGAAATCCGAAAGACTTGCGGGAAAATGTGTGCAGGAGTTGCCATTAACAAATAACCACTGAAGGCATAAACCTGCAGAACTGCAGTATATTTCTAGTGACCGAACTGTGAATCATAATCATAAATATACCAGTTATATTTTCTGTGGATGTAGGTTATGCATTTCATTATTGCTTTTTTTTTCTTCCCTCTAATGCCACAGAGAGAGAAAAAGAATGGCCATATAAATTCTTAAACACTTTAGCTGCAGGCTTAGCCTTGGAGGTGTGATGATATTCCACAGATGCTAAAGCACACAGGTCTTAACAGCATTTAATACATTTGCATCCACACTGCAAGCCAGAAGCATAAATAATAAAAACGATAAATATACTGTTCAGAAATGGTGAAGGTAATGCATGTTTGTATCTCCCAGCTAGTATTTAAAGGAGAAGTGCAGGCAGCCAGCAAATGCCATGTTAAAAAAAAATTACACAGCTTTTGAAAAAATAAAATGAAATAAAATCAACAGAACAAAAACCTCCAACCTAAAACCAGATTCAAACAAAGCACCATTCTGCATTAGCAAAGAGGTAGCTTATCCCATATATTGAAATTTTATGAGATATTGATGGTTTTACACGAAGGTAAACAACACTGCCTTCCAAAAGTGCCCCCAAACTTTATGCCAAAAATCAAAATAAGCCTTTTATGGAAGACTGGAAAATACTGGGCAAACTATAAGAGAAAAAAATACTGACTCCATTTAGAGTAGGTCCAAGCACAAGGCCAGTTATTTGTGGCATGTTTTGCTTGAATCCACACTTGGTCTTCAGTGCTGGGTCAACACTTTTACTGGGTTCACCCCAAAGACCCAAATAGCTGTAAACAGTGTAAAAGCTGGAAATAAACTCAACAGCTCCCGACCCTTTGTGATTGTACTTGTGTACAACCTACGCTGATCCAGCAAAGAAAATTAGGTTTGAGAACCCTCTGAGCTTAGTTGATTTGATTAAAAAAAAAAAAAAAAGATAAAAAGGAAATTCTGAAGTCTGGATGTTTTATATTCAATACTCAAGTATTACAGTGGAGAAAGAAGTGTCTTTATTTCTGTCAAGTAGTGAAAATGCCTATTTCCAGCATTCTGAATTAAAACCCCACAACCTGGAACCAATAGCCAGGTGGCACAGCTCACCTTTCAGTAACACCTCCAGGTGCTCTGTTCCTGTATGGACACCTCTAACGTGCAGTGACAGTTCATCAGTTGGGAAAAGTAGATCTATGTTTCAATCTCCAAAACGGGCAGAAGTCCCACCAGGTGCAGTTGCCAGCTCACATCCCTTTCAGAAGCTCCCACACTCTCCCATCTGTATGAACTCACCCCAGACCACCTCAGTAGTGGGGTATGGCTGGGGTCCAGTGTGCACTTAGCCCAGACCACACATGCAAACCCATCTCTGCTTATTGACTTAAAAGGAAGATTTAGTCAGCTCTCAGCACCGAGATGATCCTGTTCTTAGGTCATGGAGAAATGTTACAGCCTCCGCTGTAACACTGTAAATCCATAATTACCTACATGGATGGAAGAAATAAGCACATATAAATATGTAAACTGTGGGTATACAATTTTTCTGTATTGTTTTCCTCTCATAATAGAGGGAAAGTCAGTTATATTTGGACATTTGGATCAGTGCAAACACTGAAAAGGCAAGCCTGTATTAAGAATGAATGGGCTTAGAAAATGAGAAATGAGACGTTGTGACAAAATCCTGTAACTACACTTAAAAATTCACATTTTTATTTCAGCATTTTCAGCACCCTGCTGAAACTAAGTGTCCTCCAATCATATCATAAACATTAAATTGCACCCTTTGTCTTTTCATTTTTCTTCAAAAATTTGGTTTTTAACAGGTCTGTCACTGTTCTTTTTCCATGAGCATTTTTCCCCCTAGTATTTAACTCTTCAGCTGTGGCAGCTTGCATTGCTTATCAAATCCAATATCCCATAATTGAAACCATTATCTAGCCATAAAAAGACATTGATTTGTGTTTACTATTAATATTTTACAGTTTAAAGCATATTTACCTCACCAGAAGTATGATTTGGTGGTCGATTCTGACATCCTAGCTCATCCTGAGCTGCTGCAATGAAGCCAGCGGAACTGCAAGACAGTGCAGCACAGGGGTATGATTCTTAACCAAAGACAGAAACTTTTGAAGAACTTTATTTTGAATTATTCCTGTCATTCTTAGGCTTAACTGCTACTGAAGGCAGTGGGAACTGCTCTAGAAAAAGCCTAGTAACCAGTTTAATACAGACTCAAATTGTGCTCACCTTCCTTTGTTTCCCTACTTCATAAAGCAGCTGTGAACTGGAGTGCTACAAGGAAAAACATGCAGAGCTCTTGCAAAGGATATGGGAAAGCTCTTTGCAAAAAGTCTGACTTGGAAATCGTCTGTCTCACTTGAAAATGAGCCTCCTGAACAGATATTCAGCTGTTCTCAAAGGGATGCTTCAGTAAAGACATCTAAATTTTAGCCCGGTACCTCCAGTATAATTTTGGTATGGTGGAGCCCTGCCCCCACAAGGTGGGGACTTTAAGGAAAGATTTAAGGTCAGGGACATAACATTTAGAAAATGTCAGCCAGTTGCTAACAGAGAAAAATCACCTAAAATATGTATTTCTGAAGGAATTGCACTGCTAGAACTTTTTTACAGTGGCATTTTCTTCAGCTGGGGCCTGTGATATTCTTTAGAATCTTTGATTTTTTTTAATAGATTGCTTTTCTCCCATAGGAAAAGCACCTCTATATCTTCAGTACTGGTTTGTATTCCTCACCCTTAGTCTGGTGTCTTTAAGAAATAAATTTCCTTCATGGAAAAAACATCAGTCCTATGTGGAGAGTGAAGAGCCCTGGGCAAGACTCTTGTCTTTATTTACTCTGAGACACTGGAGTACCTCCCCTACAGAGACAGGCTGAGAATGTTGGGGCTGTTCAGCCTGGAGAAGAGAAGGTTGTGTGGAAACTTCATAGCAACCTTCCAGTACCTCAAGGGGCTACAGGAAACCTGGGGAGGGACTCTTCAACTGTAGAGACAGGACAAGAGGCAATGGCTTCAAACTGTGAGATAGGAAACTTAGTTTAGATATACAGAATAAATTATTTTCTGTGAGGCCAGTAACTTATTGGAACAAGTTGCCCAGGGAGGTTGTGGATGCCCCATCTCTGGGAGTTTTCAAGGCCAGGTTTGATGGGGCTCTGGGCAATCTGGTCTAGTGGAAGGTGTCCCTGCCCATGGCAGTGGGCTTGGAACTAGATGTTGTTTAAGATCCCTCCCAACCCAGACCATTCTATGATTCTATCTG
This sequence comes from Bombycilla garrulus, assembly GCA_013400315.1. NCBI lineage: Eukaryota > Metazoa > Chordata > Aves > Passeriformes > Bombycillidae > Bombycilla > Bombycilla garrulus. Next base: position 584,955 of record VXBU01000554.1, on the reverse strand, counting down.
CACAGCCCGTGTATCTGGGCTTCCATTAAAGAGTTTGGATTAGAAATTACTAAAAAATAAAATAATATAAAGGTAATTTTTTCTGATCCTTAGCCCACACATTAGAAATAATATGAAAGGCACTAAAACAGGGGTAATATTTAAATTCCGTAAAGATTAATGCTCCAATATTCCAAAAACATGTTGGGCTCTCCAAACAAAAGACATCTTGTACTTGTAAAATTGCTATTTTATTATAATTCCAGTACAATAAATCTGTACAACAAATCTTCATCACAAAACCTCAGCTCCTCTAGGGCCTAGCACAACTTGCTGCTGGTGTTTCAGGACACATATCCTGGAACAACATCAGAGTGGTTCAGTCATTCTCCCCTCCCTACACACCACAGAGCAATATTTATGCTAGTAGCTTATGCAGACACTAATATATGGGTTATCAGCATAAATCCACTGCTCAGTATGGGGAAAAACCTCTCATTCACTTAATGGCTTCTAAAAGCTCAAAACTGAAATTATTCCTGAGATTGCTACCTTATCTAGCAGCTCTGGCTTCTCCAAGATCTAAAACATTAGATGAGCCCCACAAATCAGACAGGGGCAGCACCACTGCCAAATCCTAGCTATATGAATTTCATGTTTCCCACTCAAAAGCATAGCCTGAGTGCCTAATCCAGCTAGTTTAGGCATACACTGCACCTCTCTTCTCAGCTGGCTCCAGGATGCCGCACCATGGAGCTGAGCATGGCTAAGCTGACAAAACAAATACCTCCTTTTCTTGTTTGATGGGGAAGTGCTGCAAAGCACGTAGGTATCATCATGAAATGAACAGGCTTCTAAAATCAGATGTTATTTAACACCCCTTTCAACATGTTGCTTTTTAAATTTCTGCAAGGGGAGGTAAAAACAGCTGTGCTGAGAAAGGAGGGGTTTACTGCAAGTGCTGAAGGATACGTGTCCTTGCTCAGAGCCAAACACTGAGGCAACACCAACGGTGACTCCAGAGAAGTGCAGGGGATTCTAAGGAGCTCCCTTTGGTTGAGCTCACCCTTGCTTTGATCGTTGTTTAATTATCCCTACTAAATATTTTTCTTTTACTTCAAGAGCTCCTGAAGGTAATCCAAAGGGTATAGGTCATGTTATTATCCACTGAACACACACACACATTGATACTCACACAAGAGAAACAACAAAATCAGTAACGGCAATGAACTTCTGGTACAAAACAAATGGAAACATGGGGTGACAATTTGACATGAGGTAAAGATTCACTCTTTCTTCTACAGATCCACTCTCAATACAAGTATGTTCCTTATCCTATGCCTCTCTTCCAATAGTCATCAGTGCTTACTGTGAATGATAGTTCCTGTAGTCTTCAAAACAACAGAGCTTGTATGGCAAGCCAAATTCACTTATGCAAAACTACTGGGATTTTGGGGGCTGTTTTGGTTTGGTTTTGGTTTTGGGGGATAGACACAAAAAGACACTTTCTATAAAGACTGAAAGTGACTCTAAGTAGATTGTTTTTAGCTGCCTACGGACTTAACATGATTCAGCACACCAAGAGTCCACTTCTTGGCCAAACCAGACCTTAGAGTCCTTGCCCTCCAGTGGTGAGAAGACATGCCATCATCCCAAAAGCAGTCTAGTCTCCTGGAAGTTCCCTAAACTTCATTCAAGCTTAAATGTCAAATAAACCTAGTACTGGTATTTTGCACGACTATTAATATCATCAGTATCTAACAACTTGATGCATGTAATTTATCACAAATTTTAAACATTTCTGTAGGAACTTCTATTTTATAGTATTGACACATCACTGGTAAAACTTGTTGCTTACACGGTGGAATTAAAAATTGAAAATTCCAGAAACAAAAAGGCAAGCATTATTTAAAGCTGCAAAAATTATTAAAAATATTCTGCTAATACCTTTCTAATTGTTAAAGAAAAATGAAATGCTAAACTATGTTTTATTAAAACATAGCTTCTGTGGTATCTTATTTTCCATAAGATTATCTCATGTTTCATTTCACTAACTCTGAAAACACTGCTGGAATTAACTATAAAATAGGAAGCAGTTTGAGTTTTTAAAATCATGCTTCACAGCGAAATTTACTAATCCAGTTAAAACTGCATCACTTCAAAGCCTAATGTGTAAAACATTTTTATCTCACTTTTGACTTACAGAGCATACTGACTTAATCTACTAAATGCACAGCTCCCACTCAGTGACAGCCTGGTTTGGAACAGATTCCTTTATCTTTGGAAATCTATAGTGTCACTCAAAAATTACTTTAAAAATGCATGCATATCAAGTCAAATGCTGGACTCAGTGGGATTCAATGAATTTAAACCACTGCACTGCACCTATGGAGCATTTTGCTGGATGAGAGCTGTACAAAAATATCAACACCTGGATTAAAGAATAAGCATTCATAAAATAAATCAAAATTTTAGCATGGTTCTAACTGCTTTAAACTTAGATAACATTATGTACTTGGACAATCACGTATGAGGAACACATACCTGGCATTTAGCAGTATGTGTGGTTGGAATCTGCCTGCAATGGGGATGGGGACATGGACATCTGATGGACAACAAACAATGTTAGTTTTGGAGACAGGGATCAAAAGGAAATGTGAGTACCTCCAGTTTCACTGAACATTATATGCAGAACCTGAACACCACCTGCAAAATTCTCTTCTTTCTCTGCAAACAGACTATCAAGACAGGGAGAATATTCTTACTGGTATCTTAAAAGTCACTCTCCTATGGCTGAAAGCTCTCTGCGTGGCAGAGAAAGTATTCTGCCTTTTGCTCTTTACCTGTCATTTCACACACCTGGGCCCATCAAGGCCTTCTCTTGTCACAGAGACAAAGCCCAGTGCTGAAGGACTGCAGAGACAAAACCGTCATGATTTCTGTGGGACTCAGTTCTGAACACTTAACATCCTCCCTTGCTGCTCTCCAGGAGGTCAGGCTCCAGGAGAAGTCAACAAAACACACAGAAGCATTTGCACATTTGAGAGGTATTTTTTAAAGAGTAAAATAAACAAGGAAGGTGGAGGAAAGCAGAGGAAAAGCTTCCTCTCTGATCATTAGAGTAAACCCAGTTCTTGGCACACTATGGGAAATTAGTAGCTTTTAAAAAAGGGCTTTTAATTGCTTAATCTAAGTAATGTGGACAATGGCATACGTGTTTTATTTTAGGGTCTATCTAGCCCACTCAGAAAATGTAATGGACCTAATTTTCATTTAGTATAGGTCTGTGCAGTTCCTAAAACATCTAAATGGCTATTAATTTAATCAGGTAATTTAACTATAGCTCTAGAAAAGGCCACCAGCTAGTTGTCACGCAATGATTATGAGGATGACATTTCTATCCCATGATGCCAGAGGCAGACTTTGATACATCATTTTCTTTTTGAAGGTTAAACTCAGATAACCTGCCTTTGGCATTTAATTAGCTACATATTAAACACTCTTTTAATAATAAAATGATTAAAAATTTTATTGCTTCTCAAATGAGGCCCTTTTAGATAGATTTAATGACTTGGTTAGAGCACTGTAGTTTGTGAACCAAACCTTAGTTAGACCAGTATATAGTATAATGATATGCTTTACAGCTTGCAAAATCTGTATTTTATTCAAATGACTGCCATAATCATTTTGGGTAAAACTTATAATGCATTCTTCTGTATTTTTAAGTCTAACTGTTAAATGTCATTGAAAAGTAACTGAGAACCAGCTGATTTCAGGATTTAAAGAAATGATCAAATTCAGGTAGTTACATTAAGCTGCAGCAGGATTAATGTACTGTATTTTATACAGGAATTGTTTATCCTTTTAAAAATCTTTTTTTTCACAGTTCAGTATCTGTAAAAAAAACCCTCATGTTCACCTAGCAATGATAAAAAAGTGTGAAGTGGCTGACAGTCTCCACTCTTTATTTGGTATAAAAATGTTAGCAATTTAATGTAAACTGACACCAAAAAAAGATAATATTTTTCCCATTCCTCCATGGTAATAGCAGTGTCATGACTGCAAAATAGCTGTAAAAATAATAATTCCATGGGCTGTGCTCACAGAGCAAGTAGTACTATAAGGCAAAGCAAGTACATGGCATTTAAGAATATATATATGTTTTATCTCTGTGTGTATATGGATTTCTCTCTATACTTAAACCAAAGTAGCGCCTTATCTACAGATTAAGGTAATTATTAAAGCTCAAATTTTTGTGGCCAGAAGTTTGGCCTGCCAAAATCTCATCACCTTCACAGCCAGAACTAGGTCATGTCCTCACAGGCAGTTAGTTACTGGCAGAGACGCATAATGTAGGAATCAACCTACCATCCAGTCCCCTTAAAAGTGGTCCCTCAGGGAAGAAGTACATTGTCAGGACAGCTGGATAAAGAGAGAAGTTCATCTCAAAGTCTGTCAACCTAGCACTTTTCATGGGCATAAAAATGAAGGAGAAAAAACAAGAGCAAACTCAGTGAAGAACTGAAAAGTGATATCGTTTAAGCTGTACTGCCTTGTTTCCAAGTCTTGGAAAGATTTCTCATGGCTAGGACTCTGCTGGAAAAAATAGTTTTTCCTCAACATCTACTCAACCCAGTTGTGACAAAGCTGGAGCCTTTTCAAACCTGCCCTTTAGAAGCAGGAAGGACAGATTATTTCCTTCACCAAGATCTATTTGAGAAAGAATTGGCCATCAGAATTGTGGTTATGCTCTTTTAGTTTTCAAACTGTCTTCATCTCTATCCAGATGTAAATTAGGACAATCTACAAGTTACTCTGCTTACAGACACAGCTGAGATGCCAGTGGGAGTAGAGATCTGCTTCTCCCTGCTCTTCCCAAGTCTCCTGTGCCAGAGCAGGCATGCACCAGTGTCCTTTTCACCACTCTCATCCACACCATTTAGCACCTTGGTTTAAAATGAGACACTACAAATCTCTAGATCAGGGCAGGTGTTTGTGCCAGGGCCACAAGCACGTCACCAGTGCTCTGGGCAGCCTCTCACTCAGAGAGGGTTTATGCCATGGTGGTACATTGGCCTGGCATGTCCCTGGAATTTGTAACCACCAGCCTGCCTAGGCTGTTGCTTGACCCTGGTTGCTGCTGTTGGACTTGATCTGCTCCTCTTGTTCAGGTACTGTGGGGCTGAGGAATTTCTGCCTGAGCTCTTCTCTCTCTGTTACCATTGCCCCTGTTGTCATCAGCCCTTGGGAAGCAGCCAGCTCCTGCTGCTTCTGGGCAGGTTACTGGTGTCTTGGTTTTGAAAGACAGGTGTCTGCCAAGGAGCTTCTCTTGGAATAGAGGATGTAAATCCCCTCCCTCCAAATTATTAAAAGGGGCTCTCAGGCAAAGATATGAGAATAGGAATAACATGCATATGTTATTTAATATGTATAAACAAAATAAAGTAAAACAAAACCCAACAAACTACAACCTAATAGGAAAATTAGAACAAGATGCAGTATTAAACAAAAAAACCAAAATGTGACAGTTAGAATACAACCTGACACCCTGTCAGTCAGGGTGTTGGTAGCAGTCCAGTTGGAATGGTGGCTCCAGTAGTGCTCCTGGAGTGACAGATGGTTCTGCTGAAGCAGAGATCCTGTAGAAGGGCAGAGTTTTCCTCCAATGGTCCAGTGGTGATGTAGAAGGGTCTGGTCCTTCCTCTGGGAATCCAGTGGGAGAGAAGGCTGCTCCTCCAGAAATCCAGTAGAAGGCAGATGCCTGTTCTGTCCAAACTCCCAGATGATATCCAGGTGGGAATGCTTGGCTTCTCCCCCTGGGCAGAGCTTCTCACAATGGGCTGATGTCATTCTATGAGTCATGGGGTGGGTCCTTAATGGCCCATTAAACAGGAAATGGCTCCCAGAGGGAGTTATCTACGACTCATGGGGCAAGGCATTGATGGCCCATTAACAGGAGATAGTCCAGGGGAGGAGGCAAGGAAAACACTGCCCCTTCTGGTTTCAACAGTTAATGAAGATGGAGATAGAACACATACCTTCTGGCATATTTTTACATTGTAACCTAGGACAACTGGTCAGTACAAAATGCTGGGCTGTGGTTTTGTGGCTTGTTGAGTTTTTTTGGTAGGTTTTGGTGGTGGGTTTTCTTTATGCCTGGCCAGTCTGACTCCTGGTAACTGTCGAGAGTTCCTGAGGATGGTTTCTTGCTGATGTATGGACATTGATAGCATACACCCTTACAGATTTTGTAAGGCCAAACCTCATTTCAGTGTTTAAGATGCCTGCATGCCCAAGCATATGAAATCTGTAAAAGTGGAACAGGGGCTCTGCACCTCACTTGATGGTTGCAGCACCAAACCCGTGAGATGAGATAAAACTTTAGAAGCACTGTCCTGATAAACCAAAAGTAGTACCATATAGTCATTTACATTTTATAACCTGGACAGAGGACCACCACAGAAATGTTTCTAGTAGAAATTTTAGTAGATCAAAGAACAATGACCAGATTACCTGCTCTTGAGGCAAAAGGAAAATATGTAAAATACCACCATTTCACTTCACCCACACGTTAGTAAAATGCTGTTAAGCCACTGAGAAGCAGAGCCACGTACCAGGAAGTAAAGGTTTTAGAGACTATTTCTTCTCATATGTAGCAGACACGTTGCTTCAAGAGACTGTTTATCACTGGGGAGATGACATTTGCATTGTTGCCTTTGCACCACCCTTTTGTGAAGGGTGGGAGAAAAAAATATCTCAGTTTGTCTTCAAGCAGGTACACATTCCCACTCCAGAAGAATGATGGTGAGGAAGAAGACAGGCCAAGGATTTTCTGAAGTACTAGATCTACAAGCATGTAAGGACAAAAANAAAAAAAAAAAAAAAGAAAAGCAGTCTTTCTAGACTTTTTTTAAAAATCCATTCTAAGCACGCCTTCCAACACTGATACTTTTTCCAAGACAACTTTAGTTTTTTGTTGTGGAAGTTGAACCTTGCTTTTCAAACCACCTAACTGCAAGCTATTGTTACTTGAAAGAAGAGCAATAAAACAAGCAGCAAATCTGCCTTAAAATGCAAATTTCCTCTTCCAGTCATGCATGTGCCTGCTCTGAGATCATGCCCACCTTCTGCAAAAATTCCTCGGCATATCAGCTTCCATATTCTCATTTTTCTTTGTGAATAATGGCTGTCCCTTTTCTTATGTTACACTTCTGTGCCCAGCTATTCAGTTTCTGCACAGGGGAAAAAGATATGATCTTAACATCATGGGATGATACTCCAGTTTATTATTTTGCTATGCATCTATGCTGCAGGTGATCTAGTGAGTGAAGAAGATTCAGGCAACATTCTCTCTTTTTACTCCTGTTTTGAAATTATGCAGAATTTTCACTCTTTGAGTTCTATAAAAGGACTTTCTAATGCGGTGGATTACATGGCCAAGGATTAAATCTATGCTGAAATACACATTTTTAGTCCTTCTGTGCCTCTTGCAGTGCCAATCAGGACTAGTCAATGAGAAAACAGGTCAAAAGCTGTCCCCCAGCAATGCCACCAAGCAGGTACTTGGGTAAAAGCCCGAGTGCAGGAAACTGCCTCCCTGCAGTGATGGTCACATTCCACCCAACTTATTCAAATATATCAATTATAGCTAAGCCAAAGGATTGTATTAACGGTGCCATATTAATGGTTAAGCCAAGGTAGCCACTTGTTACAATCAAATAAAACTTTTCATTTTCTCCTGCGCATGTGATCTCACTCTCCTTTATACCCTACAGAGTCAGTTCATAACACCAATAAACATCCAACTTGGCAAGAAGGAAGTTTTCTGATTGCACAATCAGCAGAGCTGGTTCCCTCAGGGATCTGAAAAATCCCAGAGCTGGCCTAAGGGAGCAAAACTGCAACTGGGACCAGGATCGTCTCCTTCAACAACAGGGAGCCTTTTGCTGTCATCAAATTATGTCCTAAATAGGAAATGAAACATAAAAACACCTCTCTAGCACTCCTTCAATAGAAAGACAAAACACAGCTGTAATTCATTGAGAAAAGGTAGTGATCCAACTTTGTAAAAATCATAAGGCAATCACATAACAAGACTATAAACATTGCAGTATGACCACATGATATTTGATGACACAAAGAGATTTGGGCTTGTACCTTACACTTTAACTCCAAGCTACCTGCAAAGTAGTAGCAAATACAAAGTGTATCTGAAAACAAATTATACTGTACTCAGAAACTGGAAGAACTGCAAATATTCAAAACCACATTTCTAATTATTATTTAAAACCACCCACAAAAACAAAGCCCAAAGCTCTGCATGTGAAGTTATAAGCTCATCCCATGGTTAAGAACTGGGCAAACTAACTATTTGAAAGAGAAAGGACAGTAATAGCACTATGCCAGCAATGTACAACACTTGAAAATAAAAAAAGGAAGATTAGATGCTTCCATACAAAAGCATTTACCATGAGGTAAATGAATTTTTCTTTGACTTCAATGGCATTTCTGTGAGGAGTGAAGTGTCCCAATTTAAGAGATTTTTTGCTAAGATAATTTGAGACAGAAAATAAAGCTACTAGGATTCCGAGTTTACCTCCAAAAACCATATGAATTAAAATAATAATAATAAAAAAAAAAGAGTAATCTTTGGAATCCCAGGATTGGTACCCCATCATTTGCAGAAGAGTACCTGGTTCCCTATCTCATTTTCTATACATAGAAATATCCCCTTCCTAGTATTACAACACTTATCAGATTTATATTTGCTTACAATTTTTTCTTTAGGAAGTAGAAGGTGGTCAAAGCCACTATGAACTTGATACTTGTGAAGAAGTCCAGTGAAACTATACATATAGTTTTATTCTTCATTTGGAACCTAAATAAATAGAAAACACACAACTATAAAAAAAAACTGGACAATGTAGAAGACTTTTATATTCAGAAAGATACATGGTTTGACCAATGAAAGTTTGACATAATTGTTTTAAAAATATTTACTGTTTAAAAAGTTAAAGTCACACTATTAGTTTAGCATCACTATTTGTGATTTGAAATACTGGAAGTCAAGAAAAGATAATACAAATAGATAGCATTTTTACATTTCAATATTCTTTAGCTCTGAAACTGATAGTGAAGTTTAGCGGTTTTCAATCCCTGGGATTTTTTAAGTACATCTTGGCAAGCCGTTATGCAATTTGTATTGCTTTTCTTTTAGAGAATGGTTTTGTGGCCAGAGTTAGAAAGCAGCTGACTGAGTTCAGAAGACAAATACTGGTTTAGAGTTCCACATATTTATAGCATGTAATGCTTCTGACAGAATGAAAACAAACCCAAGAAAGCATAAGGTTGTTAAGTTTTTGTCATGTTTTAACCCCACAAGCACTCAAGTCCCATATAGCTGCTCACTCACTCCCCCACCAGTGGGATCAGGGAGAGAATCAGGAGGGTAAAAGCTGGAAAATCCATGGGTTGAGATAAAGGCAATTTAAGAAGGGAAGCACACAAGCAAAGAAAAAGCAAGGAATGAATTCACTGTTTCCCATGGGCAGGCAGGTGTTCAGTAATGTCCAGGAAAAGCAGGACACACCCCATCACATTCCAAAGTCACCTCACAAACAGAGCATCCCTTTTATATGAAGTTCTGGTTCAGATCCATAAGAGCTTCTAGCAGTTAATGGATCACCACGAAAATAGGAATCAGGATGTGCTTTCTTGGAATGACTCTATCTAACCCCAAAATTACATTTTCTCTTCAAAGTGGGTGGATAGATTCTACTGAATACTACTTGAGTGAAACTAGTTTATCCATATTGATTCATATTTAAATTCATATTATTTTTTCTACTATCCTGCATATGAACTCAGAATTATGTGTACAATTTGTTCCTGAGCCCAAAGCTTCATGACCAGAGACAATGAAACAATATACTCTTCCACCATATGCTGTGTCCTGTGCCAAAAACACCTGATCCTTTTGTTTCGTTCCTGGCTAAGTGTCCAAAATAGTAAAGAAATTATCACTTTTAAGTGTTTTAAATTATTGGGAAAATTTTGATCAGACATTTGTCTCATACAGAGTGATGAAAGACCAAAGCAGACTGCCTTTGTGGCAATAATGACTCAGGAGTGTCAAGGAAGTGATTCACCTTCTGGTGATAATCCCATTGACCAGCCTCAACCACTCTTCATCTCCAACAGTAACTCCAAAGAGGAAAGCTTTCCACACAGGTTACATATTCTCAGCAGGAGTGTGCTGAGTTCAGCTGCTGTCCTCAGCCACACATACAAGATGCAACACTGCAATTTCATTTCAGAATTTTCACTGAAAATTCTTTGCCTGTAAGAGTCCTTGTTGCAGAAGAAAAGTTCAGTGTGCCCAGTGGAAGGGAGCATTTCCTCCACTGAGGAATAAATTACTGGTGCAGAAGGCCCAAACAGAAATTGCTGTATTTATATATATATATATATATATACATATAAACTTCCCACAGACATGTACAGCTCTTCCTGTGTAGGGTAACATCAAGGACTCTTGCTTTTACAAAATCAAATAAAATGCAGCTCTGCCTGAAACTACTTCCTGCAAAGCACAGGAGCTTTCCCTTCGTTATGTCCTGTGTGAAGTACATGAAACGTTACTCCCTGCCCGCACAACCCCAAAACTCAAAGCTGTTGTTTCTCTGTACACTTGCTGCTTTGCTGTCTCCCCTCAAGGGCACAATCTTGGGGGTTTCATGGAATTTGTATGAAAATGTAACGCCTTCCGGCTCTTTCATTGATGTTATGCAAAGTCAGTATTCTCCTCTCCAGAATTTAAAGCATACCCAGTGGAACTTGACAGGTAAGGGAGGGTAGGTGGAGGAAGGTCTTAGAGGTCTGAGAAAGCGAATATAATTTACAACGCCTAAACCCATAAAACCTCATTAAATATGTAAAGGCAGCAGACCTACCAGGAGAGGAAACTGGGTAGGGCTGGCCCCAAGCACAGAGGACACGCTCTGCAGAGACTCCCTGGTGACCTTCAGTGGGGAGAGAGAGGACTGTGTGCCAGGGAGCTTTCCTGCACTGTGGCTCAAGTCCTGTGGGATGCTCTCCAGCAAGGTGAGCTGCTGGGAAACCTCTCCATTCACCTTCCCCCTGCACCAGCAGGGGATGAATCCCACTGCCACGGATGAAGTGTGGGGTCTGTGTGTATATTTGCCCGTGGTACCATTCCTCTGCTGGCAGGAGGGATTGCTGGGGTAAATGAGAAATCATTACTCGGTTGCACTACATTTAAAAACCATTTCTGTGAAGTGACCACGACTTTTTTGCAGTTTCTGCTATATATCTGGTTATCTAGTGTTTTGAGCATGTAAGTAGGGCATAGGAAATGTAGCTGTCCTGTGAACTATGATCCACCACAGCCCAGGAAAGCCCATCATTGGGCAGAACTAACCCTTGTCTCTCATTAAATTCCTCCCCAAGTCCTCTCAAACCAATTATAAGAAGAGCATTATTAAAATGCTAAGTCTAGGAAATGCTCAATATTAACAAAAAAAAAAAAAAATTCGGGCAAATGCTGGTTTGGGACTTTCCCAAGCATGTCACACTCAGTCTGCAGATGGGGCCCACTTCTATGGTCTAGGAACAGAGTGTTTTTAAAGATCCCACACAGACAGGTACAGAGCCAGATCCTATACTTCATGTGTTAAATCATATGTCCATTGGTCAAGAAACAAGAACCATTTCCAAAGATTTTAAAATGCCCAGTGTTCTCTAAAAGGAGGGCCAAAAACTATAATTTACTGTGACACCAACTGAAATCCATCCTTCTCATTTTAGTTCCTTATCTTCTTTTTCCCCCTCTTTCTCCTTTCTGTTTCAGTGGAAAAAAGAAATATTCCATCTTAAGCATGGCACTCAGCCTTCAGCTTTACTATGAATAGGAAAAACAAATGCTCAAAAGAAATTTACCTGGCTCTATGCAGGTCTCTAAAACACAAGACGCAGTGAAAGAGCTGTCACAAATCTTACTGCAAGTATAAAAAAAGCTCCAGGGTTTTTCTTTTGCATGCTTCACATCTAATCAATTTACAGCCTGACAGTATTCCTAGAAAACCTTCTTTTTCACTGTATAAAGGCCTGGTATTGAAGCATTTTTGAGTGATAATTCAATAGGATTAAATTACACTCATGTGACAGCTCAACCTCACTAATGAGGTACATTTCAGTAAACTGTTGACAGAACTGTCTGGAAGGCTTCTTTAATTTACCAACATGTAACAACATGGGAAAAGCATTAGTCAACTAGATGAAGATGAATAAGCACCGGGGTCTGGGGGCATTTTGCATTAACACATGACAACCTAAAAGTGTTTTTGTCATTTGCTCTTTTTAGCCCAAGGCAGTCACTGAATAACTGGTACCTGTTAGTGTGATTGACTTACCAAAGCAACAGAAGGGATTGTATTTACAAATGTCTGTATGGAAAACAAGCCAGAAAAATGTCTTCCTTCTTTCTTAAAAGATAACAGTTGTTCTGTGGGAAGATGTCTTACAGCTACAGCCAGGCTGAAAGAACATTTAAATGTCCTCAGCCTGCCAGTGTGCTACATCCCTTATTTCATTTCAGACGTTTTTTCTAAGACTAGATTTTTAAAACTTGTTTAAAATACATAATTTCATAGAGCTGTTGACTAACAATAGTATATACAACTTTTACTAAACAGAAAATGTAAAAGGAAGAGTAAAGGATGCAGAGACAAATTCTATGGCTTCAAGTGACACAAAACTCTTCACGTGCATCAGTTTCTGCACATATACTGCTATTAGCAGACAAACAGAAGCTGGGAGGTACTTAATGAACTGATGACATAATTAAACTAAGGAGAGCATATGAAAATGCATATGAAAGTAAAGACAAAACAACACCAGTAATTTTAATGCTCACCTTCCTGTAGTTGTAAATCAGTGCAGGAGATTTTAAAGATGTGATGAAAAGTCTCTTGTTTGATGCACTCAAATAATGTGTCTGCTGCATTTTTAAAACTAGGAAGGTTAAATACTTGCAAATAGCATAAGATTTAAGGAAAACAGGTTGCACCATGAGTGACTGGAAGTGGTCCACTGAAGGAAAACGCTGCCCTTCTATTTAATCAGGATCTAGTTTATCTTTTAAACCTATTTTTATCAGAATCATGTATTCTGTGAGTGTGTGTGGTGTGTGTGTGTATGCGTGTGTGTGAGTGTGTGTATTTTATTCTGTTCTTTCTACATATCACCGGGTGCAATGCTCACAGTTCTGTGGGTTTACATCCTCAACACGGATTGTCTGTTTCAGAAGAATTAACTAAGAATCCCCTTTTCTTGATGGAGGGGAAAAAAAAGACAACTAAACTAGAACATAAGTTTTCCAGTGTAGTGGAGACAAGATAAGTATCCTAAAATAAGAGTGTGGTGGAGGACAGATGAGCAGCAGGAGATTTTGTAGGCTTACCAAAAGAGAAAAATTCAAAGGCTGAATTCACTTGAATGGGAATCAGACCCCAAAACCACATAGCTGTCTGATTAGATTGAATTTGAACAATATGAAAAGAAGAGAAACAAAAGAGGCGTAAATGAATCTTGCCATGAGTAAAGTTGATGAGGTTAAGTGATAGATAACCACTGAGGCTTTTAAAAGATTAATCTTTTCCCATTTGGACTTGTACTAGTCTGCAGCTACAACTGAGGGCTACAACTGCTGTAATTTTTTCCATCTGTACTGGCTGTACTACCTGAAGTCATCACTTCTTTAATCTGTTCCTTATTAAAACTAGACTTTATCTCACCAAGGTAACCCTATTGTCTGTGACCACAAAATGAAAAATCTCAAGTTTTAACACCAGTGAGCCCTCCCCAGTCTCTTCAACATTTCAGACTGGTAAATATGCCTGATGAGAACAAAAAGGGCCATGTGGGTAACATCTGGGGAGTGGCATAACTGCTCTGGTCTCATGCTGAGTGTCTGTCACCTCCCTGTCACTGACACACTAACACCAATGGCTCTATAGAGCAGCAGGTACACAGAACAACTCAGGCACAACATTAAGGACAACCCTAAAAGTGTAGGGTTACCCACATTTTGGTCCCTTCACAGAAGTTACTTCCTGCAAGAATAAAAATACTGAAGGTCTGCTGCTGGCAGTTGGTTCTGTCCTCCTCCACGGGCAATCCTCTGCACTCCTTCCCCTGTGACCCCTGTCTTTCCAGCTGCGGTGCTGATGTTTTGCATGGGCTGTGCTCTCCTTCACAGCAAATAGTGGGGAGCCAAGAACTTTTGACTGCATTTGCAAAACCATTTTTAAAATGTATGGAGAAATGTCTCAAATGACAAATATCCAGAGGAAGGAAGAGGAGAGGGGAAATGTGATTTGCGTATATATAAGAACTCGCTTAAAATTGTTTCTGAAGAACCTTGCACCTTGCAATCCCATTGAAGGCTGATTGAAAGCACTGATGCCACAAAAGTAGAGCAGAAAAATAGATGCATGCTGTGCCGATAATGTATCTTTTTTAACAGTCTGAGTCTCTGGGGCTAAAAAGGGCTGGTGCATGACTTTGTCTCTTCCTTTTTTTCCTCAACTCAGATGCAAGTGTATTTATTATGCAGCAAGCTGAAACCTTTTTGTCACAAAAACTTAACTTTTTTCCATTGAGTTTTACTATTTATTGGAATGGGGAAATACTTACACTGTTTTCATGACTGCAGTGCCAGAGTAGCTCACAGTCCTGGTGCATTCACCATCACAGAATTACTTGAAGGACACTATTACCTACTCTTTGTGTATGGCAGAACTCGAGCTCAGAAGCTGGCACATTCAAACTCAGTGACTTCCCAACATTACATAAACTTCTCTGCCACAATGAGGCCCTGAACTTGGCCAAGGTTGTCTATAGGGAAAAATCAGCAATTCGAAGAGTTTTCTTTTCAGACAAACCAGCTTCTGAAAACACCTAATTCCCTTCTTAATTACTTCTTAGGTCTACCAAATATCTACAGCTACCACACGACATCTTGAATAAACCTCAGGATTATATGAATAAACCTCAGGCATATTAATAAGTCTATTTATGGCTATTTATGTTCAGCTAATTTATTGTTTTAGCTATTATTATTATTTTAATTATTTATTATTATTACTGTTTTATATTTTTAACTATAGTGTAATCAGTAAGTAAGACTGAAAAAGCTGGTGTGTATTGGTGAGCCAGGGAAAGGCTAAGAGCCCTAGCATCCCAAATGCCAAGAGAATTGTCTTGCTTGTTGAAAACATGGTGGTTAATTTATTTTCTTTAAATCACAGAACTTTCCTAGGTACTCACCTAGTATCCTTAGGAATATTTTCAACTGGTTTTCTGGGGAAACTGGCAGGAATCTTGTAAATTTGTTCCTGCCCATGAATACCTGACCAGTTAGAGAAACAGAACGACAGTTATAAGGAGAGGTGTTCTTTCAGAGACCAGAGGTTATAGGTTTCCTCCCTTTTCCCTTCTAGCAAAAAATGCTTGGAATTAGTAGGACTTAAGAAACTAGTCTGATCCCCTGTAATAAAAAGCAGCTTTTTTCAAGTCCATCTCATGTGATGCCAAAAATAAGTAAAAAGGAGGGAAAGTTAAAACACTCACTTCACTCTCATTTACTTTTGGATGACAGAAGGCAGCTTCAGAGCATAACCTAAACCACTTCTCTTCCTCGATGAATCAGTATTTAGGGACATGCACGGATTATGAACTATGTTGTGTTTTCTCTCACACTCCATGACTTTCTCAGGCACAACAGATGATGCTGTGGAAGTGAGTGTAGCTGAATGAGCACGAAGATCTACATCCATATAGGCTCTGCAAGTACAGAGAACAACAGAATATTATGAGTTGGAAGGGATCCACAAGAATCATCAAGTCTAACTCTTAAGTGAATGGTCCATACTAGGATCAAACCTACAACCTCAGTATTATTAGCTCTAAGCAACCACATCACAGACATCCAGCACAGAATTCACCAGTGGGTCAAACTGACACTCCTCTGGCACATGAACAGAATGACTAAGTTTGTACTCAATACAGGGGAAGAAACTGGTCAGTGCAGAACATGAAATAGGACACTGGGGTGCCAGAAAATCAGTTTTTGAGTGCTTTTTCCCCAACAGCACCAACATGCACACAGCCTGAGCTTGCTGGCACAGCTCAGCTTCCCCAGAGCTCTCAGCAAACTCCACAGGGCACACAGAGCAGAGTATGGCAGCCTCCCTTGCTCCATCCCATAAGGGAAGGACAGCAAGGCCATCACATCTTCCTGACAGTTGTATTGTGCAGTTCCAGAGCTGGATCCTGGGGCTGTTTTCTCTCTGTGTTGAAACATCCATGATTTATTAATTTACTGTATGCCCATCACTGTCTTGATTCTTTTGTTCGGTCAAGAGTGCCATAAGTCAGTGGCCATTTTTCAGGTCTGCAACACAAGCACTTTACTGGTGGCAATGATTTTGGGCAGTGATATCTGCAAATCCTGCACTTTCCAGTCCACAGGCAGTGCAGGCAACTGTCAGAAATGGCAGTCAGCTCCACTCCTATCTCTGCTGACCAAAGAAAACCTCTCAGCAGAGGTGGTGGGCTGGGCTGGAGATGCAGCACCTGCACATGAGTCAGTGGCCCAAGGTGGTTCCTGCCCGCAGGTGTGGGCCTGAAGAGCAGAGGAGCAATGACCACAGGTAACACCCACCTGGAGGCATCTCACAGCCAACAAACAACGTAGCAAATTGCTTAGGTCCCACCTTGTCCTTCAAAACATGTCCATATTCATGTCTGTGCAGCACCACCTAACACAAGACAGAGAAGAGGCATCATCCCAAAAAAATTGTAGTTGTTCTAACAAGTACAGCACCTGTCCCAAAAAAACCATTTTGCTTGACTGCAATCCATGGCCTTGAGCTGACCTGAGAGAGTGGCTGTGTGGGCAGAGTGTGGATATCCTGCTCCATCTTTCAGCTCAGGGAGAATAGCAAACCCTAAGCTGCTACTGCTACTATCATTCTGCTCCTGCAGCTCAGAGCACTGACAAATCCACGTCTCCTGCCCTTATCTGCTACAAGATCCGCCAGCCAAAAGATGACACACGTGTCTTGTTATGACAAATTGCTTAATTACAAGTTTGGCAATATGTAATACTTTGTATTTGCTGCTATCGTTAAAGCTGAAGAAAATGAAAAAAACATCCATTACCCTGAGAAAAAAGTCTACTCTTACCATAAATTTCTGATAAAGAAATGAAGTAGGTTCAAGTTTAATCACACCAGCAGTAAATCAAATATCAAATTTAAAACAACGAATTACAAAGAACCTCCTCACAGTCACTTAGCATTGATAAATTAGTAATGTAATATTAAATTATTCATATCTTTTTTTTTTTCCTTAGGACTATAATGATATACTGTACACAGCACTGATAATTTACTTAGGCTGAGTCCATTCATTTAATTATGCTGCTAAACTTGGTAGGCCAATTGGTCATCATGAGAGTTTCCAGGCAAGCTAATCACAAATATATAGAACATGTCCCTTATTGTCCCCAGCGGCTAAGTGCTAAAATGCTATTTAGTGCTCAGAAGGTTAATGTCCTGCTTATGTAAATTGTCCAATTTAACATTCAGCAGCAGTATCATAAATTCTGGCTCCAGGATTTCATTAAACGTATGTTCAAACTAGTTGACCTTAAAGGTTAACAAGCACAAGTTAAACAGGACAATTATTTAACTCGCTTCTTATCAAGAGACTGAAGTGCTCTAGCCATTTAATAGTTATGCATACTTCACAATTAGAATTCTTAAAAGGTCTCTGATAAAGCGGCAGGTCATGAATTTTCATAAGGATGTCAGATAATAACTATTTATCTGTACTTGTTTTTCTTTCTTATAAACTTAAACTTTGATCTTAACATTCAATTAGAAATGATTCCACAGAGAAGACTAGGTGACTCAAGGAGCTTGTCTTCACATTAATTTGAATCTAAATTAAGCTTTAAAAACATTGCATCCATATTGTCTCCTACAGAAATTAATTCCGAAGTTAGCGACCTATTCTTCATGCAAAAACCACTTCAGCCTTTCAGTGTTAGGCGATCGAAAACCACTGAATGCCAAATTATTACATCAGGTTAACAATCACATTTTAATGCAAATCATAGGAAGAAAACTCTCCCTATATATCATGAAATAATTTGTATCATACACAATCAACTTGCCTCGTACTATGTTAACCAAAGATGAAGACAGATTAGCTGAGATCATTCCTTTTTTACACTGTCCTATTTCTCAAACAGCCTCTTTTCCAGAGGCTTTGGTGAAATATGAACAGCAGCAGCTCCTGGAAGTGGCTGCCACAGCCACCGCTACCTGTGGCAGTGGTGATGCATTGAGAGCAGCTCCTCTGCTGACATTTCAAATCCCAAATACAACTTCTAAATGCAACAGGATCAAGTCATAGCTTCAGGGATACATTAAAACAGTAAACATACACAAGAAATCTCTGGAGCTGACAGTAACTATATTCCAAGGAAGTCATAAGAAACCTTTTTTATTTTTCTCCAAGCTCAAAGGTACAAGGTGATTTAACTTTCAGATAAAATAGCAACTACAGTCTTATATTTATAAATCATGCAATTGCCACAGTATTTTAGAAGGAAAGGAAATGCAAGAGAAATTTAGTGGTTATTTGAGAGAAAAAAAGTCCTTTCCTTTTTCAATATGATTATGCTTTTACCCAGCTCATGAGGAATTTTTTAGTCTGCTGGAAATAGAACCACAGGATGTTTTAGAGCTAGAGCCTAATTTTTTTAGTACTACATATAAAAAAATGCAGGTCAGTTGGAGTAAGTCCATGAAGATGGGAAGTTGGCCACCCATTTTCCAGTATTCTATTTTAAAAGTTTTCTATCCTAAAAGAGATCAAAAAGCTACACAATTTGGCAGTCAGTACAATAGTCAAGAATAAAGTTACGTCATCTAAGCCTTGAGGGGAAGGGACTGACTCTGACAGAGCTGCTACCTGCAGTACATTTAAACAGCCCAAGGAAGTGCCATATATTCTAATTTTGTGAAATTAGCAGATTACTTTGGCTTGCTTTGCTAGAGTTTTGTTTCCTAAAAGCACTGTAATTTAATAATGGCAAAGCAGTACATGATGAATACTCATTTGTCTTTCTAAAGGTTATTGAAAACCTTGCAGAAAGAAAAGAATTTTCTAGCATCCTGAAAGTGACAGCTTTTTATGACCTCATGTGTGGCTCCTTTTCCAAACCTCATCTTTTGAATTCTGGCTTCAAATTCTTCCTGAAAGAGGACATAAATAAAACTGAATGGCTAATGGACTAAAAACACTTATGATCAGGTTTTCATAACGAACATTATTAATGGCTTCCTTTGCACATGCACTGACATATAGTGCAATACTCATTTCTAAAGTAAGATTTAGAGCCCTATTTGCAATAAAAAGCTAACAGATGCAAATAAAAAATGAGAGATTCCATTACATAGCTACACACAATGGATTTCTATTAAAGATAAACAGAACATTTTCTTCTAAAGGCAGAAAGAGCTTCATTAGAAACTCACACATGTATGAAGGATTCATATTTGTCTTCTCAGACATGGGTATGTTTATTTTATTGCTATCAACAGTACTAAAACCTTGGATCTGGTTTTGAGTACCAAAGGACACACACAACCTATGTGGCTCTTCTAGAGTTGTGTTTTCACACCTGAAAAATCAGGTTGACAGAACACAGATTATCTCCAAACAATGCAAAAACCCTACCAAACTCAAAAAAACTCTAAATTAACTCCCCCAAAAACCACAAAAAACAACCCCAAATAAATGTATATCCTTCTGCCAGACTCTAAGTCTTTCCCCCACATCACATCACCACCACCTTTTCCTTTTAAAAAGGGCAGTAATGAGACAGAAATGGAATCCAGGAATGAAGGCAGGCAACTTGAAGAGTTTCTATTACATAAAACTCTTCAGTCTGTCCAATTACTAGTTAAGATCACCAAAAATCCTCTGCTTTGGCTCTTCGCAAATCCAAGATTTAGGTAAATATTTTTGTCCCTATTTAGAAAGGCAAGTAGTTTTTCCTGCTGCCACCATGGGACCCCAGGCAGCCCCATTCCATAGATCCATTCCAAACATCCAAACTCATTGAACCAAAAGAAATTCAGGGATTTCAGCTGCAATAATTATTTCTGT